>JAGFBZ010000343.1:0-514768 GCA_018398805.1 Hirundichthys speculiger | reverse complement strand
AGTAAGAACCTTGTTGAGCTGGATGTTAAAAAGTGGTTTCGCTGAAGAATTATTGTTGTTGTTGTTGTTAATGGTATTCATTTCCAAAAGTTGAAGGTTTTCTCTCCAAACAAAGGTGAACTGGCTCAAAAATGTCTTTCTGTGAAAGGTTTTGAAGTTGATATAACCTGATTGGATGTGTTTTTGGCCTCATATGCCCACAGTGAACGTCACAAACGCATTTGCTTAGTGATGTATTTGTAGAATTTAATGTTGCGAGGGCGTGACGTCACTGCGTCGCTGCTCGTTCCTGGCTCGTTGAAAATGCATTTCTATATAAAACTTTACCAAAACTAATAAAGTACGAAAAAAAAAAAAAAAAAAACGAATTAAAGAAAATGTGCTTGTTCTGTTACTTTTTTAGTCCCGCACACGGGATTGAAAAAAAAAAAAAAAAAAAAAGACGAGAGCTGCGGAGGGTCACGTGACTAACGTAAACAAATAGCACAAAAAAAAAAGATTTCAAAAAGTTCATGCATAGCTGACGACTGGAAATCTGTCTTAAAGCTGTATGCAAATGCCCTAATGATAATATTATGATTATATTTTTTAAATAATTTTGTTGTATGATAATTACTATTATTACGGAATCAATTATTATTATTATTGTTATTATTATTAATCGTGTATTTTTGGCATTGATATAACGATAATACCATCATCATTATTATCATTATAACTATTATTATTACATATAATCATGACCATCTAAAACAACCTATCCACCAAACTAACAAGCTATCTAGGATAGCAATTAAGGCTACAAATAAATGTTCTTCAGGTGAACAGTGCAATAGACAAATCACCAACCACTTATTCACAGCTTATCATCACATTTTATGTGATTCAATAAATTGTCTGTCTATTCTGTATTTCTGTGTATTTAATCGAGATTATTTTCAAAATAAGGACTGAATATGAAAATGTATTTTAATTATATCATATTTTGGGCCCAAGCATTGAGGATGTTATATTTAATGTTTATAATTTAATGTTTATCCTTATATTTACATTATATTTTGAATGTTTATCATTATTATTATTATTAGTAGTAGTATAATTATTATTATTATGGATTTATCATTATATTAACAGTATATTTTGAATATTTATCATTATTATTATTATTATTATTATGGATGATTATGATTGTAGTCCCATCCTGAACACATACACATCCCCCTATTTATCCACAAATAGTCTTTATCAAATCTGTTCATGAGTAAACATTTAAACTCCACAGAATTTCATCAACTCATTAATTTAAGATTTGCCAGTATTATCTCTCACTAAACACTGCAGCATGTGGGAATCAGACGGGCTGCCCGAGGGCACGGAGGGGAAAGATCGTTAATGGTAGGGAGAGGAGATTTAACACACCGGAGGCAGCTGGACCTCCGTGGAGTTCGCTGCCCAGAACCTCCGAACTGCCCCTTTTTCTCTGATATCGCGCCTGAACTGCACTTCTGAGGAACCGTGAGTACTTGCCCAATCCAGGCGGGTGTGACTATATCCCTTTTCTCCTCTAACCTTCTGACCAAAATCAACCAGGTGAAATGTTTTACTTCATCTGGGCTTAACAGACTGTGTTCAAGTCTATGAGTAGGCGCGAGTTAAGCGCGTGCTGCACCTGTCGGCCCATTGCCGCAGGTAGGAGAAGGATGGTTCTCCCCTACAGGTTCAGTAGGACTGCCGCCAAGTTTCTGTTTCTAAATGTTGAGTTGCACAGCTCTCTCTGTTTCTTTTTTCCCCACATGCATGACTTTTTCATCTTATTTTATGGTACTATTACTTTTTTTTTTCCCCCACAAAGAGTCTGGTGGGTTAGGCTTCATATCCTTTATAGTATACAGTGGTTCTCAAGTGGTGGGTCGCGACCCAAAAGTGGGTTGCAGACCCGTTTTCAGTGGGTCGTGGGCCTTTGGCTGGGGATGGAGATGCTTAAAAAAAAAAAAAAAAAAAAAAAAATGCGTGTCATTCATACTCCTTAACAGTAGATGGCGATAATGCCCTGTAATGCGAGTTGACACCCACCAGTTCACCCCACAGAAAAAACCCGGAAAGTTTGTTTACATATGTTGAGCAGGTGAAACACAGATACAACGAAGAATATATGAAATATGGATTTTCTTATCTTGAAGACAAAGGTCAGTGAGTGGTTATTCAGCTAAAACAATATATTCTGAGTTCTTTTTGAAACTACTTTCTGAAACTACTGCTCAGTGTTTTATTTCATGTTTGTGCATAAAAGCACTGTTGAGTCTTAAAAATGGCTGTTACTGAAATGTTCTGATTGTTATGTTAGCTTTATGATTAATGCTTAAATAAGTGACTAGATAGTTTTAATAGGAAATTGTTATATATTCAGGAAGTGGGTACTCAGCAAATGCTACATATTTGAGTTCTTTTTGAAACTACTGCTCAGTGGTTGCACTTTTTTATTTCATGTTTGTGCATGTTGAGTCTGTAAAAAAAGGCTCAAGTTACTGAAATGAAGTGTTTTGGATTTAATTAAAATGCAGCTTATTGAGCATCAAGGGGAATATTTCCCACTTGAGGTCATTTTGATTATGCCATTTTGTTTTTTGTCGTTTTGGTTCACCAATAAACTTATTTTTTTGTGTTGACATTCTGAGATATTCTATTCTACTATCTCCCATTCAAACTGCATGACCTTTTCATTCAATAAATTTGAGAAGTTGGAAATTTTCCTTGATTTGGGTCACGGCTCGTCATTAAGGGTGATGGTGGGTCCTGAAACCAGACCAGTAGAGAACCACTGCCCTAGATCTTAGATGTCCTATCATCATTCTGTTGCCAGCATTGGGGTGAAGACGCTGTATGGCCAACACTGTGGCATCCAACTCTTCATCCCCAATGGACGAATAACGATCGGACACTCTGCAAATAAAAACAATCTATCATAATTTGTAGCAGTGTGCAAAATCCTACCAATGTTAAATTAAAAACAAACTTTAGCAAACTTACCTGAGACCTTCTTCCGCCATTCTCCGACGAATAGTTCGAGGTGATACAGCAAACATGCCAGCAATATCTCTGACCGTTATGCCAGAGAGCACCAGAGACCTGACTGCTGCACTTGAAACTTCAAGTCGTGGCCGGCCAGCATTTGATAACCTCTCCTGCTGCACGTAATCGACACGAGCACGGTGCTCTAATTCTCTTAATGTACTGATAATGGCATCATCAACAGTGACATTTTCAAAAGCCTCTATCATCCCGACCATTTCGAAAACCTCGTCAAATCGGGTCAAAATAGTCTCGCCTGATAAATTATCATTTTCGATATTGTCTGCTAACCTGGTCAAGGTTTCCCGTAACTCAGTCCAAGCTGCCATAGCTACAGTCGGACTAGTAGCAGACCTTGACGCCACGGCCCGCTGCTAACAGGACCTCACGGCCAAAACTAGTCGATGTCAGAGCGTAGAATGGAGAAGGATCAGCCAATGAGCGTGCAGGTCAACCACTGGCCCCGCCCACAGGCAAAATGTCATTATTATGCAAAAGCTCATCCTTATGAAAAACAAAGCCATTATGTAAAAACTCATTCTTATGAAAAAGAAAGCAATTATGTAAAAACTCATTCTTAGATTAAAAAAAAAAAAAGCCATTCTAAAATAAACTATTATGCATTAAACTAAGATTAAATAATAATAAAATATATTTCATAATAATAATTTTTTAAATAATAATGGGAAATATTTCATAATAATACACATATATTTCATAATAATGGGAAATATTTCATAATAATAAACATGTATTTCATAATAATGGGAGACATTTCATAATAATGGATACATATTTCATAATAATAAATGCCTGTATTTCATAATAATAGACTAATTTATTCATTGAATTTTGACCCAAACGGGGCTCCATAATTTCCATGCTTCAGTTGTTTTAACTGGTCTTTTTGTGTTTCATTTGAAGGCAGTGCTGTGCACCCAAAGAAAAGATGAGGAGTAAAATAAACTTTTTCTTTTGTTTTAGAATTGATTTTATAATTGTTACTTTTCTCCATGAGCGCTTCTACATTTTCAGCATCCTAACTTATGTGTATCAGGGATCAGAGTTTTTGATTTGAGGCTCTTAGAAGTTAGGCATCCATCCATTCATCCATCCATTATTCATTATTCCATTATTCCCATTTAGTCCTCTCTAGGGTCACAGGGATCTACTGGAGTCTATCCCAGCTCTCTTTGGGCGAAAGGCAGGGGTACACCTGGACAGGTCACCAGTCCATCACAGGGCCACATGTAGATGAACAACCATGCACCCTCATAATCACTCCTACGAGCAATTTAGAACTGCATGTCTTTGGATTGTGGGAGGAACCCGGAGTACCCGGAGAAAACCCGCGCAGGCACGGGGAGAACATGCAAACTCCACACCCAAAGGCCCCCGCAGAGTTTGGCATTCTACAATAATTTTATCTGTTAAAACTATTTAGTCAGATGTAGCATTCTTTATAAAGTATGTATATTCTTTCAGATTTGTATTTATTTTCCATTTATTAGGAGCAGGTAGTTGGAAGTAGTTTAGCAGCACGACTTAACAGCAACTAGTAAAGAGACATTCAGGAAACATGGGAGTTTAGAGTGAATGACATCAGCACAAGCTCCTGGCCTCAATCACACCAGCAATTTTGTGGTTATGTACCTCTGAAGCAGTGTAGATTTAAGAACACCTTTATTGTGAGACTGATGTAATGATTTGTGGTCATTGTTACTGTATGTTCAACCTGATGGAGACCACAAACCAGAATGCCTCATCCTATACACTGCTACCGTTTGAACCTTTTCAGTTACTTTGTCAAAATGCTTTGCAAGTAGCTGAGGTTTCTCCACCAATGTCCACTCTACTTGGGGTTTTTCTTCTCTTTGTGCGTGGTTCTTTACAAGACTGCACTACATTTCCTGGAGGAGGGGGGGGACTGGGCTTAGGTGGATTTGATGTCAGAGTGCAGCATGGTGGAATGGGGGGGTATCTGGGTGCTCTCGGGGTGCACTGTGTGTGTGGGTGTGAATGTGCATAGTGAAGTATATGTAGTATGTCCTGTAGTATATACTATAGTATATATTATAGTATGTACTGTTGTGTAAATGTGTGTGTATCGGTATGTATGTATGTAGTTAGATGTCATTGTCTATCTGCATATGAAATTACAACCCTAAAATTTAGGATTAGGCCTCAATTCTGTCTGAAAAAAAATCTTTCAAACCCTTTCATTCAAGACAATTGCGTCATTCCTCCATTTTACATCAGATCTGCTCCATGCGTTCACTGTCGAGCTATTCTCTAGCTCAGTAGTGCGCAAACTGTGGTACATGTACCACTGGTGGTATGCAAGCGCTCTCTGGTGGTACGCGGGGGAACGTCATGACTTGTCAATGCATGACAATGCATTATAAATACAACATTTCAAATGAAATTCAGGTAACAATAAATAACCCCAATAAGGAATAAACATCTTTCCTGTGTGTTTAAAGCTAATTGAGAAGGTTATATATGGCTATATTTTGAAATTGGTCATCATGGTGGTACTCAGAGAGCTCAATAGTTTCTCAGGTGGTACGCAGCATTAAAAGTTTGAGAACCACTACTCTAGCTGGTTACTTCAGTGCGGCTCCATCTAGTGGCACAGATGTGTAATGACAACAGAAATTCTATTCCTTGATTATAAAACGACCCCCATTTTTGAGAATATGACTTCTAGATTAAAATATTGTCCTATATTTGGGCTAATATGGTAGTTTGATCAAGGACGTATTCAACAACAGATGGGTGTCCTGCAATGCTGGAAATGAGCCTCAGGAGATTCTGTGCTCGTCATGATCTGAGGAGAAAAAGACTGATGTCAGACGCAGAGCTGGAGAGCACTTTGGTTCATCTATATATGAGCTGAGTTTTCATTTATTGTAGATTTCCACAATATTGCAAATATTATAGTATGTCATTCCAGCGCTGCCATGCTACCTGAACTGCCTGCACAAAGACATTTCAGGGTCACGTAAACCAGACAATTAAATATTGAAAACAAAGTCAGTCCTGTGGCCTGTTTGCTAAAATTGAAATATAAAAAAACAGGCATTTTTTTTTATTTTTTTGTCCAAAAACAAAATAAAAAGTCACTTTTTTGTTTTTTTAATTTTTGATTGACAACTGAAAATGGAAAAAAACAAATGATACACAAATAATTACAGATTGATAATGTTACAGAACTTTCACATGGACATTTTTGTTTTAAAGTTCTCCCAGACGATTAGACAGAAACAAGGTTATTTGTAACCACTGACAAGTTGAACTCCTCGTGAAAAGTTTCTGCTGTTACCTCAGAAATTACCTGTTTTAATGTTATGATTGTGGCCTCTAGATTGTTATGATTTTGTTGGTAGACTTTTTGTTTTCATAAGAAAAACAGGATGACATTAATATCCTGGCTGTGGCAATAAGCTATATTTTGTTTGACATTTTTTAAGATGAGATTTACACTAAATATGTGTTACTGACAAGTGCTGATGTTAAAAATGTTTGAATAACAAATTTTATGGCACTTTTGTTCATACAGCAGGGAAATTTTAAGATAAAAGTGACCTTTACACTACTTTTGAATTCATTGATTTTCCGTATACAATGCGATTAATCGTGATTAATCAGGGAAATCATGTGATTAATCGCGATTAAAAATTTCAATCGTTCAATCGTTGCCCAGCCCTTATATACATATACACACACATATATATATATATATATATATATATATATATATATATATATATATATATATATATATATATATATACATACACATACACATATATATAAACGGATAGATAGATAGATTCAAAAGAATGGTTATGCACATGTCTGTATATATTGATTTATGCATTTATTTATTTATTTTCAGATACATAGATTCATGCTAGTGTTAAAATTATCATGCTTTAAAAGATTGTTTTGACATGTCTGGAATGAATCAATAAAATGAAATGAATAAAATTGTCCTTGGACCAGACCTTGAGCCTTCATTGTACCCTGATGTGTCCATCTGGGTGAAATTATACAAAACAGTCTTTACACACATACACATGCAGATACAGACCACACCACACATATGTTGTAAAGCTATACAAATGTTTGTATGAATGGGTGAATAAGACACACTTTGTAAATTGTTCTGAGGACCCTTAAAGGGGACATTAGGCGACTCCAGACCAAATGGAGCAACATATCATTAGAAGATTAATTTGTCAGACACAACAAAGTGCACAGTAACTACCCACAATCCCCTATGTTCTCAATAGAAAATTTAGTTAGCAACACTGGCAACTACAGTTTATCCTACTAACCAGTCTAGAACAAATGTTGCCAGTTCTGCATCATTTTTCCTTCTTTTATTTGCTAGGAATCACCTTCATTGGGGGAAAGCAACACCACTGCTGAACCTTGTGATGAAAAACATTTTTACAAAAAAGAGAAACAACAGATCTATGTATTTACCTTGATGTCAAAGTTTTTTTTTCTCTGATATATTTATATTATGACATTCTTTTGTTTGTGTCAATTTTACATTAAGCATCTTAAACCATGTTAAAAAGATACTATGTCAGTGTAGGCCATTTATCACAACCATTCTCTCTTCTTCTTCTCCTTCAGCTTTTCCCTTCAGGCGTTGCCAGAGGAAATCATCCACCTCCATCCAACTCTGTTCTCTTCTCTCACTCAACTAACTTCATGTCCTCTTTCACTGCATGAATTCACCGCATGAATTAAAACAACCTGTTTTACAGGTTGTTTTAATTCATCCTTGATGTAGCAATTTGAAGCATTATGAAGAAAAGAAATATAACAATGCAAAGAGGGACTGAAAAAGGACATCCCTTTTGGAATGGACAACTGGTTAACGACATGAAGTTAGAACCCTTGACAAAAGGTGAATCAGTGGCCTGCATACTTAAAAGGACTCATGTTTCAAGCAACTGGGCTCAAAAATTGCTACACATAGGATGTCAAACACTTTTGGTACCAAATATCAGAATTCATCCTGTACAGCATGTTTCTACTTGTAAAAAAAATGTGGTTCTGTTAGTACTGCACCAGCATTCACCCAATTCACTCAATTTGAAACACCTGGTCAGAGGCTGCAAGTCTTTTTTTTTTTTTTTAAAGACTTATCACACACACCCTTTTACCATAACCAGCCGGCTTACATCTCCAATACTGCTGCCCTGGTGCTTAAGGAGTTTCAGTTAAACCACTACTGATCTGAGTATATAAGACAGCATTAAGTGTTACAGCCCCTGACCACGCCCACACTCTCATCAGCCTCTACACCTGGAACTGGAGCAGCTTAAAAATCTGATAAGTTTCAACTGTCTGTAACATTTCTATCAGCATTTGAGCCAGTACAGTAACCTCTCACACATCGCGGTTAATAGGGGCTGTGACCCCCCCCCCCCCCCCGCGAATGGTGAAAACTGCGATGTGGAGTCCCCCCTCAACTTATCCAGAAGTTCCACTTTTTTGGCAATTGTCATCATTTTGCAACGCCGTTTCGGTTCTCCAGAGGCACTTGGCGATGGGCGATGTCCTTTGGGATCCATTTTGACATTAAAACGGCACTAAACCTTTGTCTCACGAGAGCAAGAGATGGGAGATGCGGGGAAGCGTGTCAGCCAATCAGCGTGCAGACAACCGACCAAAAGTCGGTTATACAGTGACATCTGCTGCTGAGACCACATTGTGTGCCAAGGTTACTGAGTTCCATGCTAATGTGGATGGAGTACACATCAACACCCAGTACCTTTATCTCACCAGGCACTTTGTGGATCCCACATAGGTTCCCGGTGTGGTTGAAATACACCTGGAAAACCTGGTTCCAAAAAAAAAAAAAAAAAAACATCAGTAATGTGCACAAAAAGAAGTACTATATTGTATCATGTAATCTCTTGTGCAACAGAAAATTGTTAATTTATGGCATCTGTAAGTTAAAACAAGAAGTAGCAATGATAGACTATATGTTTGGGTTCTAAAGAGTTTGATTATATTTGTAGCGTACCAGTCGAAATAAGTGTAAGCCATGACTGATGGTCAACTTTCTTTTATTCAAGGATGCAGTGCATAGACCAACGTAAGAGCTAAACAGAAAATAAACACAAGACAAATAGCACATTAGCTTAGCAAATAATACAGTCCCATTTTAACAATATGAAATTAAATATAAATATGAAATTTGCCGTCACGAATAAATGTAATTAGAATACCTTGTTGCCACTCTCGACTGGAGCTAAACTCCTTCCAACACTTTACTCTCCCGTTCGTTTATGACCTTTTTATCAATCTCCCCGTACTTCGTACTGTCTACACTGTTCACGTTTTTTACCTTCTGTCGCTATGTGCATTCTGTGACCCTTCAAAATAAAACTTCCCTTTTCCACCGGAAATGGCAACATAAGAACATAACAAATACATTTCAAAATAAAACTCTTAACTCTTTTAACCACAATGAATTGGGGTCATTTACACTCCCACCAAATTATTATGTGTTTTACATACACAATAACTCAAACACAAATAATTTCCTAACATGAAATTACCTTTTACAGAACATATGTACATCTCACCCTTAGTTTTTACATTCCACTTTGTTTAAGGGGCCTCTAGTAGCAGAACTAACTTATGAACTGGACGTTCAACCACAGATGCTTTGTTTAGGCGTTCACCTCACATCTCACAGTTCGACTCTCCTAATGAGTCCATCTTTGTCCAGTACAGTCTCTGAGACTCTTCCAAGTCTCCACACAGATCTTGGTTGTGTTGCGTCCATGTCCATCACTATGTCACCTGTTTGAATGTTTCTCTTAGGTGCATGCCATCTTTGTCTGACTGTGATGTTATGGAGGTACTTCTTTTTCCAACGGCTCTAAAACTGTTCTGCCAAATACTGCACTTGGCACCATCTTTTTTGTCCATATAGGTCCTCTCTCTCAAACTTCCCTGGAGGAGGTAGTGCAACTGTGGCCTTCATGGTGATGAGGTGATTAGGAGTGAGTGGTTCCAAACTGTTTGGATCATTTAGGTTGTCCGTTGTAAGAGGACGGCTGTTCACAATAGTTGCAACCTCATAAAATAGAGTCCGTAGGGAGGCGTCATTGAGTCTACCAGGGGCGAGTGAGAGTGTTGCGCTCAGAACATTTCTTATAGTCCTTATCTGTCGCTCCCATACTCCACCAGTGTGACTTGCATGAGGTGCGTTAAAGACAAAATCACATTGTCTTTCTGTAAGGAAGGTTGCTAGTCTCTCTGCATCAACTTCCTGTAATGCTGCATTCAGTTTGTTTTTGGCACCCACAAAATTGGTACCCTGGTCACATTGAATTTATCTGACTGAGCCTCGTAAGGCGATAAAGCAGCGCAAACCATTTATGAAGGCATCAGTTGACAGATCCTCTAACATCTCAACATGGATTGCACGAGAATAAAAACAAGTAAAGAGCAGTCCATATCTTTTGTGTTCTTTTCGTCCTTGTTTGGTCAGGAATGGACCAAAACAGTCCATGCCACAGCATGTGAAAGGTGGAGAGGGTTCCATTCGCTCTGTGGGGAGATCACTCATTTTCTGTCCTTCCACAGGTCTCCTTAGTTTCCGACAGACCACACACTGGCGTATGTATGATGTAATACACCGACTTAAACCTGGGATCCAGTAGCCAGTGGATCGGATTGCATCGATGGTGAAGCCCTTTCCCTGGTGTTTAACCCTTTCATGGCAGTGTGCAATTATAAGTTTTGTGATATGATGCTCTCTGGGGATGACTGTTGGGTGCTTGAATGTGCTAGGAAGGCTTGCACAACGTAATCTTCCTCCCACCTTGAGCACACCATCTCTGTCTAAAAAGACATCAATATGATACAACTTGTTGTTCCTTGGCAGCTGTTTCCCTTTGTGTAGTGTTTTGATTTCTTCCTGATATGTTTGTTCTTCCAAATCTTTTGATGATCATAAGCTCTGCGTTTTGTCGTTCACTCACAGTAGAGTGATCATTTGACTTGTCTTTTAGGAGTTGCCGCCTGAGACGTGCTATAGCACTGACAGCCTGAGACCAGGATGAAAACTTCACCAGGCGGTCAGAGAGACTTACTTGTTTTGTCGTTGTTTGCAACGTTTGAGCCCTTTTTACTTCTGGATCTCTGACTGGAAGCTCCAGAATTTCATTTTCTGGGGGATGTACTTCCTTTTCCCACAGGAACTTGGGACCCACAAGCCAACTGGATGACAGCAGTTCATCCACTGTCATTCCCCTTTACGCCTTATCTGCAGGGTTGTCATTGGTGGAGACATGAAACCATTGCTGTGGCGTTGTGCTGTTGCGAATCTTTTGCACCCTGTTTGCAACGTAAGTGTGAAAACGTCTCGCTTCATTTAGGTATCCTAGAACAACTTTAGAGTCTGTCCAAAAGAACTCTTTCAGATCACTGTAGACTAGCTCTTCTCTGAGCATATTACTCACTGTTACTGAGACTGTTGCTGCTGTCAGTTCAAGCCTGGGGATGGTGGTTACCTTTGTAGGAGACACGCGAGACTTTCCCATGATGAAGTGTACATCTCCATTGCTGTTTGTAAGTCTCAGATAAGTACAGTGTCCATAGGGTTGCCAACCGTCCCTTGAAAAACGGAACCGTCCCCTATTTATAGACTTGTAGTTTAGTTTATAAATAGGGGAGGGTTCCGTTTTTCAAGGGACGGTTGGCAACCCTAACTGTCCATAACCAGTGATGCTCGCATCTGAGAAATGATGCAGTTCTCTTTTTACCACCTGTGATGGCTGCATTGGCTGCCACACATCACAGGACATGTCGGTAACATTTTGATATATTTTGTTACAGGTATTATTTGAATAATTATCCACATGTTTTGTTTGACTGTACTTGAGTTCTATTTGTAGTGCACGCATTTAGTTAACTTTTGTTCAGTCAGTTTGGTTTGTTTGTTTTGACTTATGTTTCTTTGAGTTGCCAGTTCTGTGGTGTTGCTGTGGCTGGAGTCTCTGGGGCCCACGAGAGATGCCAATCAAGACCAGATGCAGCCACTTAGATGTACCATGTTGAATACTCCATGAAAGGGGAGATGTTAACTTTTGAGTTAATAATAATTTGGTTTAGATATTTTTTGTATGTTAGTTATTTTGGTTAAAGGTTTATTTTGTATAATTGAATAATGGGTTGTTTAGGTTTTGTAATTACTTTAGTGTGATTGTATTGTTTGTCAACCCCCTGTGTGTGTTTGTCAATGGTTTGATCAGCCATTATATATGTAGCCCTCTTGTGTGGTGAGTCAGGTCAGTTAGTTTATGTTGTTGGTGTGTTAAAGGAGCAAAAAGCAAAATCATTTCACCGCTAGGTTTGCTGTTGAGCACTGCCTGTAGACCAAAACAAAGTGTGCCATTAGCCACACCTCCCTCTGCCTCTGCTCGCCACCAAACCCCCCCCCCCCCCCCCCCCACACTCCCCCACTACACCCCCGTTCGCTTCGAAGATCTACCTACACTGAGCAAAACATCACCATGGCGAGTAACAAAGTAAGTCATTTATAACATTATAATGTTTATACTGGTTTGTCCGTAAATTAATCTTTATGTCACTAATTTAGTGAGTCACCATTAGCATCAAACGTTATCTATTCGCCGCTAATTGCGTTAGCAGACAGTTCAACGTTAGTAACAATATGACGGCAGTGAATAGCTTTCCTGCAAATACAATCTACCGGTAAATTAGCCGCTAATAGCTGAAAAGTAATTTTGTTACTTGCCTGTCAAGGAGAAGAAGAGCCAGCTCCGAGTCCGACTGTAGCCCCTTTAGCTCTCGTAGCTCCCTCCACCTCGGAAACGCCAGGCCAATGTTAATTCTGGTTTTATCTCTTTCTTTATCGGACAATTTCTTTGCCAATGACTGTTTTTTTTTTGTCTGCTCCTGCTCGTCTTCATTGGAAGGTTTTGTTCCGCTGTCTGCCATTTCAGTTCGAAAATGCTGCCGCCGTCTCTACTCACTGGCTGTCGCGTTTTATAGAGAGGGAGGGGGGAGGAGGGAGGAGGCGAAGTTTCACATGAACGCACATGAACGCACATGAACGCGCGGCTGGACCGGCTTGTAAACTTGAGGCTGGAGATCAACACAGAGAGCGGGTGTGTGACGTCATCCTATACTCCAGATGAAATTACACCTCTCGTTCTCCATGTAGCGATTTTTTAATTCCTTCAGTCTTAAATAATGGATTTCCACTTATTGCTCCTTTAAGTTTAGTTTGATTTAGTTGACCTCTTTTATGAGCTCATTTTAAATTTGTCTGCATTTTTGTTAAGTTGGATAAATAAAATCCTTTATTTTTGATATTTCCTGTTGTTCCTTTTTTGCCAGCCTGTTCGGTCTCTCACATATGGTGGCAGTGGTGGGATCTGCTGGCTAGGAATACAGGGTTTTTTTGGGTTTGATAGAACCCCTATTTTTTTTTTTTCTCTTCTTCTTTTTTTTTTTTCTCCCTCTTGATTGGCTATGCAGCATGGAGGAAAAAGTACAAGAGCTAAATCTGGTAGAGAATTGCACTTGGGACCAGAAGAGCAAGCAAACTGTGATGATGAGGTGGATGCCGGAGCTTCTGGGGTGTGTACAGGCACTGAGGGTGAAGAGGCCCGGGAACCAACACTCAAGGATCTGGTTTACCAGTTGCTGGGCATCCGGAGCATAAGGACTACCCCCTATCATCCTCAAACGGATGGCTTGACGGAGAGGTTTAATCAGACTCTCAAACAGATGCTCCGTAAATTCATCAATGACACCGGGAATGGGTCCCAAGGCTTGAAAAGAAATCTGAGGTGTTCCTGATTCAAAGTGTGGAGGAAGAGGAGGATGTGGAGGAGTATTTACCCTTCTTGATGTCCACAGAGCTGGATCTTAGCCATCTCTCTGAAGTCCAGCAGTCTGAGGTAAAGAAGTTAATTGATCCAGAAGTATTTCAAGGATGTCCCGGACGCACGAATCTTGTACAACATGAGATCAATTTGACAAGTAATGCAAAGGTGAGACGAATGAGTTACAGGATACCAGAGCGCCTCCTGGGGTCATTAAAAAAAGAAATGGACTTTCTGCTGTCTTTAGGAATCATTCAACCATCACAGAGTGAGTGGTGTAACCCAGTGGTCTTGGTTCCTAAGAAAGATGAGACATTGCGATTTTGCATTGACTTTAGATATATAAATTCAATGTCAAAGTTTGACTCTTATCCAACTCCTCGGATTGATGATTTAGTTGAACGGTTGGGCAAAGCTAAATACCTAACCACTATTGACTTGTGCAAGGGCTATTGGCAAGTACCTCTTGCTCCCCAGTCAAGGGAGTTGACAGCTTTCCGGACACCCTGGGGACTCTTTGAGTTTACCGTCTTACCATTCGGATTACATGGTGCTCCTGCAACGTTTCAGAGACTAATGGATAGGGTACTCCATGGCCTTGCTGATTTCACATGTGCATATTTGGATGACATTGTTGTTTACAGCGCCACCTGGGAAGACCATTTGGGACATCTAAGAGAAGTCTTGGAGCGCCTGCGAGGGGCAGGTTTGACAGTTAACCCTGCCAAGTGTGCATTTGCAAGAGCAGAAACAGAATACCTTGGTTTTACCATTGGAGGTGGGTTGATTAGACCACAAGTTCATAAGGTCCATGCTATTCAATCATGTCCCCTTCCACAGACTAAGAAGCAGCTTAGATCTTTCCTTGGGATGGCTGGCTTCTATCACCGGTTTGTGCCAAACTTTTCAGCCAGGGCGGCACCCATGACTGACATGACTGGCTCCAGATGTCCCAATTAGCTTCGGTGGACGGAGGCGGCGAAGGCAGCATTTCGGGATATTCAGCAGTCTCTTAGTAAGGATCCAGTTCTGCATAGTCCAGATTTTGACAAACATTTCATTTTACAAACAGATGCATCTGAAAGGGGTGTTGGAGGGGTGCTGTTGCAAGGTCCACCAGAGGAACGTCATCCTGTCGCCTATATCAGCCGTAAGTTACTTCCCAGAGAAGTTCAATACTCAACGGTGGATAAGGAAGCTTTGGCGATTAAATGGGCCATGGATTCATTCAAGTATTACCTCCTGGGAAGGGAGTTTACTTTGGAGACTGACCACAAAGCACTACATTGGCTGGAGAGGATGAAAGATACCAATGGGAGGATTACCAGATGGTACCTTGCTATGCAACCATTCCGGTTCACAGTTCGTCACATCCCTGGGAGACACAACCTTGCTGCAGGCTATCAATCTCGCTGTCCCAGCGAGCATTCGAAGGGGGAGGGAGTGTGATGGCTGCATTGGCTGCCACACATCACAGGACATGTCGGTAACATTTTGATATATTTTGTTACAGGTATTATTTGAATAATTATCCACATGTTTTGTTTGACTGTACTTGAGTTCTATTTGTAGTGCACGCATTTAGTTAACTTTTGTTCAGTCAATTTGGTTTGTTTGTTTTGACTTATGTTTCTTTGAGTTGCCAGTTCTGTGGTGTTGCTGTGGCTGGAGTCTCTGGGGCCCAAGGAGAGATGCCAATCAAGACCAGATGCAGCCACTTAGATTGTACCATGTTGAATACTCCATGAAAGGGGAGATGTTAACTTTTGAGTTAATAATTTTGGTTTAGATATTTTGTATGTTAGTTATTTTGGTTAAAGGTTTATTTTGTATAATTGAATAATGGGTTGTTTAGGTTTTGTAATTACTTTAGTGAGATTGTATTGTTTGTCAACCCCCTGTGTGTGTTTGTCAATGGTTTGATCAGCCATTATATATGTAGCCCTCTTGTGTGGTGAGTCAGGTCAGTTAGTTTATGTTGTTGGTGTGTTAAGTTTAGTTTGATTTAGTTGACCTCTTTTATGAGCTCATTTTAAATTTGTCTGCATTTTTGTTAAGTTGGATAAATAAAATCCTTTATTTTTGATATTTCCTGTTGTTCCTTTTTTGCCAGCCTGCTCGGTCTCTCACACCACCTCTCCAAAGTTGACAGGCAAGTAGCATCTGGCAATCTGTATTTTCTCAATATTGATGAGATCCTTTCTCCATTGCTCCCACCTTGGCCTCAAGTGTTCAGGCAGCGGGTTATCCCAACCAGTACCATGACGACACATTTCTTGCAGGATTCTTTTCCCACTGAGAAGATAGGGGGCGACAAAGCCAAGAGGGTCATATATGGATGCAACTGTGGACAATATTCCACGCCTTGTAGGAGGTTGGTCTTTCAGCGTGATGTTGAATGTAAAGCAGTCTCTTTCAGTGTTCCAATGAATGCCTAATGCTCTCTCTATTTGTTTCTCACAGAAAGCAAGGCTCTTTGTTGTGGTGTCTGTTGCATGTTCAGATGCTGGAATACTGTTCAGAACGTCACTGTTGTTCGACACAAACTTATGGAGATGTAAACCACCTTTGGCACATAGTTCACGTGCTTCTTGTGCCATTTGTATGCCTTTCTCCACTGTCTCTGTGCTCATAACACCGTCATCCACATAAAAGTATCGGGTGATGAACTGTGCACCTAATGGATATGTAAGGCTGTTCTCTTTGGCCAGATGATTTAACCCGTAGTTTGCACATCCCGGGGACGACACAAAACCAAAGAGATGTACGGTCATCCTGTACTCTTGTGGTTGTGCATTTAAGTCTCCATTTTTCCACCATAAGAAGCGGAGGTAGTCACGATCACTTTTTAGCACTTTAAACTGATGAAACATTTTTTCTATGTCACACATCAGAGCTACTGGATGCTGCCTGAAGTGTACAAGGACACCAGTAAGATTGTTCATCATGTCTGGCCCAGACAGAAGGTGTTCATTAAGACTGGTTCCCTTATGTTTGGCTGAGCAGAGACGCAGTTTCTCTGGTTTCTTTGGGTGATAAATGCCGTGATGGGGTAAGAACCATTTCTCACCAGGGATTCCATCATCCTGGACTTCTTCTACATCACCTCTTTTGATGATGTCAGTCATGTACTTGACATAATCTTCCTTGTATCTCTCATCTTTGGAGAATTTCCTTTTCAGGTGGTTGAGTCTGATTTCTACAAGCTGTTTGTTATCAGGCATGTATGGCCTTTCCTTAAAGGGCAATGGCATTTCATAATGTCCCTGTTCATTTTTCCTTATGCCTGCTTTAAGTTTGTCAAGAAAGATGAGATCCTCCTGCGACACCTTTTTGTCATTACCACTCACTTCTTTGAAGTCACTTTCTAATGCACGAATTGCATCAATGGGTGTGTTTACATGGGAAGTTTAATTCCTCTTTAATTCAGAATTAAAGTTAAAGCCGAATAAAAGTTACCATCTAAACACTTAATTCCATATGAAAATGTCAATTCCGAATTAACTTAATTCCGAAGTAAGTGGCAGGTTTATTCCCATTTTAATTCCGCATTAAGTAATTCCGCGGTCATGTATACACTCATTCCTGTTTAAATTCATTCCCGTCTTTCTGCGCATGGTCGTTCTCTTGCACGTCTGTCGCGATGACGCTTATATTGCACGCTGGGCTTGTTTTCAAAACAAAGTTAGCGATGACGCTTATATTCCGGCAGCACGCAGTAAACGGTGTTCAAGAGCAGAGACGATTTATTTAATAAATAGCTTGGAGGAACTGGAAATAATTAAAAGAACAGATGGCAGGAAACATAAAAATTGTGAGCTTTTCAAAGCGGCCAGGTTAAATGAAGGAGGTTTCTCAGATAGAGACGCCACCCAGGTCAAAAATAAGTGGAATGTTGATGCTAACCAGTTAGCTAAGTTTGTTTTCTTCCGGCAGATGTAAAGACGTCCGCTCCCCCTATCCAATCAGAACCCTTCCCAACCCCCAGACCTGAAGCGGAGTTGGATAAAGCCGAACTAACGTGTTTTCCATGTAAACCTTAATTCAGAATTACTATTTCCATGTAAACTCGAAGGAAAATTGTTTAATTCGGAATTATTTAATTCCTAATTTTAATTCCGAATTAAAAAACATCATGTAACCGCAGCCAATGGGAGTTATTGGGGGAACCTCTTTTACAGCAACACGATGACAAAGGCTGTCCATCATTCCTGTTTCAAGGCAAGGTGCTGAGCTACCAACTATGCTCCACCCTAACTCCGTTTAAAAAGCATAAGGCTCATCATTTTTGCCTAGTATCACTTGCTTAGGTGCTAAGGCTCTGGAACAGTTATAACCAATCAAGAGACCTACTTCACAACCGAGGAGTGGTGGGACTTCATCTTTGATTGGTGACAGGTGACTCCAGCGTTTGGCTGTTTCACAGGTTGGTATGTGTTCAAAGTTTGCAGGTATACAGTCTTTTGTGTATGTAGGAGGGAGGAGGATGTGTGTTGCAGAACTGTAACCCCTCACACGGAGACCAGACACCTTTTCACTGTTTACAACTGCATTCTCACCCATCATAGTGGTTAGTTTTAGTTTCACTGGAAAAACCTTGACTTGCAGTTCACGACACACATCTTGTTCTATGAATGTGGTGTCACTTTGAGTGTCTAATAAAGCATAGACAAGCTTTTCTTTGTATGGGTTTGCAGCTGATGACACCCAAACTGGAACAATCATTGAAGTACTGGCAGAATGTCCTTCTCTGGCAACATTAAGTGACATAACAGCTGCTGTCTCTGCTGTGCTGTTTTGCGTTGCATTTTCCATACTCACACGTCTTTCTCTTTTCACATCTTTACTGTAGTTCTCATCGTGAAGACAGGTTGGGTGCCTTTTCGTGCAAATGCCACAAGTGAGGCGGCGTCGACAATCTTTAGCACTGTGCCCTTGTTTTAAACAACCATAACATAGTTTATTGTCTTTAATAAATGTCCTCCTGTTTTCCAGGGACACCTTCATGAAGCTTGGACACTTGTGGAGCTGATGTATGCTTTGGCACAAGATGCAAGGAGAGCTCACATGTGCTCTGTTCAGTGTTTGCTGGTCACAATGTTCAGCTGTTTTTGTATTGAAGACACTTGCCTTGTTTCTTTTAATGTCCTTTAGGTTCCTTTTGTTGCTGCATGCCTCAGAAGAACGAAGAGCATGGATGGAGGTGACTGGGTTGCAGGCAACTTCTGCTTCCAGCAGCAGAAATGCAGCAAAGTCCTCAAAACTGGGGAAATCTTTACCTTCCATCAGGGCCTTTGTTACCTGACGGGTCCATCTGGCAGCTGCCCAGTCTGGCAGTTTCTGTATTAGTCTTTGATTTTCTTCACAGTCATTTAATATTTCCAGGCCCTTTACACGAGGCATGGCTAGTAAGCAAGCATTTGTGAAATCTGCAAAGTTTCTTAATCCTTCAGCATCTCTAGACTGTATTTTTGGCCAGCTTGATAGCTTCTCTCTAAATGCTCTTTGGATAACAAATGCCTGGCCGTATCGCTGATTGAGTTTTTTCCAGGCGTCTTGGTAAGCTGCTTCATCATTTCTGAAAAAGGTGCCTTCTAGGCATTTTCGAGCTGGACCACTGACATACTTCTTTAAATAATACAGTTTGTCTGCAGCAGAAATGCCCTTTTGGTCTATCAGTGACATGAAGGAGGTTTTCCACTCAATGAAGTGAATTGGCTCACCAGTGAACACTGTTGGCTCTGGTATAGGAAGCCTGTTCATTGTTATGCTGTCCTGTACAGCTTGCGCTAGTTGAGCAACACCAAGGGGGGCAGACAAAATAGCTGTGTTAGGTGGATGTGGTGCAGGGGGCTGTGACACAGGATTTGGGCTCACCTGCTCACTCTTTACAGACTGGATGTCATTCATTTGTATTTCGCTGTCATAGGCTTCGAGTCTGGCTCGAGCTGTTTCTACGTCCCTTTCAGCCTGCAGACGCTCCAGCTCAGATCTTTCTGTTTCCAGCTGTTTCTTGTGTTGCTCCTCTAAAGCTTTGATTCTTTCCTTTTGCTTTCTTTCTTCTTGCACTATCTTGTATTCTGCCTCTTTTGCTGCTAACTCTGCCGCTGCATCGGCTCGTTTTGATGCAATGTATGAAGACAGGGTGACACTTGACTGTGCAGCAGTAGAGCCATAAATGTATTGTGCATAATCACGATTTAGTAACTCACGCAGGCGACATTTTTCACGTCCTGTCTTTCATATATGATTTTGATAATGTCACGAGTTACTGCTTCACATGCATCTATTTTACGCCTTAAATCAGCTGTTGGTGTCACATGAGCTCTTATTTCAATGTAGAGTTTCATGATGTCATCTCTTCCTTTCTCTAAAATATCTACATGAGATGACAGTTGTGCATCATTTATATCTGACTTTAATTTTTCTCTTGCCTCACTTACTTGGGTTTTCCATTGTTCAGTAACTCTGAACTGTTCAGTCTTTTCTGACTCTGAGATGAAAACATGTCCAGGAGATCACAGTGTGTACTGGTTCAGAGCTGGATCAGATGAATCTCAACCCAGTTTGATTTATGCTCATGGAAACAGTGCTGTTGATTGTAAGCACAGACCCGAGCTTCGCTCTGCTCAGAAATGTGTCTACAGCTTCTCCAAGACCGTCAGCTCCACTGATGCTGGGACTTACTACTGTGCTGTGGCCACATGTGGAGATTTTATTTGGAGATGGAACCAAACTCAAGATCAAAGGTATCTATACAATTTTTAATTTTGATGCTGACAATTAAGAATCTGTCCATTAAACTCATCAAAAACATTTAATGTATAATATTGCCAAAATAATTTTGTATCATTTAAAGGTACTTTTATTTTTGCAGCACCAAAACCGTGGGATTTGCAGACAGCTAATGCAGTTCTTATTCTGCTTTGTGCCATTTTGATTGCAAGCTTGCTCGTTATAGCCCTCCTCATGCTATCAAGAAGAAAACTTCTGATACTTCCAGTGGTAACACATCAGACATGATTCTGTAGAACAGTTAGAACAATGAGATTTCATTCTTTAACAGATGCTGAAACAACCAGAGTTGATGAGCAAAGGGAACAGGTAAAGGGAGAAAATATCTGCTCTTCTCTAATTAACTCCGTTTCTCTTACAATATTATTTAATAAATGTCATTCTTTCTCTCAGAAAGATAAAGACGCATTGGTTTATTCTGCACCAAACTTCACAAGGTGAAAAACAGCCAGAACAGACTATGTGAACAGAATACACTAGTGTTGGTGCACAGGAGATCGATTAACACAGTAATGAATTTGATCATTAATGGCAATGTAAGTGATTATTTTTTTGTTTGTTTGTTTTTTATGATCCATGAAAAATATTGTAAAAGGTAGCTTGTTTTTCACCTGGAGATGGTAATTCTAGGCTGCATAAAACTAAATCTCTTATTGTATAATTTTAATTTCTATAATTTTAATTGTGTTCTGTTTGGTCTAATTACAGTTTTATTTGTTTTTTTTAATCCTGTTACTTGAAAAGTTAATTATTATGAATCTGATGCAATAACTAATAGTAAAAAACATATAGAATTGTAATACTAAACTGCTGGTCCTAAACTGCATGTACAGGTGCACAAATATTTGGATTAAAGGTTACAACTCTGAGTTTTCTGCATGTGTCATTTATTTCTTCTATATTATTTCTCAACAAAAATCCACCCTTTCTTTTCCTTCACCTGCTTTACCTTGCTTACTGTTACGGGGGCTGGAGCCTATTAGAAGAGAAAAGTACGATTAAAATATGTTGCCTTGATACAATGTCTTATTTTTGTTGTGAATTTTCTCATCTGCATCATTTTCTCTCTCTCTCTCACATGCACACACACACACACATATATATATATATATATATATATATAAAAATAAATTGCCTACATTAGTGCCACATAGTTGTAAATTGCATCAGTAGCATGTGGAGGAAATTTTTATTTGGTTTATTCCTCTTGTAATTTTGTTCATTTTATATGTCTTCAATAATATTTTTAAAAGTGATTTGTCTCATCAAGATCAATACACATCATAATCAACAGACCAAATGTCGGACAAAATCAAGAGAAGACAGCTGTGATTCATTGATCAAGGAAAAGCTGCGACTCTGAATAAACATTAAATTTTAAATTCAATTATCATCAAGTAACTAACCTCTTGATCAAGGAACTGTAAAACGTCCCTGAATTCAATTATCAGTCTCATTTAAGACAAATGTCCCTTTGTCTTCCCCACCATCTGCTGTGATCCACTCTGTATGCAAAAACCTGTAGAGCTGTGATTCTTAAGGTGCAGGCCGCGGCCCCCTGGTGGGCCATCATGGGACTGCAGGTGGGCCGTGAGAGGTCATTAAAATTAAACAAATGTGTTTTAAATCCTCGATCTTTTTTAAATATGTTTTTGATTACTGTAAAATATTCATGACATGATTAAAAAAAAACATTAAGAAGTAACAAAACAAACCAGTTAAGTGTTATTCTACCATCATCTTAACTTAATATGACAAGCGTCACCTTATTTGTTGACCCCTTACATTAATATCAGATCATGGTTCCTTGTTCTGTATGTTGATCACAGTTGTGATTAAAGGTTTCGGTGGGCTGCGGAGATTTTTCACATTTCAAATTGGGCCTTGGTATTCTGAAGTTTAGGAATGGCTGCTGTAGAGGAATCAACATCTCTTTGTCTTGGTACAAAAGTAGGTCCTCCTCTGTAAAGACAGAGTCCTCATTCAGTATTCTGTGGAATGCTGACTGACAGCTCTCCTTATGTGCACATTAGTTTTTGTTTCTTTTCTCTTTAATAAATTATAATTTGATTTTCTTATCAAGATCAGATCTTACTTTTTCCACAACATAGCACTTTTCAAACAGAGAAAAAACATACACTCTTTATTTTCTCCATGACAGCATTTTTAGGACATTTAGGGTTCTTTTTTTTTCTTCTTCTTCACTTCAAAGTCAGAAATGTACAAATGTACACAACAACATTGACTGTGGGGTTAAACATCCATCCATCCATTATCTATGCCCGTTTCATCCTTGAAGGCTCACGGGGATCTGCTGGAGCCTATCCCAGCCGTCTACGGGTGAAAGGCAGGGGTTCACCCTGGACAGGTCACCAGTCCATCGCAGGGCCACACATACAGACAAACAACCTTTCACACTCACAATCACTCCTACGGGCAATTTAGAATTACACTCCATCTTGACTTGTTGATGGAAGGTTGCAGCAACATCAGATCTAAATGCATTTATAACTGAGTGTGCAAGAATAAATAAGCTTTAATAACGAGAAATTAAAATGCACAAATCGACTGTACAGTAAGCGCATGTACACAAGCACATATCCAATTATCAACTTTGTTGATAATTTTGACAGTTTAAATATGTCACAATAGGAACAGGGATGCACTTCCACAGTGTTATTAATGTTACTAGTTGTACCAACAGAGCATAGCTCTGAGTGTCTGCACTGAAAATGACCTTTTCCTTCTTGTGCACATGGAAACACAAAGTAGCAAAATATTAAATATAAAATCCTTTCAGCTAGCCTCACTGTTGTCATGACAACAACAAGCAAGCCACATGCAACAAGCAGACTAACAGACAGCAGCTGTGGTTGGCTGTTTGACCAACCGCTGAAACAGATCAGACCATGAGTTTCAACCACATATCAAGTATGAAACAGCTGCAAAAGCCTTCAGCTAATTTTAGTTGACCAACGTCTGCTTGTTGTTTCACTTTTTTTTTTTTTACAAAGAGAAAGTTCAAATACAAATTCAGATGCTGTCAGTCCATCATTGTGCCAACTCAGCCATAGTCTAATTAAGACTTTCAAGCTTGTCATCATAATTTTGAAAACATTTTTTCCAGATCTAGCTCGTGCCAGAATGACTGTGTATCATGTGTCAGGAACTACCACAGAAAAGCAGCATCCCAGAGAGATTTACAGATGGTGGTATGTTCCCTTTAGCTGCTCCTGTGAGTTGTTTTGGTATTAGTATCAGTTAATTTTTAATCTTAATCTACTTCCTTATAAACAAAGATAAAATAGCAGTTCAAGGTCAGCTTCTTGAGATGAAGCGGTGGGTAAGACAGGAAGAAAAGCCCCTTTGTTTTCACACCCCTCTTTGAGAGCCAAACCACAGCGACGCTTGAGTTTCCATGCTTCACTTGTTTGTCAGTGGTGGCTGCACCTTCCCCTTTATCATCTCATAAATGTTTTGTGTATACAGAGGTGAAATGAAGATAAAAGACACAGAGTAAAGAAAGTGAAGTTATGGTTGATCTTTTGTTACATGGAATGTTGCAGTTATAGATATTTTACTTTTTTCTGTGTGCGTCTCATGTTTAAAGAAGCCTGATGCCACGTTGTGTCAGGAAATAATTTTTTGAGTATATGGTCATGACTTTTTAAGATTCAAATGCGTCTGTGTTGGACAGTGAGCAACAAAGCAGACCAGAGAAGGAATGTTCGACATGTTAGATGCAAACAGGATGAAGGTTGTGGGTTTGTGCTACCAGTGCACTCCACTGTCAGATTAGTGTGTTTTTGGTCAACAGTTTGTTGAGCGTGATGAAGGCCACAAACCAGAATATTCCAGTCACGATAGGGAACTGAAATTTTTTTTTTTTTAACTTATTTTGTAGCCCCATGTAAAATTCATAGGGCTTAAAGAAAGGAATTACCAGTCACAATTTGTTTTGAATAACTCGGGTGCATTTCTTTTAAAGTCCTGCCTGCGTACCGTGTATAGTGTGAAGGAATAAATAAGCTTTAATAACTAAACAATAAAATGTAAATTCGACTGTACAGTACAATACACTCACACAAGCAATTATTCACATGTTTATTTTTTTATTCTTCCTCAATGATGCAAAAATGTGTACAATTTAAATATGTCACAATAGAAACAGGAAAACAGTCTACTTGAGATACTTTAAATAGACAATCCAGCAGCAGGAGCTCATCAAATACTGAATGTTGTCTATATGCTATGTTATTGGACAAAAAGACAAAATAAAGTTATATATTATATATTATATATTAATAAGTTTGGTTTTGTTTTGGTTTTTGTCTGACAAAACCCACCCTCCCTCCCGTCGACCATGTTTCCTGTTTGTGTCTGTCTGATCCCCCCACCTCAAACCTTGGAGAAACACTGCGGTAATACTAGACAGCATCATAGCTTAGCATTAGTTTAGACAAGCTTGTGATGACTGAGGCTCGGTGGACATGTTCCAACCCGTTGCCAATTTTGTTGGTTCTGCCCATTTACCAAGTTACCAAGTTTTGCAAACATTTTTCAAAATCTAGCTCTTAACAGAAGGACCAAGGCAGGACAGCATGCATTATACCAAAGAAAAGTACCAAACTACAGAAGCCTCACATGACTGAACAGATGTTATGTGCCCCTTAGTTCTTCCTGTGAGTTGTTCTGATATTAGTATCAGTTCGTTTTAATGTTAATCTACTTCTCTATCAACAAAGATAAAAGTTCAAGGTCAGCTTCTTGAGATCAAGCAGTGGGTAAGACAGGAAGAAAAGCCCCTTTGTTTTCACACACAGCCAAACCACACCGGTGCTTGAGTTTCCATGCATCATTTGTTTGTCAGTGGTGACTGCATCTCCTCTTTATCATCAACATATTTGGTTTATACAGAGGCAAAGTAAAGAAAACAAACGACACAAAATAAAGAAAGTGAAGTTACGGCTAATCTTTTGTTTTAAATCGAATATTACATTTGTTATTGTTCATTTGTCTGTTATTCTATGTATGCAGCTTTTTCCATGTGTACACGTGTAGCCGTGTCACATTCAAGCCCCCGGACAACTTGACATGAAGTTACGTACGACAGCGCAGCCAACCAACATTCCTCATCAGGGTAGCATTTAAATGCAAGGTGGGGGGGTGAGTATGTGATGATGCAAACAGGTAGGAGATACAGAGCTCCACTGCACAGATACAACAGGTATATTGTCCCTCTCTCAATCAAGCTTCTCAACGGCGACTAGATGCACCTTCTGAAGGAAGTGAATGCACTAGGGTGTATATGTGATGTGTATTTGTAATTTCTGTGTTTGTGTCTCTCTGTCTGTGTGAACTCTATGTGCAGCTTTGATCTGGGACTCCAAGACAAATTTCTCCCATGGGAGACAAATAAAGTTAACCTTGAACCTTGAACGTTGAGTTGCTGCTCGTTGCTCTACGTGGATGCTTCCTGGCGTGTCAGCTGGCCCGGGAACTTTGCCTGACACACTAATCGCATTTGTTTAGTTGCCATTGGTTACTGCGTTTTTATTTGTTTTTAGTTTTAGCGTTTAAAATTAGTGTTTAGATGGTCTCATCATTTGACCCTAATTATAAATATTATGCTCCTTTTGCTGTAGGTCCTGAGATGAGCATGATCACCTGTGAAGGTGAAGGGATTTGGAGATCAGGGTTTCTCACTGCTGCCCCATCATTCCCCTTGGGTAGTGTTTTTGTGTGTCTGTGTGTGTCTGTGTGTGTGTGTGTGTGTTTGTCCAGCATGGAGTACAGCAGTTCTCTGTCAGCCAGATCATTCAGGCCGCTCACCTCGTGCCCCTGCAGCAGCCCGGCCCTCTGCATTTTAGCTCTTCGTGTGATTATACTGGAGCATCATCTTCTTTAGCAGTCCCCATCTTTTTTAGATACTTTGGTTAATGTTTAGATTTTTTTTTTTTGTTTGTTTGTTTTTGGGGGGGGGGTGTTCTACAATTAACATTTTGTATTAAATTATTTGTTGTATATATATATATATATATATTTTTTTTTTTTTGATCTGCCTTTTATTAGATCACCACCTACAATTACATTTGTACCTGCCAGCCACAGCTAAGGCTAACTGGATCTAAGCTAACAGTCGGTTACGTGTGTGTGCACCGTGTTTAAAAGGGATGGATGCAACATTGTGTCAGGAAATCATTGCTTTGCTATATGGTTATTACTGCAGTTGTCCTAGGGTATGAACATTTTTTCAAGGTTCAAATGTTTTTTCACTGAATGTTAAAAAGTAAAACAGCTCACAGAGAGAGAGAGAGAGAGAGAGTCACAGTGTGAAAGCTGTGGCTTTGTGCTACCTGTACACAACAATCTGTTGACCAGGCCACAAACCAGAATGTTCCAGTGAAACATATATATCTTTTTTTTTTTTTTTTTTTATTGAAGGCAAGTAAAAAGTTATTTTTGTATAGCAGCTCTGACTCTATTTCTCTCATGAGGGAAACTGGTTTGTATTCAAAATTAAACAAAAAAGTTAAAAAAAAAAAAATCAGTCGCAATTAATGATCAAGAACTTAGATGCATTTTCAGTCCTTGTGCAGGTTTGAAAGGGATTTAAAGGTAATGATATTATGGATCAGATCAGTATTTCTTTTTAGAGCTGATAGGTTCAAAGTTCAGGCTTTTACATTTACAGTTGCACTGTTTCCCTTCTCCAGTCTCAAGACATGCAGGTTAGTTCCACAATAAAACCTGTGCATTTCATATCCAATAAACGTTTACAAATTTGTTTGTTTTATGCTCTACTACAAATGGTTTGCAATTTCACTGCCTTAAAAAAAGTAAAAAAGTTGCATCATAGTTGAGAATAGTCTACGAGAGTCGTTATGAGTGATCTGTTAACTTCAAACATCAAGAAATACACATCTAGTTTTTTTTTCTTTTTCATTTGGAGAATAAAAACAGAATAATGCCATTTTTCAAAAATGACTCTGACCTCTTGACTTTAACCATAGATTTGTATAACATGCATCTGGAAAAAGCTACACATAAAGACTCATCCTCACAGGGTCGACAGTGCAGACCTCCAGGGTTTTATTACTTTGAATCTAAATTATTCCTAATTATACTTTATCTATCTTCTTCAAATTCAGGGACATGTCTCTGGCATTGTGCTGACGTTTGTACTGCATGTTAGATTCAACATCACAGCAGGAAGTAAACCGCATATCAGGTCGATTTCTTTCACTGTGGCTTGTAATTCTCGCTATAACAATAGAATATAGGCATGTACCTGCTGAAAATTATCTTTAAAATAATCTTAAAAATAATCTCAAGCATTAATCGTGAACATTTTCATGGTTGAAGCTTCTGACCAGGACATCAGCTACATACAGAGGATAAATTAAAGAGTATTGTCAGACAGATCAAGTATGACATGAGGATGATAAGATCTGTTTTTACTCATTGAACTTGGATAGTTTTCTTGGCTTTTAAATATGATCATTTAAAGGTATCTATAGAAAACATTTTCATGAAGCTGAGTGTTCACTTTGTGGTTTCAAAACTATGAAATATTTGTTTCCATGGAAATCAGTGAGATCCGAACAACTGCATGGACTGATTTTTTTTTTATGTTTTAGTTCTTTCAAAAAAAAGTACACAGTAGGCATCAAATGTGGACTAATATGTGCCAACGGCTGGTGACGCCTCGTGTGTTGGGTTGGAAAGAAATGCTCATGTTATTTCCAGTGTTATAGAAAAGTGAAACAGCAGCATTATAAGGAGCCAATCAGATTGCTTTGAAGCTGTCTCCTCCCAGCTTATGATCACATTCGAGTGAATCATTTTTAATAAGGTTTGAATTTATGGGATAAATAAAGTATTTTTCATTTCATTTTATTGTGTTGAATCACAATAGGCTGCAGTGGAATAACTCAAGTATGCTGATTGTACTTTATTTACTGCTGATGCTCAGAGATGGAACTTTAAGGTCTCTCATTTCTTTGGCTGATTTTAAAGACAAAATGTTGATTGTTGATGCTGTTTCAGGTTGTTTTGATGTTCAGCTCTTTGAGACATAGATTATTCAGGCTGGAAATCATGTGAAGCTGGCTTGTTCACGCAGGTCAGGAAAAAATGTGTCTTGGATGAGGCTTGTCAAGGGAAGATTGCTTAAAGTTTTAGGAGAAACATCCACCAAAAGTCATAACATTAAGGTTAGAAGTGAGCCTGGAATACTTGAGTTGCTACTTACAAAAGCAGAGTTAAATGATATCGGACTTTACTTGTGTTTGAGAGATAAAAAAGAACTTTTGAAAGCAACATCTCTGGTAGTTGTGGGTAAGTACACCAAAAACCTTACAAAATATTATTCAAGTGCATACAAATGTTTTATACACATGTATTCTTCTTTTTCAACCCTCTCTGGCAACTTCTTTTTTTATATCAGCAGTGAACACATGCAGTTACAGAGAGGACAATGTAGTCATTCACTTGCTGTGTGCTGCTTTGGCTTTAAGTCTGATTCTCATTGCCATCCTCATTTGTTTAATCGGAAAACCAAACAAAGAATCAAATGGGCATCTAAAGGTGAGTTGATTCACTTCTGTTGATCTGCCAAAGACAAACCAGCAACACTCGATTCACCTTAGTGCTCTGTTTTTATTCTTTGATTTAGTTACAGGTCATCTGCAAACACAGACATCAACCAGGAGTAATCAGGAAAATCAGCAGGTGATTATAAAAAAAAAAATGAAAGCAGCCCGTCATAACATAATTTAATATTTGTTACACAGTCCTCAGTTCCATTTCTTTTCTGTTCTCAGACAGAGAACAGAAAAGAAATGAGTTCTCGGCTGCAGTTCCTCCACCGACCGCCAGAGGCTGCAGTTCCTCTACTGACTGCTAGAGGCTGTCAGTAGAGAAACTCACTGATTTATTCTGAAGCAGTTTACATCAAAAGAAAATCTCATAAAACAGGGCCACACAACAGAGAACATGGAGAAGAAGAAACCATCTACACAGACGTCAAAGCTCTTGGGATATAAAATTCATCCACCAGTTTTCTTTATCTTCTTAATTGTGTTCAACGTCATTGGAGGGAAGTCATTAGGCAGGAAGAGCAGCAAAGTCATAGTAAAGTTATCACATGACTGCTTTTAAACTGACTAACTGATATTGTGATTAGAAAAAGAAAATGTAAAAAAATTAGCTTTCTTTTGCAAGACACAAATTAAGATTTTTGGCATGATAGTACGGTATCTAAACGTCTCTGTTTCTGCCTGACCCACGTCTTGGAGTCAGCATCACTTCCATTTGATACTGAAATAAAATTATAGGTTTTTAGAAGTCTCGCTTCTATCTCTTTAGACAAATACATTATAATGTTATAGTAATGATAATCTCATGTAATATTATATATACAGTTTAAATCGTTACACATTGTTTTTAATGCTCAAGTTTTATTTTTTAGTCTCTTTAGTTGTAATAAGATGTTTTGTATCACTGTGAGCTGGACGTAACTTTTCAAGTAAAAGCTTAGGTCAAAGCACTCTTTGCAACTTTCAGCCTCTTCCTGAGCTGTTTTGATCTCCTCCAGCCTTTTGTCTGTGGCAGGGAGACAAGACACAACACAGTCCATGAAAACCTCAACATCTCTCTCCAGCTGTAGATCCACTGTGTCTGGTGCCCCCCCCCCCCCCCCCCCCCCCCCAGCGGGGCTCTGGACGGGGCATCTGCTGTGATGAGGTTCTTCCCTGGAACATGGATGATGTCATATGAGAACCGCAGCAGCTGCAGGTGAAACCTTGGGATTCTCGGGGGAAGATCATCCAAGCGTCTGGTGCTCAGTAGTGGAAGCAGGGGTTTATGGTCTGTCAGTAATGGGAACCGAAGCCCCAACAGGGGCTAGAACTGTACTTTGAGACATTTCCTATTTTAATTAAAAGGTGAGGTGTTTGTATTCCAAGAAGTTAGGGTACAATAACAACACCTCATCCATGCTAAGGCATTATCATGCTTTGCATGAGAATAAGGTGGAAGCTGGAGTGACATCCGGTCAAGGCACGTCATTAAAAACACATTATCACACTTTCTCCATGTTGACTTAGTTTATTGTGCTAGTAAAGACAGGTAACAGTCCCGGTATTTGTTCTGTTGTAACCAGCCAACAGAAAAGAAGAGCTGGATGAAGCCCAGGTCTCGATGATAGTGAAGGATACCCAGCCCTTCAGTATTGTGGATGATGTTGGATTCAGGACATTTGTGTCCAAACTGAATCCCAATTATGTTCTCCCTACAAGGCGGTATTGGTGGATGCATGAAAAGAATGAGTACTTTATTATATGTCACACAATTCAGCATTATATCTTTGCTCCCTCAGGCCCTGAAGGCCATGGTGGAGGCCTTATGGTGGAGTATAAGGCAGCCAAGGAAAAGGCTGAGACTAAGGTGGAAAAGGTGGCTGCTGTTAGCCTTACGTCTGAAATGTGGATATCCATCAACATGGATGCCTACCTGGCTGTAACAAGCCATTTTGTGGGTGAGGATACCAGGCTCAGTTCGGTTGGGAGTGCAGGCATTTCCCCAATCACATACTGCTGACAAATATAGCTCGCGTGAAAGCCTCCCTGATGGAGGAATGGGGAATCACTACTAAAGTGACATGTATGGTTCCCGACGGTGCTCCCAGTATGGTTGCCTGTGAGAGAGATCTGAAGCTTGGCACTATATTTGCATTTCACACACACTGAATCTGATGGTGAGGAAGGCGCTTGACCAGCATCCTGTACTCTCTGGCATTCAAACCAAAGCAAGGAAGCTGGTTGGCTACTTTAGAAGCAGCACCACTGCTAAGGTATTCCCTTAATTCCAATATATAATAACTAATAGCGTGTCTGCGTTCCCACTGCAGGGAGTTAACGGTCTACTTATCCGTATCTTTATAGGAGAAGCTTACACAAGTGCAGGTTCATTTGGGGATGGCAAACATGAAGCTACTGCAAGAGGTAGAGACCAGATGGAACAGCACATATTAGATGCTGCAATGCTGGGTTGAGCTGAGGGAGCCAGTGGGAGCAGCATTAGCTGGGCTCTAACACGACATAACTTTCATGACATCAGATAAGTTTGACATTGTTGGAGGGTGCCTGTCTTTGCTGTCCCCCTTCTATGTAGAGCTGTCGGCAGAAAATGTGCCTGTATCCAAGGTCATCCAGCCAGGAGGAGGTGACAAAGCCAGCACCTGTAGTTGGACGGGAAATGGAGGACCAGCTCATCAGGCTACTCCGGGAGAGGCTGTACACATTTCAGTCAATGAGTATCCTGTCACTTGCAACACTCCTGGACCCCTGATTTAAGGCATCCTGATTTTTTAGTCAGACAAAAGCCTCCGAGGCTATACAGCAGGGGGGTCAAACTCAGTTCCACCGGGGACCAAAATTCAAAACCCGCTTCAGGTCGCGGGCCATACAGGATAAACATTTATTGAACACACTAAAACTAAATGTTTTTGGAACATAAATATGAATAAAAACAGACAGAAATATTATTCTGTAATAAACTTAAACCTTTATTTAATTTATTTAAATAAATAATTTATGCTCTCTATAAAAAGAGATCTTGTTAAATGATACAAGTTAGAAATATGAGCAACTTAACATTAAAATAACATTAAAATTCATTTGCTCCTTATGTCAATGTATATAAAAAAATAAACTTTAAAATATCCCAAAAGATTTTGCTCTCCTTAAAAATATCTCCAGTCAAAATTATACAAGTTAGGAATATGAACTTGCTAGAAAACATGGAAATAAAGTACATAAAATGTGTGCTTTTCAGCAATAACAATTCAAATCATTCAGGTTTCTTTGCTCTTCTGACATCTGATGGAATAGTTTCTCCCATAAAAGCAGCTTCGCTGCGTCATCCATGTCAGTGACCATGTGGTGACGTCCCTGGAGCTGCACATTTAAGGCATTAAGATGAGCTGTTATGTCAGCCAGGAACTTCTCATCCCTCCAAACGGTGGAGTCTTTTCCTTTACTGTCCATTAACTGACAGATTTGGTCGCTGAGATCAAAAACTCTGTTGAGAACTTTCCCCCGACTGATCCAACGCACCTCTGGATGATCAGGAATGTCGGCAAACTCTGAATCTATCTGCCGCGTAAGGGAACCAAACTGCCGGTGATTTAATGCTTTAGCTGGATAAAGTTAGCGGTTTGTGTTCCAGGTCTCATCATGGTCCATCTTCAGGACTTTCCCACATAGAGCTTCCTGGTGTCTGATGCAGTGATGTTGTTAACTCACCAGGACATTTCTGCATCTTCACTTGCATCCTTCCCTCTAGTTCAGTTTATTTACTGCTCATAGCCGCTGCTCCATCTGTTGTCAGTCCAATAAGTTTGTCCCAGATCAGTTTCATGTCTGTTACACTTTCACATACGTTTTCAAAAAATTTCTTTTCCAGTCGTTGTCCCATGCATCGATTTAATGTCCATTACTTGTTCTGTTACGTTCAAATTGGAGTCCACTCCACGGACGAAGCTTGAAACTAGACTTGATTGACGCGGGAAGTGTGCGGCAGGGCTGCTGAAGCGTTGCATTTTGGGATCTGTAGTTCTGTGCAGTATTGTTTTAATCAGCGCTTCATATCAACGGGCCATTAATGACGATAATGTAAATTGATCTCGCAGGCCGGATGTGATTACACGGCGGGCCGGATGTGGCCCGCGGGCCTTGAGTTTGACACATGTGCTATAAAGCGACTGAACTCTGCGTGTACCACATATATATGGACAAAACAAAGCAGAGAGGACATCCCCCAGGCTTCCACCTCTCAGGTTGTCATTTGAAGTTATTATATACATATTGAGCTCAACATGCCTATTGGCACACTTACTAATGTGATGTGTCATTTCTTAGGTAGCAAACTGTGGCAGCTTTTGGACACCATCGTCACGGAGTCACAAAAGACTCAAAATGTGACGGCAGATGCCACTGTGGAAGTCCAGCGCTACCTGTCTGAACCAAATATAGGCTGGCTAGAGAAGCCCCTAGAGTACTGGGAGAGGCAAAGACCACGGTACCCCAATTTATATGATCTTGCTATTGTGTTTCTATGTATGCCGGCATCTTCTGTACCATGTGAAAGGGTGTTTTCAAAGGCCGGAGAGGTTGTATCAAAAAAAGGAAACGCACTGAAAACTGTTGAGAGACTCTTTATTTCTGAATAAAAGTTTACAAGATCTCCACTGTCTTGTACATCATTGTTCAAGTTTCACAAGCATATTCAGTGCCCTTTCTAGTTCCACATGTACTTTCACTGTCCTCTGCCTGCTTCAGCCCATGCTGTTATACAACGTGACAAAAAAAACATTATTACACAGCCTGGTGTGATGTGTAGGTGATGACAAAGATCCAAAAGCGGAGAGCTGAGCTAGTTGGAGGTGATATTTATTGTAACAGTGAGTGGAAAAACAACAAGGGGAATCCAGGGAGGGGGGAGTGCTAGGCTGGTGGTGGTGAGAGGGCTCGGGTGAGGAGGCACTGGAAAAGAACAAAAGATACAAGGCGTTAGTCAAAAAATCACAAAAAGTCATAAGAAGTAAATCCACAAGTATTTTCTCAAGATACAGGAGCCACGAGATGTTACCAAGGGAAGGTTAGACAACTCTTTGGCGCTGAGGAGAGTCTGAGCAGCACTCTTCAATGAATCTTGATTGGAGCAGTGGAGACAGGTGTGAACAATCAGCCTCAGCGCCGTGGGGGAAGGGAAGCCTCAGGGGAAAACAGTGAAGTTAACCAAAACACACACACAGGAAACGGAAGTGGAAAACACCAGAATAAACCCCAATAACACCACACCTGGGCTATCATATGATACTTCCATACCCGTGGCTCAAATTTGTCCTCTGTAGTGGACCTTTATAAACTATCTTCACTCCCTGCATACTACTGAAGTAACTCCTTTTTTTCTTTGCTACCTTTCCACCTGATCTCCTGAACATCAGAACATCCACCTTCCTCCTCTGCATCATGTCAACCATCTCTATCTGTTCCTGTCATCGTCCCAACATTCAGAGTCCCTCCTCTCAGTCCGAGTCTCTTGTTTTTCCTCTTTTCCCTGTGCCTGTGGACACATCTATCTCCTCTTCTTCCACCAACAGTAGTCCAGTTTCCATTGGCGCCCTGTTGGTCAACAATGCTAATGGTGGTCATTGTTAACTCAGGCCTCAACCAATACGGTATGGTTTTCACAGGTCTTGTGATTCCCATGGTTAGTTTGGCATAGGTTCTACATCAGATGTCCTTCCTGACAACCCTCTCCATTTATCTTGGGACTGTCTCATAAAAAAACTGGCTTGTGAGCCCTGAATCTGTATTTTCATTGCAATCTATTGACATTTAAAAATAGATATGCAAATTGGGTGTGGTGCTCCCTTCAGTTTCAAAGAGTTAGAGACCAAGGGTGAATTCCAATTCCTCCCTTAACCCTCAATCTCAACCCTCAATCTCAAAAATGCGCGCTCCCGCTAAGGGTAAGTGATGTCCCAATTCTAAGGGACATCAAGTTGAGGGACGAGTTTAAGGGCTGTATCGCCCTCAAAATTGAGATTTTCCCACACCACCCTTGGGAGTAAGGGCTATCCAGAAGCTAGCTACAAACGTAAGTATCTTCGTATACCTTAAAGATATAAATGTTACAAAACCATTTTATTGTGTTTGTTTGAGACTTTTTTCATGGATTAACATCGTTGTTGCGTAACATTTATTTTTTTACTTTACGATGTTTGCTGCTGGACCGGCGGTCCCGTCGGCTTCACGTCGGTCCCGGTACATTATTCAGTCCTCCGTCGCTACACAACAAAGTAACGTGAAGCCGACCCGGTCCGCCGACCGTGGCGGTCCCGGTCCCGTCAGCGGCCCAGGTCGGCTTCACGTTACTTGTACTCGTCGGTGGTCCCGTTCCGCCGTCCCGGTCCCGTCAGCGGTCCGGGTCCCGTCAGCGGTCCGGGTCCCGTCGGCGGTCCCAGGCGACTTCACGTTACTTGTATACCTTGTTCTGTAGCGACGGAGGACTGAATAATGTATCCTCTATTGTGTTATTTGCTAATATTATTTAGAGAATATACAGCGCTCTTTTCAATGTTATCCCTGAGTAATTTCAGGAAATACAGAGACAACACGGCTCTGATACATTTCAGTCTGATGACGTAACTGCACTCGAGGGGTGTCCCATTTCTAAGTCACAAGATAGCCCTCACACTTACTTACGAGGGTTAAGATTGAGGGCCAAAAGTTGAGGGTTAAGGGCGAGGGTTGAGATTGAGGGTTAAGAGAGGAATTGGAATTGGCCCCAAGTCCTAGAACATTTTCTAATAATGTTAAAAACTGAGATCAAATTGAGAGGACAATAAAATCTTTATTGGTGAAAGAAGACAATGTTTTTACAGAAATATTAAGTATAAAATTCATCAGTAAAGTCTGAGCTCATATGGCTGCAGTAATCAGTGTGTCAGAGCTACATGCTAACAGCTACATTCAGGAAGTGCTTGGATAAATATGATGATCTCATAAGTCAGGAAGGAGTGAATCTTGTGATGATGTCTTCCTCAGCATGGTCCATCCTTCACTATCAGAATATCAGCATTTTTCTCCCTGCACAGAAAACATAAAAAATTTAGACATATTTCAACTCAACTCATGGTTGAGTTTCTACTTTTTCACAGCTGTGGATGTATTGTGATGTATTTTATTCAAGCTTAATTAATTCCTCAATTATCATGTTCTCCTGGAGAACTTCTATCTTTTAGCGGAAGATCTGAGGATCATAGAGACAGTTAAAGAGGCCAAGCAGGTGTATAGCCTGTTTTTCCAAAAAATGTAAGATAAAAGACATATATACAAACACAAAACAAATCAGTGTCTGTGGGGTGTAGTAAATAACCAAATCTGATCTCTGATGCTCTTTATGTCATTGTCTGAACATATGTGTGAGCCTTTGTATTTAAGCAGGTTTTACTGAGCTCTTACATGAATAACATCTGCTATATTAAAATAAGTCTATTATTATAACCAGGACACATTTATATGAAAGAGCTTAGCTTTTAGAGTCAAAATTGTTTTTTCTTACATAGAATTTCAGTCTTGATGTTGTTCCTGTATGATGCAGTACTGTGTACTCACAGTCTGTAGACACAAAGCGAACATTCGTTGGGGTATGTGATGCCGTTGCTGCCGCAGACTGGGGAGTAATTCAGAGGACACGCCTGGGTCACACTCATGCCCACACAGGAAGGCTGCAGGGAAAAAGTTACAGCTCAACAAATGTTACAAGATCAAGTGCTCTTCATGCCAATATATTCTACTTATCAGACACATGATCCAATCAGAAACAAATCTAAAATAATTTTAGATCTGGAGATAATAGGGAAGTTCATCTCAGGGTCCATGACATTAAGATTCTGTCACTGCTGCTGCCCTTTTGTCTTGTCTGTGCTTTTTTGGAGTCTCACTCGGCATAATATTCAAATCTCTAACTATGGATCTGGTCAGCTGGTTTCTCAATGCAATTGATCAAATTTTCTCGCTGAGAAGAGAGGGCACAGGAGAGTCCTCCTGTCCCGATGGAGCAATGGCTGCTGGATACATCAGGGATTCCTATGGATGGAATCTGGGGTGTCTGGCCCCCCTGTTCATTGAAGACACCAAAGTCGTGTACTATTTGGATTTATGATCACAGGATTTCTGCTGTTTGGAGTTGGCGGATACCTGCTGTATCTGAAAATTTATGACATGGCAGCTGCCATCTTGGACACCGTCAACCTGCCTGCCGTGTGTGATGGAGTGAGCTGGGCTGTGAACACTCAGACTGATATTCTTGGTGAGCTGAATCAGAAACTGGATGTGATTCAGAGTGTGAATCACAGACTAGTGATGATTCTTGAACTCATTAGCAAACTTGATTCAAACATGGAGAAGTTGCAGGCGCTGCTCAGGGAGAATTGATCTGTAATTTGGCCATTTGGATTTATTCCCACCAAGACGAAACCAGCGAGTACTCAAGGCAGACAGAATCTCAGTCAGCCTGACCTGAACAATCTACTGTTATCTGAATCTGGCTCCCCTGAAGTGAAGCTGGCCTTGGAAGGCTGCTTCTATCTAAACTCTCCTGATACGTTGTGCTACTCTGACGGTCTTCCCCCCACCCCTCCCCCTTTCCATACAACACCTGTGGCTCCAGACCTATCTGGGACAGGAGGCACTGGCTTACGCACACACATTTGTTCACACATACACATGCACATACACCCCCCCCCCCCCCCCCGCTCAACATCCTCCGCTGGCTCCAGCTGTCCACCCCCACCCCCACGCTAGGTGGACTGATGATGATGCACTGCACGCCGGGATCTGGCAGCGCACGCACGGACTGTTTGGCTGGACACCACCTCCCACCCCCCTCCCATAACTAAGTTTTGAGTTTTTCTATGCTTATTTTGTTGTGGTGAGGGTTTTTTTTTTCTAATCTCCCAACGTGCCCTTCAAAGGACACGTTGGGAGAGATACTTTTTTTTACCCCCCCCCCCCCCCCCCCCCACATGTGATCTTATTTCTTATTTGACCGATGATTAATAAAGTATTGATTGATTGATTAATTGATTGAATACTAATTGTTTCTAGGCATTTTTCAGAGACCCAGATCATGATATCCAAGAAAATATTATTAAGTATTAAATAAAGAAACAATAGCAAGAAAAAACTTTGTCTTTTTTTAGATAACTTTTTTGCACTAGTGGCCTTCACAATAAAAGGGAGACAGGAGATCAGAAATCAGGGAAGACCTGCAACAAAGGTCCCAATGGCAATACTCCCGACCGGTCTGAAAAAGGAACGACATTGGTCAAAGTGTCACTCTGGGGAGTCCAAAGGCAATACCTCATTTGTGGCCCCCCACTTAGGGAAAGGCCTCTTTTGGGCATCCGGTGGCAATACTTTAGGCTGGAGTCTGGACCGAGGCGTGTCCAATGGCAATACCTCGACCCTAAATCAACCCTAACCCTACCAGTAATTTTAGTTAATAATATTTGCTCGGGGGTCATGCTCTGGGTCTCTGTAAAGTGCCTAGAGACAATTGACTTTGTAACAGACACTACAAATAAAACTGAGTTGAACTGAATGTCGGGGTACGCGGAATGGACAGGGGTGTACCTCAGGGTTCTTTCAGAGGAGCTGGTGGAGGCAGCTGGGAGGTCTGGACCTCTCTGCTTAAACTGCTCCCCCCACAACCTGGTTATGAATTAATGGAAATTGGCTGCCACTGATGTCAATTCCAATCCAAATGCTCACTGCCATTGCGTCAATGGGAGACAATGAGTTAATGAATGGAAAATACTTCAAAAAAGAAGCAGTGAAGGAGGGTAAAATAAAATAAAACTCTAATCATATATATATGATATAGAGATATATATATATATATATATATATATATATATATATATATATATATATATATATATATACATATATATATATATATGAAAGAGAGAAAAAAACTTTTGTACAATAAAATACAGCTAAGAGTGCATTACAAGGTAAAAACATAGTTTCTCCCATCTATCCGCCCATCCCCTCCACTCTGAATCCCTATCAATGATAAAACATGATCAAAGATTTTTTTTTAAACTAACCCTTTCCTGCATTAATACATAATTTCATGTTGCATTTTAATTGCCCAATGTACATTTTCTGACACATCTAATGTTATTAGATGTTAAACTACAACCAAACATACTGCCACGACTCTTTATCAAGTCATCTTTGAACAGTGCAGTGTATACCAGGTAAAACTGAACAGTTGGTCCTAGTGAGTCGACCGTATCCCTGGTCCCTCTTCTGAACCCCCCGCCCCCCTCCCATCAGCCCACCTACCTTTCACTACCAATACCTGCAGCATTCAGCTGGGGTCTACTGTTGGACAATAAGAAGTCATCTCTGAGTAACACTTCTTCCTCTGTTTTAAGGCCTACAGTTGATGCCTCATTACAGAAAGCTGAGAGTCATTATCATACTGCACAAGGTGTGTGTCTGTGTGTGTTGTCTCTTACCCTCCTATAGATCCTGGACTTATCCTGAGCCCCTGAAAAAGAAAGTCAGGTTTATTTTCTGTCATGTATGAGTTAGGTTTTTTTTTAATACTTTATGTATAACTTTTCTAACAGAATGAAATATGACAAATGACATAAGCAAAGGGGAAAAAAGGAAAAAACAGTGTCCAACAATACAAAAAAACACATTGGGATTTTTCATTAATTGATAGAATTCAGTTCAAAGAGAGGAGCATCTTCACTATAGCATGTAGACAACGTTTGGCAGTAAATGTCATAGGGCTAGGTCCTATCAAGCAGTATCAGAAAGGGCGTCCACATTTTTAGAAAATATTTATATTCATTCAAGTTAATGTGATTGTAGCGGATTTGTTCCATCCTGGAAACAACAAGCATCTAATTCAGCCATCTTCTAAAGCATTGGGGGTGTAAAATATAAATTTGGGTTAGGGGTGCGCGATAATTATCGACCAGATAACTATCGGGCTGATAACAGGAAATTATGACGTCGTCCCGATATCAGTCCGATATCACGACAAATAGCCCCGATAACATATATATTTTTGTCAACACGGCAGTGCCTCGCTCCCTCTGATCCTTGAATGACCGGCAGTGAATGTTATGTTCAAGTGAAGTCGTCATAATCAGAAAAACGATTTCTCAGTAAGGCAAATCAAGAATACCACCTCATGCCAGAAAACTTGTTAACTCATCATAATTTTGGTAGTTGCTGAATTTAATTGATATTTGCAGTATTTTCCCACATGTTACACATAAAAAATAGAAAAAATAGAAAAGGCTGAAAGAACGACTAGCAAACGAGGGAACGGAGGAATTTACGTTACACCTTGAATGCAGCATTGCAGCACAGTGCGCTGATAAGAAAAAACAAAAAGACTTCCGGTTTGACAAGCGAGGAGATTACAGCCTCAGAGGGTCGCTCCCGACATTTCAGAGCAAAACTGCCCACAAAAAAAAAAACAGAATAACTTTAATAAATATGAAAAGAGTCTAATTTAGGATTGTGGGCAATAAAAATGACTAAATATCAGTCAAAAAAGCACGTACAGTTGAAGTTAATTGAAAATGATGAAATTAGCCAGGAGCTTCAAGCTAGCACCGAAATGGAGGACACAGACTCGGACCATGACCAGGCGCAGATTGAAGAAGCAGGTCTGGGCCTTATACTGAAAGAATTTAGAGAGTTTAGGAAGGACAGCAGTCAGCAGCTCAAAGGGATCCATGAAGAAATAAACAGAACTAATACTAGAATAGAGTAGTACTAGAAGAGGATTGGCATGGCCGAAACACGGATACAAGTGACGGAAGAAACCATAACGGAGCTGTTGAAGCTGCAGATACACCTGGATGCAAAGCTGACAGACCTTGAGGGTCGCTCCAGAAGAGAGAACCAGAATCCACGGAGTTAAAGAGGGAGCGGAGGAGAACTCGCTGAAGCGAAATCAATGCTGAAGGAGAAGAACATCAGATTCCAAACTCCGTTCCCAGCTCGGTTAAGAGGGTTCTATCCGGAGGGGACAATGGTCTACGGATCCGCGGAGGAGGCGACCAGGGACATGGCGAAGAGGGGGTTCCGGGTCTCGGTTGTTAAACACCCAGAATCAAAGATTCAAAAGTTCACATGGCGAACGACCAGGAGGCCGGGGAACCAGGAGAGAACCGGCAAAGAGAGGAGCTACTCGGAAAAACTACAGGCTTTTAGACGTCAGGATCCAGCTGTTAATAAAATAGAAATGAATCAGAGGATGTTGAAACTGTTGGAGAGGAAAGTGTGAGTTGTTTTTCTCTATCTTTTTTTAAAGAGAAGAGTCTGGAAGAACCGGCTATCAATGTGAATAGACTGCAAACAAATTCTGAGTATGACAGGGACATTTTTTAGGCTACAACTGAGAACAGACTGTAACGTCGGGAGTCTTGTTTTCCTATGTCAGACAACCGGATGGACATTAGAGTAAATTTGAAAAAGGCTGAGGGCCCTCCCACACCAGCCGGTGAGAGAGGATTTCCCTTGAGGCCCTCCCATCATCAGGGCCTAACAAGGGTCGAGATAAAGACCTCAATATTGGAAGTCGTTTTTTTCTTGTGTTACTGTGTTCGTGTTGTTCTTCATTAAGATCTTTGTTATGCTGCCGTTCCATGGAGCTTTTGGGGTGCTGCTGGGTTACATTCAGTTAGTAGTGGAGAAAGGTGTTGATGCGATGGGGTTTTTCATTATTTCTTTTCAATGGTGAAGGCTAAATGCAACCAATTAAAATAGCAACTTATAACATGAATAGTCTAGTCAACCCTATCAAAAGAAGTAAGATCTTGACAAAACTTAAGAGACAAAGTTGAGGTGGCATTTTACAAGAAACTCATCATTCAGATCCAGAGCATGCTAAATTAAAAAGAATGGGCTTTAAGTATCAGTTCTCGTCATCATATCCAAATGGGCATAGGAGAGGGGTGGCTATATTAATCTCCAATAAAATCTGCTTGAGTCCCTATTTGAAAAGAAGGACACAGAAGGAAGATATGTGTTTTTGAGAGGGAACTTAAATGGGTCATTGATAACCTTGCTGAATATATATGCTCCTTGTGCAATTGTAGTTGTGTTGCTGAATGAATTAATTGTAGCATACACAGACAATAGGAGGGGATTGGTGAATTGTAAACCTTGAAGACCACATTTGTCAGAATCAAATCAATTAGAGTGGACCTCTCGGGCTGTTTAGGATTTGGCCGAGTTGGTGAATTAATCAACTGGGTAAGATTGACAGAGTCACAAAAAGATTTAAATTCATCTGACACAGGCTTGAGCCAATCCCAGTTAGATCACCAGCTACCACAATTTCATTATAATTTAGTTTGGACAAAAGGTGCATCAAAGACTGCAACGCATCACTCGGTGCAGATGGGGGTCTATAACACCAAACAACAGTTAAACAGAGACCTTTAGACAATTCTAAACTCACTGCCAGAAACTCCAGCTGTTTGCTGATTGATTCAATCAGAATGACTCTAACACAAAATCTTGATTTTACAAAAATGGCCACACCTCCACCTTTCTTTGGCCTGTCAGCACGAACATTGTATCCCTCTATGTTAATGTCTTTATCAGTAACTGATTTTGTTAGCCATGTTTCTGATATTACAACAATGTCTGCATCTGTTGATTTAACCCATATTCTGACCATATCCACTTTAGACAACAAGCTGCGCACATTGAGATGATTGATTTTTTGCCCAGACAGAGATTTAAAATCAGATGGTGTCTGAACACACTGCAGCTCAGGGCCCGGGTTAGGTTGCACATTACCAGATATAAGCAACAGCAAAACAATCAGCCATCTCCGTTTGACACAATTACATGTGGAAAACTTAGTCATATATTTCTGGTCCAACTGAGATCTCTCGTTGAATGTAAAGCAGTCATTTAAAGTCAGAAGGCTTTGAAGGCGGAGCAAGTCTCTGGGCAAAGTTTGTGAAATGTTTATATCCTGTGCCAAACACTTCAGGGTTTGCACGGATTTAAAAACAGTCAAAGCGCAAGAGCGTCCGCAATGTCCTGCAGGCGAAACACATTGTCAGATGAACTCACCCAGGAGAGATCACTCGCTAGCAAGTCCCAGATAGATAACGCAAAAAAAGTAGAGTCACAAGAAAAGACATTCTGACTGTCCAGCGAGAGATAGTGCACGAGACAGAGACAGAGACAGCGCAAGCGAGCGCACTGTGGGCGGTCAGCCGAGCCACGCAGTCAAGGAGGAGGGGAGGCAGGTGGAGAGGCAGGTGAGAGCCCCAGAGGCCTGGAGGATTTTACAACCCCGGAGCACTGGAGAGCAGGTCGCCAGTAGAGATGGGTGGAAACCGGAGATGCAGTAGGAAGACCAGGAGGAGAGGCCAGGCAGGTAGAGGACAGGCAGGTAGAGGCCAGGCAGGTAGAGGGCAGGCAGGTAGAGGCAGGTAGAGGCAGGTAGAGGCCAGGAGGTAGAGGCAGGTAGAGGCAGGCAGGTAGAGGAGGCCCGGCAGGTAGAGGGCAGGCAGGTAGAGGGCAGGCAGGCAGGTAGAGGACAGGCAGGTAGAGGCCAGGCAGGTAGAGGCCAGGCAGGGTAGAGGCCAGGCAGGTAGGCAGGACAGGTAGAAAGGAGGCAGCAGGGGGTTAGAGGCCAGGCGATAGAGGCCAGTTAGAGGGGCAGGGAGGAGAGGACAGAAAGAGGGCCAGGCAGGGGTAGGAGGGTAGAGGCCAGGCAGAGGTCGGCAGGGTAGAGGCCAGGGCAGTAGAGGCGAGGTAGGTAGAGGACAGGCAGGGGAGGAGGCCAGGCCAGGTAGAGGCAGGGAGGCCAGGAGGAAGGCAGGGTAGAGGCCAGGTAGATAAGGACAGGCAGGTAGAGGCCAGGCAGGTAGAGGAGGCAGATAGAGGACAGGCAGGTAGAGGCCAGGCAGGTAGAGGGCAGGCAGGTAGAGGTAGGAGGGAGGCAGGTAGAGGACAAGAGGGGCAGGTAGAGGCAGGCAGGTAGGAGGAAGGCAGGTAGAGGCCAGGCAGGCCAGAGGGGTAGGCAGGACAGGCAGGTAGAGGACAGGCAGGTAGAGGCCAGGCAGGGCAGAGACAGGGGGCAGTAGAGAGGAAGGCAGGTAAAGGGCAGGCAGGTAGAGGACAGGCAGGTAGAGGCAGACAGGTAGAGACAGGCAGGTAGAGGCCAGGCAGGTAGAGGCAGGCAGGCTAGAGGGCAGGCAGGGAGTACAGGCAGGTAGAGGGCAGGCAGGTAGAGGGCAGGCAGGTAGAAGCAGGCAGGGGAGGGCAGAGGCAGGTAGAGGCGGGGAAGGTAGAGGGCAGGTAGGTAGAGGACAGGCAGGTAGAGGACAGGCAGGTAGAGGGCAGGCAGGTAGACGGCAGGCAGGTAGAAGGCAGGTAGATAGAGGGCAGACAGGTAGAGACCAGGGAGGTAGAAGCCAGGCAGGTAGATGCCAGGCAGGTAGAGGACAGGCAGGTAGAGGCCAGGCAGGTAGAGGCCAGGCAGGTAGAAGCCAGGCAGGTAGATGCCAGGCAGGTAGAGGCCAGGTAGGTAGAGGACAGGTAGGTAGAGGCCAGGCAGGTAGAGGCCAGGCAGGTAGAGGCCAGGGAGGTAAAGACCAGGCAGGTAGAGACCAGGCAGATAGAGGCCAGGCAGGTAGAGGACAGGCAGGTAGAGGGCAGGCAGGTAGAGGCCAGGCAGGTAGAAGGCAGGCAGGTAGAGGACAGGTAGAAAGAGTGCAGACAGGTAGAGGCCAGGCAGGTAGAGGCCAGGCAGGTAGAGGACAGGCAGGTAGAGGACAGGCAGGTAGAGGGCAGGCAGGTAGAGGGCAGGCAGGTAGAGGACAGGCAGGTAGAGGCCAGGCGGGTAGAGGCCCGGCAGGTAGAGGGCAGGTAGGTAGAGGCCAGGCAGGTAGAGGGCAGGCAGGTAGAGGGCAGGCAGGTAGAGGACAGGCAGGTAGAGGCCAGGCGGGTAGAGGCGGAGGCAGGGTAGGTAGAGGCCAGGCGGGTAGAGGGCAGCAGGGTAGAGGGCCAGGGTAGGTAGAGGCCAGGCAGGTAGGGGTAGAGGCCAGGCGGGTAGGAGGAGGGGCAGGCAGGTAGAGGGCAGGCAGGTAGAGGACAGGCAGGTAGAGGCCAGGCGGGTAGAGGCCCGGCAGGTAGAGGGCAGGTAGGTAGAGGCCAGGAGGTAGAGGCCAGGCGGGGGTAGAGGGCAGGCAGGGCAGGTAGAGGGCAGGCAGGTAGAGGCAGGCCGGTAGAGGCCAGGCAGGTAGAGGGCAGGCAGGTAGAGGGGAGGCAGGTAGAGGCCAGGCGGTAGAGGCAGTAGAGCCGGCAGGTAGAGGGCAGGTAGGTAGAGGCAGGCAGGGTAGAGGCCAGGCGGTAGAGGAGTAGGCCAGGCGGGTTGGGGTAGGGGGTAGAGGCGGCAGGTAGAGGGCAGGTAAGGGTAGAGGCAGGCAGGTAGAGGCCAGGCGGGTAGAGGCCCGGCAGGTAGAGGGCAGGTAGTAGAGGCCAGGCGGGTAGAGGCCCGGCAGGTAGAGGGCAGGTAGGTAGAGGCCAGGCAGGTAGAGGGCAGGCAGGTAGAGGGCAGGCAGGTAGAGGGCAGGCAGGTAGAGCCCGTGAGGCGCAGGAGGACCCAGTGGCCAAAACATAGACCACAATCAGACTCCGACGATGGATCAGTTTAAATCCAATTATATGAGCCAGAAAGGGGATACTTTTGCAGAGAATAGTGTACATGCATGCACCATGGAGGTTCTTTGCTTAATTTAAAAAAATGTTAAAAGAAATAAGAGCATTATTAGTAAAAACAGAGGACACAAAACACTGACGTGAACAGATATGCCGCCATCTTGGATTTACTTGGCATCAAGATCAGATTCAGAGATCAATATCATCTCTTGATACATCATCCAAACAACCGAGGAAAATCAGCTTCAGTGGCCTTCACTTGGCTGGAATAAAGTTCCTTATAGAACTCTCATGAACGGTTATTGATTTCCTTAGGCTGAGTCAGTAAGGTACCTGATTTAGCTTTGATCCTATATATGTCATGTATGAGTTAGGTTAACTGTTAATCTCCTCTGTTATGGTTGAGTCTTACTCCTACAATGAACTCAAGCTTCACTGCAACCTAACGTGGATCTCTTCACAAATGAAACTCTCAGGTTAACTCAGACTACAAATGTGATTGATCTGTTTTATAGGATTCTTCTTATGTTTTATGTCCAGCTACCACTTCTGTACACACACACATATATATATATATACATTAGAGCTGTCAGTCGATTACATTTTTTAATCGCGATTAATTGCAAGATTTTCATATTACATTTCACATTATTTCACTCTGAATACACCTGGATGTTGTTTACATGCCAGTCTCACCTGCACAGACCACTACGGTCACGCAGAACACCAGAAGAGTCCGAAGCAACATCCTGGAAGGAGCTCAGAGGTGGAAGTCTGAAGTGATTGAAGTAGTTGGCTCTCTGTTTCAGGTGTCCAACTGGCTGCCGATGTCTCCGTGAGAAGGTNGTGCTGAGTTCGAGTCATTCATGAAACAAAATGGCATTCGTCATGTGAGGTCGGCACCATTCCATCCATCCTCTAATGGGCTGGCGGAGAGGGCAGTCCAAACTTCAAGGAGGGGATGAAAAAGATGAAAGGAGACACGTTTGCAAACCAAACTGTCCAGGTTCTTGTTTAGCTATCGTATCACACCTCATGCAACGACAGGCTTGTCACCTGCAGAGTTGATGATGTCACGGAGGCTCAGATCTGCTTTGGACTTAGTTCTGCCTGATGTGAGCATGAAGGTGCAACAAAAACAACTGAAGCAGAAGCAAGCTCATGACAAAAACAGGAAACTGAGAAGTTTCACATCAGGGGACAATGTTCTTGTCAGAAACTACTCATACGGGCCCAAATGGATCCCTGCGGTCATTCAGAGCTCTTCAGGTCCTGTGTCATACACTGTCAGCCTTGGGAGTGGTCAAACTATGAAGAGACATGTGGATCAAGTGAGAGCTAGGCTGACAGCTGCAGCACCGAGTTTGGAGCTTGACAAGGACTTGCAACTGTTTCCAGAAATGGATCCAGGTGCTGTGGATTCCTTGCCTGCTGATTTGAGTCAGGGACGTGGATCTCCTTCAGGTGAGCCTCCAGAGCAACTGCCTGCCCCCACTGCCGAGGTTCACCCAGAGTCACCTGTTTCACCAGTGGGGCGGCGCTCAACCAGGGAGAGACGTCGGCCTGCTCGCCTCAGAGACTTTATTAGTTAGAGTGAGATCTTTTCCAGGAATAGAGCAACAATGCGCTCTGATCTCACTGGTAGGACGTACCTCTCAAGTTAGGGTAAAAAAAAAAGAAAAAGAGAAAAAAAAAGAAAAAGAGTTCCAATTGAAGTTATTGTGATGTTAGTGACTATTTTGTATTTCAGCATTGGACATCATCTGTTGTTTTTTTCTGTTAAGGACCAGTTGTTGACTTAAGGGTGGGGGAGATGTGGTATCCTGACATTTATTTGTAATTCTTAATTGTTAATACTTACCTGCTAAATTACATGGGTTAATCCTGTTGTATGTTAAGGTGATGAGCTACTCTCTCACGGGTCCACTAGGTGGCGCTTATGCCATGTTGTTGAGTGCATGCAAGGTAAAAACAGGAAGAAGTTCTCCTCTAGGACAGCGAAGGCTGTACCCCAGTTGTTGCCTGTATGCAGTCACGAGCGTGTAAGATGCTATGCTCAAGTTACAGTAAAGAGTTTTAATTCAACTTGGATGTTGTGGACAGTAGGTTAATCTCACGATGCAACATCCCCTATCTTGTACATCATTGTTCAAGTTTCACAAGCATATTCAGTGCCCTCTTTCTAGTTCCACATGCACTTTCACTGTCCTCTGCCTGCTTCAGCCCATGCTGTTATACAATGTGACAAAAAATCATTATTACACAGCCTGGGCTATCATATGATACTTCCATACCCGTGGCTCAAATTTGTCCTCTGTAGTGGACCTTTATAAACTGGAATATCTTCACTCCCTGCATACTACTAAAGCCTAAAGTAACTCCTTTTTTTTTTTGCTACCTTTCCACCTGGTCTCCTGAACATCAGAACATCCACCTTCCTCCTCTGCATCATGTCAACCATCTCTATCTGTTCCTGTCATTGTCCCAACATTCAGAGTCCCTCCTCTCAGTCCGAGTCCCTTGTTTTTCCTCTTTTCCCTGTGCCTGTGGACACATCTATCTCCTCTTCTTCCACCAACAGTAGTCCAGTTTCTATTGGCACCCTGTTGGTCAACAGTGCTAATGGTGGTCATTGTTAACCCAGGCCTCAACCAATCCGGTATGGTTTTCACAGGTCTTGTGATTCCCATGGTTAGTTTGGCATAGGATCTACACCAGATGTCCTTCCTGACAACCCTCTCCATTTATCTTGGGACTGTCTCATAAAAAAACTGGCTTGTGAGCCCTGAATCTGTATTTTCATTGCAATCTATTGACAATTAAAAATAGATATGCAAATTGGGCGTGGTGCTCCCTTCAGTTTCAAAGAGTTAGAGACCAAGTCCTAGAACATTTTCTAATAATGTTAAAAACTGAGATCAAATTGAGAGGACAATAAAATCTTTATTGGTGAAAGAAGACAATGTTTTTACAGAAATATTAAGTATAAAATTCATCAGTAAAGTCTGAGCTCATATGGCTGCAGTAATCAGTGTGTCAGAGCTACATGCTAACAGCTACATTCAGGAAGTGCTTGGATAAATATGATGATCTCATAAGTCAGGAAGGAGTGAATCTTGTGATGATGTCTTCCTCAGCATGGTCCATCCTTCACTATCAGAATATCAGCATTTTTCTCCCTGCACAGAAAACATAAAAAATTTAGACATATTTCAACTCAACTCATGGTTGAGTTTCTACTTTTTCACAGCTGTGGATGTATTGTGATGTATTTTAATCAAGATTAATTAATTCCTCAATTATCATGTTCTCCTGGAGAACTTCTATCTTTTAGCGGAAGATCTGCGGATCATAGAGACAGTTAAAGAGGCCAAGCAGGTGTATAGCCTGTTTTTCCAAAAAATGTAAGATAAAAGACATATATACAAACACAAAACAAATCAGTGTCTGTGGAGTAAATAACCAAATCTGATCTCTGATGCTCTTTATGTCATTGTCTGAACATATGTGTGAGCCTTTGTATTTAAGCAGGTTTTACTGAGCTCTTACATGAATAACGTCTGCTATATTAAAATAAGTCTATTATTATAACCAGGACACATTTATATGAAAGAGCTTAGCTTTTACAGTCAAAATTGTTTTTTCTTACATAGAATTTCAGTCTTGATGTTGTTCCTGTATGATGCAGTACTGTGTACTCACAGTCTGTAGACACAAAGCGAACATTCGTTGGGGTATGTGATGCCGTTGCTGCCGCAGACTGGGGAGTAATTCAGAGGACACGCCTGGGTCACACTCATGCCCACACAGGAAGGCTGCAGGGAAAAAGTTACAGCTCAACAAATGTTACAAAATCAAGTGCTCTTCATGCCAATATATTTTACTTGTCAGACACATGATCCAATCAGAAACACATCTAAAATAATTTTAGATCTGGAGATAATAGGGAAGTTCATCTCAGGGTCCATGACATCAAGATTCTGGATTAAGCTTCAGGGAAAGTCCAGGGTCTGGGGGGGGGGGGGATAATACAAAAGTCTAAGTACTTCTTTTTCAATTCCATTCAACTGTATTTAGCATCTATTAGAACATCTTACTTCCTGCTCTTTTCTGTGAGCTCCTCTCTATCTGTCCCTGCTGCTGCTCTTTTGTCTTCTCTGTGCTTTTTTGGAGCCTCACTCAGCATAATATTCAAATCTCTAACTATGGATCTGGTCAGCTGGTCTCTCAATGCAATTGATCAAATTTTCTCGCTGAGAAGAGAAGGCACAGGAGAGCCCTCCTGTCCCGATGGAGCAATGGCTGCTGGATACATCAGGGATTCCTATGGATGGAATCTGAGGTGTCTGGCCCCCCCTGTTCATGGAGGACACCAAAGTCGTGTACTATTTGGATTTATGATCACAGGATTTCTGCTGTTTGGAGTTGGCGGATACCTGCTGTATCTGAAAATTTATGACATGGCAGCTGCCATCTTGGACACCGTCAACCTGCCTGCCGTGTGTGATGGAGTGAGCCGCGCTGTGAATACTCAGACTGATATTCTTGGTGAGCTGAATCAGAAACGAGATGTGATTCAGAGTGTGAATCACAGACTAGTGATGATTCTTGAACTCATTAGCAAACTTGATTCAAACATGGAGAAGTTGCAGGCGCTGCTCAGGGAGAATTGATCTGTAATTTGGCCATTTGAATTTATTCCCACCAAGATGAAACCAGCGAGAACTCAAGGCAGACAGAATCTCAGTCAGCCTGACCTGAACAATCTACTGTTATCTGAATCTGGCTCCCCTGAAGTGAAGCTGGCCTTGAAGGGCTGCTTCTATCTAAACTCTCCTGTTACGTTGTGCTGCTCTGACGCTCTTCCCCCCACCCCTCCCCCTTTCTATACAACACCTGTGGCTCCAGACCTATCTGGGACAGGAGGCACTGGCTTACGCACACACATTTGTACACACATACACATGCACATACACACACTCCCCCACCCCACCCCCCGCTCAACATCCTCCGCTGGCTCCAGCTGTCCACCCCCACCCAACGCTAGGTGGACTGATGCACTGCACGCCGGGATCTGGCAGCGCACGCACGGACTGTTTGGCTGGACGCCCCCCTCCCCACCACCTCCCACCCCCTCTCATAACTAAGTTTTAAGTTTTTCTATGCTTATTTTGTTGTGCTGGTTTTTTTTCTAATCTCCCAACGTGCCCTTCAAAGGACACGTTGGGAGAGATACTTTTTACCCCCCCCCTCCACATGTGATCTTATTTTCCTCTGATTAGAAGGTGCGCTGCTACGTGGCAGCAGCCCCCAGACACCATCAACCCATGTCTGAATATGTTTGTTTCTGTATGTTTTTCTTGAATGATGTACTGGAAATAGAATTTCATTGTGCTGGGACGCTTGACCGATGATTAATAAAGTATTGATTGATTGATTGATTGATTGATTGATTGAATACTAATTGTTTCTAGGCATTTTTCAGAGACCCAGATCATGACATCCAAGAAAATATTATTAAGTATTAAATAAAGAAACAATAGCAAGGAAAAACTTTGTCTTTTTTTAGATAACTTTTTTGCACTAGTGGCCTTCACAGTAAAAGAGAGACAGGAGATCAGAAATCAGGGAAGACCTGCAACAAAGGTCCCAATGGCAATACTCCCGACCGGTCTGAAAAAGGAACGACAGTGGTCAAAGTGTCACTCTGGGGAGTCCAAAGGCAATACCTCATTTGGGGCCCCCCACTTAGGGAAAGGCCTCTTTTGGTCATCTGGTGGCAATACTTTAGGCTGGAGTCTGGACCGAGGCGTGTCCAATGGCAATACTTCGACCCTAAATCAACCCTAACCCTAACAGTAATTTTAGTTAATAATATTTGCTCGGGGGTCATGCTCTGGGTCTCTGTAAAGTGCCTAGAGACAACTGACTTTGTAACAGACACTACAAATAAAACTGAGTTGAACTGAATGTCGGGCTACGCGGAATGGACAGGGGTGTACCTCAGGGTTCTCTCAGAGGAGCTGGTGGAGGCAGCTGGGAGGTCTGGACCTCTCTGCTTAAACTGCTCCCCCCACAACCTGGTTATGAATTAATGGAAATTGGCTGCCATTGATGTCAATTCTAATCCAAATGCTCACTGCCATTGGGAGTGCCACAGTTTTCAATGGGAGACAATGAGTTAATAAATGGAAAATACTTCAAAAAAGAAGCAGTGAAGGTGGGTAAAATAAAATAAAATAAAACTAAAATCTATGTATCATATATATAATATATATATATATATATATATATATATATATATATATATATATATATATATATATATATATATATGAAAGAGAGAAAAAAACTTTTGTACAATAAAAATACAGCTCAGAGTGCATTACAAGGTAAAATCATAGTTGCTCCCATCTATCCGCCCATCCCCTTCACTCTGAATCCCTATCAATGATAAACTACAACCAAACATACTGCAACGACTCTTTATCAAGTCATCTTTGAACAGTGCAGTGTATACCAGGTAAAACTGAACAGTTGGTCCTAGTGAGTCGACCGTATCCCTGGTCCCTCTTCTGAACCCCCCGCCCAGACCCGGCGGCATGGGCGGGCATTGGGGGGCTGTGCCCGCCCTTGACTGGAAGCTGTTTATTTTATTTGGGTTTTTGTTTTTTAACTCGGAGTGGCCACCTTTCTCTTATTCCTATCTCGTTTTGTTGATCTTGCAATTCAACCAATCCAACGAAGTTCGTTGGATTGGTTGAATTGCATGATCAACAATAATTGTTCGTTGAACGAACGAATGAAGTCAACTTTCTAGCCAATTACAGACAGAGGGGGGCGGGTCGCTGACCCATTTATTCATGGACACCTTCGTAAGTTAGTACCGCCGCTATGGATATACGGAATTATTTCAAAAAAACGAGAAATGACAACGTGAACGGGAGCGAGCAGGAGGGACACCATTGGCATTTTCTATTGGAAACATAAGCACTGAAGTCAACAGCAATACTGAAGTAAACATTCATGCTAGGAGGGTTAGCTACAGCAGCTTGGGAGAACAAGGAGCAGCACAATTAGGGTTACCAACCGTCCCGATTTGCCCGTTTTTTAGGTGAATTTTATTTGCCCCGTGAAGGACTGCTCTCGTCCCGCATTTCAATCATAGTCTTGACAGCATTTTTTAATGGAATGTTTATGAAGCATTTCGTCCAGTGATAGACTGCTGATTGATGACAGACTTTAAACAGGGAGTTTTGATAGGCTACTATGCCCCAAAACTCAATGTTTACAAAGTATTTTGTCCAATGATAACAGACTGGTGTATGATGACACATTCTGATCAGGGAACTGTGATAGGCTACGCCAACCTGCATGTATGCGTTGCTATGGGAGACGGTTGTAATCAGTGAAGTTTACTGAGGGAAATGGATGATGAACCAGCTAAAAAAAGAGGCTTTGCAGCTATAACAAGGAATGGGAAACAAAAAGGTCGTGGGTTAAAGCCACTACAGACCCTAGAAGAGCATGTTGTACTTTATGCCACCGCGAGATATCGATTGGCCATGGTGGCGAGCACGACTCTTCCCGTCATGAAGACACCGAGTGTCATAAAAAGGCTGTGCTAGCAAAAGGAGCAAGCAACATCACTTCATTCTTCGCCGCATCTACTGCTGAAATTAACAACATTTCTGCATGCGAGGTGTCCTAAATATACCACACCATGAAACACGGCCACAGCTATAACAGCGCTGACTGCACCGTGAAATTAAACCGGGCTTTATTTCAAGACTCGAGTGTCGCTAAGAAGATGCAGTTGGGAAGAACCAAAGCGGAGATGATCACCATGAATGTGTTGGGTCCAAGCACTGTGGGGAAAATAGTCTCCTGTCTTTCTTCAGGCGATGGTGAGCCCCTTTATTTTTCACTCGCTAGCGATGCCTCTAACAAGGGCAACAGAAAAATGTTTCCAGTGTGTGTGAGCTACTTTTCCACGTCGGATGGCGTGATGTCCAAGTTGTTAGATTTCTACGAAAACATTTGCGAATGGCATACATAAGGCTCTCCTTTCCTGTCTCGACACATATGGTCTTAATGTTGAAAACATCCCCGCATATGCCGCCGACAATGCAAATGTTAACTTCAGAAAGCACCATTCTGTCTACAAATTGCTCACCAGCCTAAACGATGGCATTCTAAAAGCTAACTGCCCGGCCCATGTTGCACACAGGTTGTGTACAACATGCATAATTAATTTCACAAAATTATCCTGAAATTAGTAGCATTGTGGTCTGGATAAAAAAACATAATCATTTCTGGCATGGGTAGGGTGGCAAGACGTCAGTCTTTTCAATGCCTTAAAATGCAGGAAATTGCATCTAAGAAACACAACATTTCTGGGGGGGGGACCCCCCAGACCCCCCCGTCCAAAAAAATGTCCCTCTTTCCAGCTTCAGGGAGTTGGCAACCCTATTTCTCAGGGAAAAAAAGGTCATTCTGCAGCTCCTGGTATGGATGCTTCCCTATCCCCCCCATACACACACACACACCTCACAGATACAGGAACTTAGGGGACTTAAAGGCAGATGAGTTACACTGCTTTGTTCTGGTCCTTGTGCTCCCTAGCTGCTGTAGCTACCTCTCCTAGTTTGAATGTTTACTTCAGTGTTCAGCTTGACATCAGTGCTTTTTTCCAGAAATGCTTGACTTGAGTTGAATAAATGAACAGAGCCCTACACTATCGTTTTTTGTGTGTTTTTTAGATTTTGGGATAAACTGCCCATTTTTGGTGAGGGAAAAAATATTTCTCACCACTGTAGGAGTGGTCACAGAGCCTTTGGTCAGCCTGAAGTAGTTTGAAAAAGTGTGCCCCCCTGAAAAAATTTAATGCCCCCCCTTTAATTTGTTTCTGGAGCCGTGTCTGCCCCCGCCCCCCTCCCATCAGCCCACCTACCTTTCACTACCAACACCTGCAGCGTTCAGTTGGGGTCTACTGTTGGACAATAAGAAGTCATCTCTGAGAAACACTTCTTCCTCTGTTTTAAGGCCTACAGTTGATGCCTCATTACAGAAAGCTGAGTCATTATCATACTGCACAAGGTGTGTGTCTGTGTGTGTTGTCTCTTACCCTCCTATAGATCCTGGACTTATCCTGAGCCCCTGAAAAAGAAAGTCAGGTTTATTTTCAGTCATGTATGAGTTAGGTTTTTTTTTATACTTTATGTATAAGTTTTCTAACAGAATGAAATATGACAAATGACATAAGCAAAGGGGAAAAAAGGAAAAAACAGTGTCCAACAATACAAAAAAACACATTGGGATTTTTCATTAATTGATAGAATTCAGTTCAAAGAGCATCTTCACTATAGCATGTAGACAAAGTTTGGCAGTAAATGTCATAGGGCTAGGTCCTATCAAGCAGTATCAGAAAGGGTGTCCACATTTTTAGAAAATATTTATATTCATTCAAGTTAATGTGATTGTAGCGGATCTGTTCCATCCTGGAAACAACAAGCATCTAATTCAGCCATCTTCTAAAGCATGGGGGGTGTAAAATATAAATTTGGGTTAGGGGTGCGCGATAATTATCGACCAGATAACTATCGGGCTGATAACAGGAAATTATGACGTCATCCCGATATCAGTCCGATATCACGACAAATAGCCCCAATAACATATATATTTTTGTCAACACGGCAGTGCCTCGCTCTCTCTGAGCCTTGAATGGGCTGCAGTGAATGTTATATTCAAGTGACGTCATCATAATCAGAAAAAGGATTTCTCAGTAAGGAAAATTAAGAATACCCCCTCATGCCAGAAAACAACTCGTTAACTCAGTCATAATTTTGGTAGTTGCTGAATTTAATTGAAATTCGCAGTATTTTCCCACATGTTACACATACAAAATAGAAAAAATAGAAAAGGCTCAAAGAACGACTAGCAAATGAGGGAACGGAGGAATTTACATTACACCTTGAATACAGCACAGTGCGCCGATAAGAAAAAACAAAAAGACTTCCGGTTTGACAAGAGAGGCGATGGCAGCATAGGAGGGTCGCTCCCGACATTTCAAAGCAAAACTGCCCACAAAAAAAAAAACAGAATAACTTTAATAAACATGAAAAGAGTCTAATTTAGGATTGTGGGCAATAAAAATGCCTAAATATCAGTCAAAAATGCGCATACAGTTGAAGTTAATTGAAAATGATTAAATTAGCCAGGAGCTTCAAGCTAGCACCGAAATGGAGGACACAGACTCGGACCATGACCAGGCGCAGATTGAAGGTCTGGGCCTTATACTGAAAAAATTAAGAGAGTTTAGGAAGGACAGCAGTCAGCAGCTCAAAGGGATCCGTGAAAAAATAAACAGAACTAACACTAGAATAGAGTAGTACCAGAAGAGGATTGGCACGGCCGAAACACGGATACAAGTGACGGAAGAAACCATAACGGAGCTGTTGAAGCTGCAGATACACCTGGATGCAAAGCTGACAGACCTTGAGGGTCGCTCCAGAAGAGAGAACATCCGAATGAAGTTCACATGGCGAACGACCAGGAGGCCGGGGAACCAGGAGAGAACCGGCAAAGAGAGGAGCTACGCGGAAAAACTACAGGCTTTTAGACGTCAGGATCCAGCGGGTTAATAAAATAGAAGCGAATCAGAGGATGTTGAAACTGTTGGAGAGGAAAGTGTGAGTTGTTTTTCTCTATCTTTTTTTAAAGAGAAGAGTCTGGAAGAACCGGCTATCAGTGTGAATAGACTGCGAACAAATTCTGAGTATGACAGGGACATTTTTTAGGCTACAACTGAGAACAGACTGTAACGTCGGGAGTCTTGTTTTCCTATGTCAGACAACCGGATGGACATTAGAGTAAATTTGAAAAAGGCTGAGGGCCCTCCCACACCAGCCGGTGAGAGAGGATTTCCCTTGAGGCCCTCCCATCATCAGGGCCTAACAAGGGTCGAGATGAAGACCTCACTATTGGAAGTCGTTTTTTCTTGTGTTACTGTGTTCGTGTTGTTCCTCATTAAGAGCTTTGTTATGCTGCCGTTCCATGGAGCTTTTGGGGTGCTGCTGGGTTACATTCAGTTAGTAGTGGAGAAAGGTGTTGATGCGATGGGGTGTTCATTATTTCTTTTCAATGGTGAAGGCTAAATGCAAGCAATTAAAATAGCAACTTATAACGTGAATGGTCTAGTCAACCCTATCAAAAGAAGTAAGATCTTGACAAAACTTAAGAGACAAAGTTGAGGTGGCGTTTTACAAGAAACTCATCCTTCAGATCCAGAGCATGCTAAATTAAAAAGAATGGTCTTTAAGTGTCAGGTCTCATCATCATATCCAAATGGGCATAGGAGAGGGGTGGCTATATTAATCTCCAATAAAATCTGCTTGAGTCCCTATTTGAAAAGAAGGACACAGAAGGAAGATATGTGTTTTTGAGAGGGAACTTAAATGGGTCATTGATAACCTTGTTGAATATATATGCTCCACCTAATTCTGATTGGAGTTTTTTTTAGTCAAATATTTGACTTGATTATAGCAGAATCTCAAGGTGTATTAATTTGTCGGGGATACTTCAATATTAGATTGTGCCCCAAACTGGACTCATCAAAAATACAGAGAGCTCAGCCCAGTCACCTTAACAAAAGGATCAATCTGGCAATAAAGGATATTGCTCTAATAGATGTGTGGAAAGAATTAAACCCCTCAATGAGAGACTATACATATTTTTCTAATCCACACTCATTATATTCAAGGATTGACTACTTTTTGATTTTTAGTAAAGATTTACAGAGGGTCGGTGATTGCAGCATAGGGATTATGGACCTTCTGACCATAGCCCACTGTATTTAAAACTTAAACTTGAACAACCCCAGAGAAACACCTTATGGAGACTAAACATACATATTTTGAATAACATGAAGGACCAAATCAAAAAAGATATTACAGATTTTTTGGAACAGAACGACAATGACGAGGTTACACCTCTGATGATGTGGGACGCTTGTAAAGCAGTACAGAGGGGCAAGAGAATTGGCTACAGCTCCCACTTCAAAAGAGCGAGGCTTAAAGAGTTAAACCAGCTCCAAACAGAACTGAAACAATTAGAACAAAAGCATAATAATACAAATGACAAGAGATATACAAAAAAAGTTAATATTTACAAAACAAAAGTATTATGAAGGAGGTGGAAAAGCTAGTAAACTGTTGGCTTACAGACTAAAAAAGCAACAAGCGGAGAATTCAATCCATAGAATTAAAAACTCAGTGACTAATTTAACACACTATAAATTAGAAGAAATACAGAACAGCTTTGAAACTTATTTCCATAGACTGTACTCTCAACAACAGGTTGATAAGGGAAAAACTGAAACAATTTTGGAGAAAATTGATCTTCCCAAATTGACAAGTGAACAAAGTAACCAACTTGCGGAAGAAATTACAGAGAAAGAAATTAGAGCAGCCATAGCCCATCTCAAACCAGGGAAGGCACCTGGTCCTGACGGGTTTCCTTCAGAGTGGTATAGGGTGATGGGGGATTCATTGATCCCTATGATGAGGTCCATTTTTAACTGGGTCCTCAAAAGGAATACAATACTTCCCTCTTGGAGAGAAGCAGTAATTTCACTTATTCCAAAAGAGGATAAGGATAGATCTGAATGCGGTAACTATAGACCGGTAAACGCGTTAAACCAGGACTATAAGATCTTTACACATATATTGGCCAAACGAATAGAAGGACTGTTACCACAAATCATTAGTCGGTTTTATTCGACAGAGACAAACCCAAGATAATATCAGGCGGACGCTACATGTAATAAATCATATAAGAGAACAAGATTTAAAAGCAGTTTTAGTAGGACTAGACGCAGAAAAGGTATTTGATTGTGTTAATTGGTCTTTTTTGTGTAGAGTCCTAGATGAGTTTGGTTTCCACAACTCCTTTATTAAGACAATAGAAGCTCTGTATGATAACCCAAGGGCCAGACTTAAAATTAATGGCTTAGTTTCAAACCCATTTTCATTGGAACGTGGAACAAGGCAGGGTTGCCCAATAAGCCCCCTGCTATTTGTGATTTTTATTGAGATGGATTATACAAAATATGAACATTAAAGGAATACATATGAAAGGAGGAGAACAAAAGAATTTCTTGTTTGCAAATGACTTATCCAGCACTTATCCAGCCCAGAACAATCTTTAACACATTTGTTTTCACTGTTGGATCAATTATGGATCTTGCTCAGGATTAAATGTCTCAAAAACACAAATTCTCAGTTGTAACTATACTCCCTCAGAAAAGGTGAAAAAAAGATATGTTGAGTTGGGAAGCCAAATCCATGAAGTATCTGGGGGTGAAGGAGATAGAGGGCGCTATAACAGCAGAGTTTCCAATTCAAGCAGCAATAGGGGATAATGGTTTGATGAATAAATTAACTGATCTGGGAAACCCCTGGATTGGTTGACCAATTAAGCTGTGGAATAAAGTAGTAACTCAAAAGAATTTGAAAGAAGCGATAAAAATACTGAGATGGTGTATATTGGATGCAGAGTTAACACCTGTCTGAAATACCATGATATGTATCTGATATGAATACGATATTTACCTTTTCATATAAAGTTTAACCACAACTCTTTAATGGCGCTTTAACAACTGAAGGCCTGCTGTTAGGCCTGAAGTTCACTGGGTTCGTTTTTGGTCCATCATGTGGAAATCGGCTCAAGGTCGGTTCCCAGGATTACAAATTTAGAAGATCCCAAAATTAAGAGAAAAAGAGGAGTAACATCCTGTGTTTGGGGTCTTATCGTGAGATAACAGATGGTCATTGTCCAAAAGGAGGATATAACCTGTCAAACTATTGCCAAAGAAATTGTGATTGATCCCATGCATGTCTGTAATTAGATCTGAGTATGATTATAAAAAGGAGCCTCTTGGCATATGTTCTTGTTCTTCTACCAAAATTTGACCTGTGAAGTTCCCAGACTCAGTCTGTCTTAAAGCTTCTTTTCTTGCAAATAAACTTTATATGCATTTAAAGACAGCTTGGAGCCGAGTCCATTTTTTTTTACATCACACTGAAGAGCAGAGAAGACAGAGAGAAGACTTCAAAACACCTCTCTGGCAGAAACTACACCATCTCAAAACTCTACAAGGGTTTGCAGCAAATGAAGAGCAGCTCATTGCATGTAAAGCAGAAATGGGAGGGAAGGAAATCTAGTTTTAAACAAAGAAGATTGGGAATATTTATGTGAGATACAATGGGAAACTTCAAACTCAACAATATGGAGAGAGTTTTGTTGGAAACCCCTCATCAGATTTTTTATCACTCCAGCTGAAAAAAAAATCCTTATTCAGAGAGGTCATTAACTCACTTTACAGAATGCAGGATGATCAGAAATGACAAATTGCCAATAGGAATCAGTCATCTTTAAACATCACATGAAAAACATGGTCGATCTACGTTCCTACCCTCACCTATGGTCATGAGCTTTGGGTAGTGACCGAAAGAACAAGATCGCGGATACAAGCGGCTGAAATGAGCTTCCTTCGCAGGGTGGCCGGGCTCTCCCTTAGAGATAGGGTGAGAAGCTCAGTCATCCGGGAGGGGCTCAGAGTAGAACCGCTGCTCCTCCGCATCGAGAGGAGCCAGATGAGGTGGCTCGGGCATCTGGTTAGGATGCCTCCTGGGCGCCTCCCTGGTGAGGTGTTCCGGGCACGGCCCACTGGGAGGAGACCCCGGGGAAGACCCAGGACACGCTGGAGGGACTATGTCTCTCGGCTGGCCTGGGAACGCCTTGGGATCCCCCCAGAGGAGCTGGAGGAAGTGGCCGGGGAGAGGGGGGTCTGGGCTTCCTTACTCCGGCTGATGCCCCCGCGACCCGACCTCGGATAAGCGGAAGAAGACGGTACGGTACGGTACGGTATGAAAAACATGGAGACCTTGAGATAAGTTGTCTAGACGTCTACGTGGCAAAACTTAGCGACTTGATGGAGCCAGAATGATAAACAGAAGCGATGGCCCTCAACAGACCAGAATCTAGAACAAAAGTCATGGACTTATGAATCAGTATTATATAGTAAGGCCCCAAAATGCAGTTTAAATATTACAGGGGGGTTAAAGATTTCAAGTTAATATAATTTTTTTTGCAACCATCATACCTGCCTTTAGAACATGTCTTTGTTGGGGGGGGGTAACAACATTGTTCCCTCAGCGCAGGCAAGTATCGCTAGACTACAGTCAGTCTGGAGGTTCATTTGATATGCTTCAGAAAACCAATTAAATATGTCTCCCCAAAACTTGTATAACACTGAGCATCACCAAAACCGATGAGCTAGGGAGCGCTCTGCAGTACCACACCTAGCACATAGGGGGAGCACGCCTTGTATGTTTTATTCAATTTGACTTTTGAGTAATGTCACCTATGTGTAACTTTAACTTGGATAAGCCTGTACTGAGAGTTGATTGAACAGCTGTTTATACAGGACAATATCTCCCTCCACAACTCCTCTAATAATGAAGCTCCCAGGTCCCCAGCCCAAGCCTCCCTGAGGTGATTAGTGGTCACTGATGAGCTAAAAGCAGATACAAAGCGGGTAACTAAATGTTTGGTGTTCTGGTGCAACAAAAGTAAGTTGTAAAAAATGTGATTCTTCGGTTTCACTGTGAATTCTGGGAAGGATTCTCTTACAAGATGTCTGACCTGAAGGTGGCGGTAGAAATGTGACTGGGCAAGATTGAATTTAATTTGAAGCTAGGCAGATGAGGCAAAATTATCACAGATATAAAGATCTTCAAAACGACAAAGTCTTCTTTTTCTCCAGTCAGGGAATACTCTCTCCATCAATCCCAGTTTAAAAAGATGCTTGTCCGCTGTGGGTGTGTGACTTGAAATACCCTGCACACCGAAACTTTTTAACCTGGTTCATTATCTTAAGAGAATTTCTTAAAGTTGCGACCCAGTGAGTCAATGGAGGGCTTGGTGGGAGAGATGTTTCAGAGACTGAGGTGGCTTCAGTTTTCCACCAGAGCGGACAGTTTTCAGGTCAGTCGTCATCAAGGAGGCTCCAGCACCAAAAACCAGGAGCTCTCATGTTGCAGCCCAGTAATAATGTTTAAATGTGGGAGGACCACTGCCACCACAGCCTACTTCCTTCTGCAAGTGTGATTTGAAAATGCGGGCAGACTTATTTCCCAATATAAATGAGTCCAACTGTTTGAAGAAAGAAGATGGTAAAAATACGGGAAGGTTCTGAAAAAGATACAGAAACCATGGAAGTGCAACCATTTTTACTGCACTAACACGACCAATTAGAGAAAGAGGAAGCAAATTCCAGGTCCATAATAATACTCTTCAATTTCTCCAGCAGGTCCCAGAAATTAAGTCTGATTAGAAGGTATGGATTTCTGGAAATCTTAAAACCAAGATCAGGAAGAGAGGCCAGGCAGGTAGAGGACAGGCAGGTAGAGGACAGGCAGGTAGAGGACAGGCAGGTAGAGACCAGGCAGGTAGAGGACAAGCAGGTAGAGGCCAGGCAGGTAGAGGACAGGCAGGTAGAGGACAGGCAGGTAGAGGACAGGCAGGTAGAGGACAGGCAGGTAGAGACAGGCAGGTAGAGCAGGCAGGTAGAGGCCAGGCAGGTAGAGGACAGGCAGGTAGAGGCCAGGCAGGTAGGAGGCAGGTAGAGGACAGGCAGGTAGAGGACAGGCAGGTAGGAGGGACAGGCAGGTAGAGGACAGGCAGGCAGGTAGAGGACAGGCAGGTAGAGGACAGCAGGACAGGCAGGTAGAGGGACAGGCAGGAGGAGGCAGGTAGGCAGGCAGGTAGAGACAGGCAGGTAGAGACCAGGCAGGTAGAGGCCAGGCAGGTAGAGGACAGGAAGGTAGAGGACCAGGCAGGTAGAGGACAGGCAGGTAGAGGCCAGGCAGGTAGAGGACAGGCAGGTAGAGACCAGGCAGGTAGAGGCCAGGCAGGTAGAGGACAGGAAGGTAGAGACCAGGCAGGTAGAGGACAGGCAGGTAGAGACCAGGCAGGTAGAGGACAGGCAGGTAGAGCCAGGCAGGTAGAGGCCAGGCAGGTAGAGGACAGGCAGGTAGAGGCCAGGCAGGTAGAGGACAGGCAGGTAGAGGACAGGCAGGTAGAGGCCAGGCAGGTAGAGGCCAGGCAGGTAGAGGACAGGCAGGTAGAGGACAGGCAGGCAGGTAGAGGCCAGGCAGGTAGAGGCCAGGCAGGTAGAGGCCAGGCAGGTAGAGGACAGGCAGGTAGAGGCCAGGCAGGTAGAGGCCAGGCAGGTAGAGGCCAGGCAGGTAGAGGACAGGCAGGTAGAGGACAGGCAGGTAGAGGACAGGCAGGTAGAGGACAGGTAGAGGTAGAGGACAGGCAGGTAGAGGACAGGCAGGTAGAAGCCAGGCAGGTAGAGGCCAGGCAGGTAGAGGCCAGGCAGGTAGAGGCCAGGCAGGTAGAGGACAGGCAGGTAGAGGCCAGGCAGGTAGAGGCCAGGCAGGTAGAGGCCAGGCAGGTAGAAGCCAGGCAGGTAGAGGCAGGCAGGTAGAGAGGCCAGGCAGGTAGAGGCCAGGCAGGTAGAGGGACAGGCAGGTAAGGGAGGCAGGTAGAGGCCAGGCAGGTAGAGGCCAGGCAGGTAGGCCAGGCAGGTAGAGGAGGGGTGGGCAGGCAGGGTAGAGGCCAGGCAGGTAGAGGACAGGCAGGTAGAGGCCAGGCAGGTAGAGGACAGGCAGGTAGAGGCCAGGCAGGTAGAGGACAGGCAGGTAGGCCAGGCAGGTAGAGGCAGGTAGAGGACAGGCAGGTAGAGGACAGGTACAGGGTAGGTAGAGGCCAGGCAGGTAGAGGACAGGCAGGTAGAGGACAGGCAGGTAGAGGCCAGGCAGGTAGAGCCCGTGAGGCGCAAGAGGACTCAGTGGCCAAAACGTAGATCACAATCAGATTCAGACGATGGATCAGTTTAAATCCAATTAGATGAGCCAGAAAGGGGATACTTTTGCAGAGAATAGTGTGCATACATGGACCATGGAAGTTCTTTGCTTAATTTAAAAGAATATTAAAAGAAATAAGAGCATTATTAGTAAAAACAGAGGACACAAAACACTGACGTGAACAGACATGCCGCCACCTTGGATTTACTTGGCATCAAGATCAGATTCAGAGATCAATATCATCTCTTGATACATCATCCAAACAACCGAGGAAAATTAGCTTCAGTGGCCTTCTCTTGGCTGGAATAAAGTCCCTTATAGAACTCTCATAAACGGTTATTGATTTCCTTAGGCTGAGTCAGTAAGGTACCTGATTTAGCTTTGATCCTTTGAATGGCATGTATGAGTTAGGTTAACTGTTAATCTCCTCTGTTATGGTTGAGTCTTACTCCTACAATGAACTCAAGCTTCACTGCAACCTAACGTGGATCTCTCCACAAATGAAACTCTCAGGTTAACTCAGACTACAAATGTGATTGATCTGTTTTATAGGATTCTTCTTATGTTTTATGTCCAGCTACCACGTCTGTACACATACATATATATATATACATTAGAGCTGTCAGTCGATTACATTTTTTAATCGCGATTAATTGCAAGATTTTCATAGTACATTTCACATTATTTCACTCTGAATACACCTGGATGTTGTTTACATGCCAGCCTCACCTGCACAGACCACTACGGCCACGCAGAACACCAGAAGAGTCCGAAGCAACATCCTGGAAGGAGCTCAGAGGTGGAAGTCTGAAGTGATCTGAAGTAGGTTGGCTCTCTGTTTTCAGGTGTCCAACTGGCTGCCGATGTCTCCGTGAGAAGGTCCTCTCTGGATGTGATTCCACCTCCTTCTGCGCTGTTGTCATATAGAGTTCGAGCGCCACGTTGCCATGGCAACAACGTGACCTTCTGTTGTTGTGACGCCTGGTGCAGTCTTTTGTTCAGGTTTAATCTGGGATCAACATTCTGTCTGCTGCTGACGGAGGGAAAAACTGTCAGGAGGACCAATCGAGTCCACAAAAACATGTCTGAACCATCACGAGGACATTCAGGACACGTAAACACATGACACAAAGGAAAAAATGTCCGTACAAACAGCTACCCCTAAACCTGAACTTAACCTGAGAAAAACAGAACCAGAAATGAGAAATTAAATCATGATTGAGGAAATATTAAGACAAATTATGAAATTCTGTTCTGTTATTTAATCTTGTCTAGAGCAAAGACAAGAGATACAGAAGAAGAGTCGCAGTTATAATCTATATCACTGTCTGTATATTTATATGTATATATATATAATATGTATATATATATATATATAAATATATATATATATATATATATATATATATATATATATATATATATATATATATATATATATATATATATATATACACATACATATATATATATGTATGTGTGTGTATATATATATATATATCACACACACACATACATATATATGTGTGTGTATATATCGACAGTGATATAGATTATAACTGCGACTCTTCTTCTGTATCTCTTGTCTTTGCTCTAGACAGGATTAAATAATAAATATAAATAATGCATTAATTTATTAACGCCGACATTTATTTTATCGCGCGTTAACGCATGTTGCTCACGTGCTTTTGTTTTGAAAAGTCTGTTACTGGCTGCTGCGGAAACCGGAAGAGAATTTGCAGGTAAACTTAAGGAAACCCTAAAACAGACATGGAGAACGGTAAAAATCAGTGAACTTTACAGTTCAGGTAGCAATATTAACAATTCTATCTAAAAAAAAAATTCTGGACTGCAACAAAACCTTTGTGTCATTCTTCCATGTTACATCAGATCTGCTCCATGTGTTCACTGTCCTGCTGTTCTCTGCTGTTTCCGTTTAGAAATTACCTGTTTTAATGTTCTGATTGTGCTGAGCCACAATCATTTTGTTGGATTTTTGTTTGTAGACTTTTTTTTAAATTTTTTTTATAAAAACAGGATGACATTAATGCCCTGGCAGTGGCAATAAGCTTTATTTTATTTTCCATTTTTTAAGATGAGATTTACACTAAATATATGTTACTGACAAGTGCTTATTAGAGATGCGCAGTTGAACCGCGCACCCGCGGGCGGAGCGGATAATCCGCATATCGGGCGGATGACTCGTCAAAAAATAATACTTTAATTAAATTCGGGCGGGTTGCGGTTGAAGCACTCAAATAATAATAATAAGAAAAAATATTTTACATATTATTAAAAAGGATGGCGGGTCGGTTCGGTTTTGAAAACTGGTGAGAAAACGTTCCTGCAAATGGATAGCGGGTGGATAGAGATTTTAAGAAGCGGTTGCGGGTTAAAATATACGTCATCCGCGCATCTCTAGTGCTTATGTTAAAAGTGTTTGAACAACAAATGTTTTGACGCTTTAGTTCATATGGCAGCAGAACATTTAAATAAAAGTGACCTTTACACTATTGAATTCATTATTTGATTCTGCATATACAATGTGATTAATCGTGATTAATCAGGGAAATAATGCGATTCATTGCGATTAAAATTTTTAATCGTTGCCCAGCCCTAATACATATATATATATATATATATATATATATATATATATATATATATTATATATATATATATATATATATATGTATATAAAATTGAAAGCACCCTAAGACCGATGACACCAGTACGGAGACTGACAAACGTCTATCTTTTTCACTGTCTTTCTTTTGTTGTAGGACCGCTAAATCTAATCCTAAACTCAAAACTCTAACCCACAAAAGTAGACGAGGCTGCAACAGCTGCTTCAGCTGTTTCCATGAAATGGTGAATGTTTACCAGTCTACTTTCAGTGTACCTGACGACCTGCTCTATTTTGTTGACTTGTTCTGTTGTTGTGAAACGCTAAATGTAGTCCTTGAAACAAACCCAAAACTTCATAACGTTGACTAAAACTCAAGAATACATGTCGCCTTCCAATAGGTGGCGGTGAAGCGACGATCTCCAGACATAGAAGAAGAAGCAGCGGAGGAGGCGGCAGTAGAAGAAGAAGCGGCAGCGGAGGAGGCGGTAGTAGAAGAAGAAGCAGTGGAGCAGGCGGTAGTAGAAGAAGAAGAAGCAGTGGAGCAGGCGGTAGTAGAAGAAGAAGAAGCAGCAACAGCAGCGTCTGATCGTCGTTGGTGGTTTTGATCTTCTCGGATAAACATGTATGATCAGGACGAAGGTGAGCAGATTACAGCCACGCTAACCTGGTGTTTCGGTCGCTGGCTGGCTTTATTGAGTCGACATTTACAGAAACGTGAACCGCGGCTGCTAACTAAACCTCTGAGAGAGCGAGATGAAGCTGTGATGTTCTGGACCACATCTGCTCTTTAGTTCTCCCAGATGTACCCTCTACTGATACTGGACTTGATCCAGGGTTAGATCACACTTTATTCTTGATTAAAAAAGGTTTCTGACTAACGACCGTCTTCGCGCGTTCCTACGCTCGTGCGTGCGCTTTGTTTGTGCGCGTTCGTGAGACCTGACCTGGTCCGGTTCTGATGGTTCTGGATATCATTTGAATATTATTTCAGTAGTGATACCAAAACGGCTCATCTAAATACGATACTTTTTTCAATACTAGTTTCATAAAATGTCAACATAAAGGAAGCTGCATCGGACATAAATTATTTTAAAGTAGTATAAATCAAACAAATGACAGAATATGGTTTAACTTGAGTTGGTTTATGACCCATTAAGCATCAACGTTTGTCAGCTCTGACTAAACTCTGACATAAAAAAATTATAATACAGAGCACCCAAACTCAAACTGAACATTTAGACGGGTCTGGATCCAGTTAGGGTTACTGTCCATTCTGGTCTGGATCCAGTTAGGATTACTGTCCATTCTGGTCTGGATCCAGTTAGGGTTACTGTCCATTCTGGTCTGGATCCAGTTAGGCTTACCGTCGAATCTGGTCTGGATCCAGTCAGGCTTACCGTCGAATCTGGTCTGGATCCAGTTAGGGTTAGTGTCGAATCTGGTCTGGATCCAGTTAGGGTTAGTGTCGAATCTGGTCTGGATCCAGTTAGGGTTAGTGTCAAATCTGGTCTGGATCCAGTTAGGCTTACCGTCGAATCTGGTCAGGATCCAGTTAGAGTTAGTGTCGAATCTGGTCAGGATCCAGTTAGGGTTACTGTCCATTCTGGTCTGGATCCAGTTAGGGTTACTGTCCATTCTGGTCTGGATCCAGTTAGGGTTACTGTCCATTCTGGTCTGGATCCAGTTAGGGTTACCGTCCAGTCTGGTCTGGATCCAGTTAGGGTTACCGTCCAGTCTGGTCTGGATCCAGTTAGGGTTACCGTCCAGTCTGGTCTGGATCCAGTTAGGCACAGAGAGAGAAGACGGAGGAAAGAGAGAAAGGAGGGAGGACAGAGAGGAGAGACACAAATGACTGAATTAAATGACTCCATAAACAGATGCAGGTAGCAGCACTGAGGTGAGATGGTCAGAGGACTAGATCACCGGTCACCACGGCAGCCAACACCCTGAACACACCTACACACACAGGTGGAGGTAAACGCTGGGATGGACAGAGGAGGGAACTGCAAGTCAGCATGAAACTCAGGAAACTCTGACCTTAAAACACACAGAAACAAAAGAGAAAAAAGGAGGAAAACAGCACAACAAACTACAGGAAAGAAAATGGAGCACAGTTACAGTAATGAGGTGCTGCTAATTAACTATGGAATGAGCTGGAGGAGGAGGAAGGGAGGAGGAAAGGGAAGGAAAAGGAGAAGAGCAGTGGAGACACCACTCAGCAGATCATGTTGGCGTCCCCCTGCAGCGTAGGCCTATAGCAGCATAACTATGACGAAGCTGTGATTAAGACGAGCTACTCTAGTCTGAGCTACTACAACTATAGCTATAACTATTAGCTCCTACACACTATAGTTTAGACTAACTGTAGGCTTTACTGAACAGAAATGTTTTCAGTTTAGTTTTAAAGATGGAGGTGGTGTCAGCCTCCTGAACCCAAACTGGTAGCTGGTTCCAGAATAAAGGTGCCTGGTAGCAGAAGGCCCGTCCTCCAAACTTGCTTTTAGATATTCTAGGAACGACGAGTAATTCTGCACTCTGAGAGCAGAGAGCCAGCGGACCATCTAGACCGGTTTCATGTGAAACATCAGGTCCTCCCTCTGCCCAGCGGTTCCCATCAATACGGAACTAACTAATCAGATGAGTTTTAGATATTTATTGATTAGTGATCTCTGTGTTTATCAGATAATCAGTATGATGAAGACGATGATGAAATCACTCCAGACCTGTGGCAAGAGGCCTGCTGGATCGTCATCAGGTAATCCACCTGTTAGTCTAGACCGGTTCTGATCTAGTACGCTTTCTGATACCTGCAGAAACGAACATGTTGCTGAACACTTATTTTGAAGAGCTGGTCCTTTTTTCCAGCTTTTACTTTGATTTATTTCTGACTGCTCTTATTTTTCCTTTTTCACAGCTCTTACTTTGATGAGAAGGGTCTGGTGCGTCAGCAGCTGGATTCATTTGATGAATTCATCCAGATGTCTGTCCAGAGGATCGTGGAGGATGCTCCACCTATCGACCTGCAGGCTGAAGCCCAACACACTTCCGGGGAGGTGGAGGAGCCGGTGAGTTGTGGACCAGAACCAGAACTGGAAGACCCATAACACTCCTCCCTGTCTCCTCTCTCAAACAGACCAATTTGAATATGATAATGAGAAAGAGCTTTTTGTTTGGTGTCAGATCAGTACCGTTTATATTGTGAATCACAATCCAAAATCGGTTCTCAAACCATCCTCCTTCTGTGACGTCACTGTCTCCATCAGCCCCGTTACCTGTTGAAGTTCGAGCAGATCTACCTTTCCAAGCCCACCCACTGGGAGAGAGATGGAGCTCCTTCCCCCATGATGCCTAATGAAGCTCGACTGCGAAACCTCACGTAGGTCTCACCTGTTGCCACTGCACGCTGTCGCTCTCACCTGCCCTCACCTGGTCCGTATGTGGGTGTGTCCCACAGGTACTCGGCCCCCCTCTATGTTGACATCACAAAAACCATCATCAAGGAAGGAGAAGACCAGCTGCAGACCCAGCACCAGAAGACGTTCATTGGCAAAATTCCCATCATGCTCCGCTCCACCTACTGCTTGCTAAGTGGTCTGACAGACAGAGACCTTTGTGAGCTCAACGAGTGTCCGCTGGACCCTGGAGGTTATTTCATCATCAATGGCTCTGAGAAGGTATGTTGACAACAGGCACAACACCTGACCTGAGGTGACCTGGACCTATACACCACACACCTGGATAACCTGACCTGACCAGGTTATACACTGGTGTTACTAGTATCCAGTCTCATACTGAATCCCAGACACTCAGAACCATGTTTAAACTTCTCTTACTGGACCCCAGGTACTGATTGCGCAGGAGAAGATGGCCACCAACACTGTGTACGTGTTTGCTAAGAAGGACTCAAAGTATGCCTACACTGCAGAGTGCCGGTCATGTCTGGAGAACTCGTCTCGTCCCACCAGCACCATCTGGGTCAGCATGATGGCCCGTGGAGGACAGGTGAGTCCCCTGCCGGAGCTGAGATGCTCCAGCACGGATGTGACTGATCAGTGATTTGATGATTGATTGACTTTCAGGGAGTGAAGAAGAGTGCCATTGGTCAGAGGATTGTTTCCACGCTCCCCTACATCAGACAGGAAGTTCCCATCATCATTGTATTCCGAGCGCTGGGCTTCGTGTCGGACAGAGACATCCTGGAACATATCATCTATGACTTCGATGATCCAGAGATGATGGAAATGGTAACCTGATTATCAGTTTTTGTTCATCTGACCACTCAGCTGGCAGGTAGGCTTCTTTAGCCCCACCCACTGTGATGTCACTTTGTTCCCAGGTCAAGCCATCTCTGGATGAAGCGTTTGTGATCCAGGAGCAGAATGTGGCACTGAACTTTATCGGCTCCAGAGGAGCGAAGCCTGGAGTGACGAAAGAGAGGAGGATCAAGTACGCTAAAGAAGTTCTGCAGAAAGAAATGCTGCCGCATGTTGGAGTCAGTGACTTCTGTGAAACCAAGAAGGCTTACTTCCTGGGGTGAGTCCCCGCCCACTCCCCTAACTACAGCTGAGCTACAGTCATGTGACACAGAGTACTCTGTAAGAAACATAATCTTTTATTGATCATCAGAGAAGAGATTCATGAACAACACGACAGACTACACTGTCTTTTTATTGGAAAATACAAAAACATGGAGAATCTAAGTACCCCCTAACTTCTGCAGGATTTAAAAGCAGCAGCTGGTTTGTAGACCTCTATAAAAGCAGATGCTGGTCTGGAGCATTCAGGCATGTGTTAACATAATGCCAAGAGGAAAAGACAGCAGTGGTCCTAGAGAGGCAAGTGTTTCTGAAAAACGCTGTTGTCAGTCTTCCCAGGAGTGAAGAGCCCAGCACATTTATCCCTTAGACAGACTGAGAAAGGCAGTGAGAGAAATCTGCTTGCGTTGTAAAAAAACACCTTGAGTGGTTCCTGGACAAGAAAGGAGACGTAGTGGTGGTAGTGGTGGTGATAGTAGTAGTGGTAGTGGTGGTAGTAGTAGTAGTGGTGGTATTGGTGGTGGTAGTAGTAGTAGTGACATTAAGATCCTCTTCAGCAGGAAGGTCCCCCCATATGATCCAGGTCCTGCTCAAGGTTTCTTCCTCTTAAAGTGGAGTTTTTCCTTGCCACTGTTTGGTATAAAGGTTTTTTTTTCTCCCTACGTGGGAGTTTTTTACCTGCCATTATCATTGATTGGATTTAATTATATAATCTTAGTTGATGATATTTGCTCGGGGGTCATGCTCTGGGTCTCTGTAAAGCGCCTAGAGACAATTGTCATTGTAACAGACGCTATATAAATAAAATTGAATTAAATTGAATTGAATTAATGGTTTTTAAAGCTTTTAATGGTCTTGGTCCCAACTATTTATCTGATTTGCTTTTATCATATGTGCCCTCTAGAAATCTCAGGTCTTCAGGCAGTGGCCTTTTAATTACTCCAAAAGTTTTAACTAAAACATATGGCGAGGCCTCTTTTTACCATTATGGCCCACGTTTATGGAACAGCTTGCCTGAGGACCTGAGGAAGATAGAAACTGTGAACATGTTTAAAAGCAAACTCAAGACCTACCTTTTTAGTCTAGCTTTTAACTAAATCTTACATGTTTATTGTGTTTTTAGCCTAATTTTTATTTTATTATCTTAACTTCTTAGTCTGGGTCTTAACTGAATCTATTTTATTCATTGTATCTTTCACTATCTCTTAGACTAGTTTTAATTGAATTTTATTTATTTTATCTTATTTTATTTTTTATTCTATTTTTTATTTATTTTTTTATTTTTTTTGACTAATTTTACATTGTAAGTTGGGCATTTAACTGAATTTTATCTATTTTATTATTTTATTTTTTAGATATTTACCAAATTTTAGGCAATATAGTTATCTTATCAAGTATCTTCTCTCAGGTGTTTCCCCACTTCAAAGTAGCGAGTGTGAGATGGCGTTTCCTCACCATTCTTCCTCACAAATCTTAAATTCTATGTTTTTATATGTGTGTGTGTGTGTGTATGGGGGGGGGGGTCATTTGTGTTTATTGTTTCCTGTATTGTTTTTATGTAAAGCACTTTGAGCTGCTCCTGTCTGCATGAAAAGTGCTCTATAAATAAAGTATGATTGATTGATTGATGATAGTGGTGGTGATAGTAGTAGTAGTGGTAGTAGTGGTGGTAGTAGTAGTAGTAGTGGTGATGGTGGTAGTGGTAGTATTGGTGGTAGTAGTAGTGGTTGGTGGTAGTGGTAGTATTGGTGGTAGTAGTGGTGGTAGTAGTAGTAGTGGTAGTATTGGTGGTGGTAGTAGTAGTAGTGGTGGTAGTAGTAGTAGTAGTAGTAGTGGTGATGGTGGTAGTGGTAGTATTGGTGGGTAGTAGTCGGTAGTGTAGTGGTGTAGTATTGGTGGTGGTAGTAGTAGTAGTGGTGGTAGTGGTCTGGTAGGAGTGGTGTAGTCTGTGGTGGTAGTATTGGTGGTGGTGGTAGTAGTAGTAGTAGTAGTAGTAGTAGTAGTAGTAGTAGTGGTAGTATTGGTGGTGGTAGTAGTAGTAGTGGTGGTAGTAGTAGTAGTAGTAGTGGTGATGGTGGTAGTGGTAGTATTGGTGGTGGTAGTAGTAGTAGTAGTAGTTCATGAACTGGTCGGTTTGGCAGCTCAACCACAGCACACCACAAAAGAGCAACGTTACCTGCATTTCTTTATTTGCAAATTTACTTCAAAAAGGATTAGGCTGTGTCTTGTAACTATATTCATTATGACATCCATCTATAAGAGACCACTTGCATTCCTAATGTGAACATTAAAAACTGTCTCACTAAGGTTTTTAACAGATATATATAATTGCCTAAAACATAAACTCTAATGCACGAGCATGGAGGTGGGAGGCTCATGACCTGGGGTTGCTTTGTAGCCACTGCACCTGGACACCTTGTTGCAATGAACTAGTCAAAGTCCAGACCTGAACCTGACAGAAATGCTATGGTGGGACCTTCAGAGAGCCAAGTAGCAGTAAATATCCAGAAAGCTCAGTTCTGGAAGGAATGGCCCAGAACCACATGAGACACTGACAAAGCCAGACAGGAAACCAGCTTACCTCTGCGACAGGTGAATCTACAGGCTGTTAATTCAGGGGATACTAGGATTTCCCACACTGCTTCTGCTTTTGTCCTAGTTTCTCTTGTCCATCTGAGGGTGAACTGAGTTTGTCTTTGGACCTGATGAGTCTTTATTTGGAAAGTGTACAGAGGCTGTATTTTATTTCTGATGTGCCTGTGTACCTGTCCAGGTGTGTGTTTTATTTTTGTGTCTAGTGTGTTAAAATGGAATGCTCTGTGTTCTTGTGTTTGTTAGGTACATGGTCCACAGGCTCCTGCTAGCTGCTCTGGGCAGACGAGAGCTGGATGACAGAGATCACTATGGAAACAAGAGGCTGGACCTCGCCGGGCCACTGTTGGCCTTCCTGTTCAGAGGGTGGGGCTTCTTCACCTTCGTCATCACAGATTAAACAGATGGTCTGGGTATCTTTGAAAATGTTTCAGTATTTATACCATAACCAACGCCTAGCCTTTCTCCTGAACAATAATTCTTTTAGTACCAAGTTAATAAAATTTCAGCATATGGGATGTTATTTAAGACATTAATGGTAGAAAAAAATGTTTTATAAGTAGTTTCAGAAGAAATTATAGAATGTGGTTTAACTTCTGTTTAAGCCCCATAAGATGTCAGTAATTCTTCACTAAGGTTAGGTCACCCTGGTTGGGGGGGTAACCCTAATGAGGGATTTCTTCAGCTGCCTTGTCACGACATTGAATGATTGGAGAGTCACTGCTCATTTAATGGTGGAGTAATAATGGTTTTACTGGAAGTTATCAAAGTTGGGTATCAGATGACATGGTCTTTCAGTGCTGGATGGCATTGAAGCACTTTGATTGATACCACACCAATAAACAATCAGCACATGCTGTTTAAATACACTGAAGGGAAAGTGTTGTCAGGTGTTATGTAAATGAAGCACAACACCTCTGGTTTCTTCTCTGGTTCCTCAATCCATTCAGGACCTTTTATTGTGAAGCAGCTTCTTGTAGTTTGTTTTGACATGTTTACAAGTACAGAGTTATCAATTTATCACAATTCAGGTGAATAAATTGCTGAGGGTCATGGTTTAATCCCTGCTGTGATCAGGTTTCAATGTTATCAGCATGATTCCTGGCGTTAACAACAGTTCTTCTGTTTGTTCAGTATGTTCAAGAATTTGCTGAAGGAGATCAGGATTTACGCTCAGAAGTTCATCGACAGAGGTAAAGACTTCAACCTGGAGCTGGCCATCAAAACTCGCATCATCTCAGATGGACTCAAGTACTCGCTGGCCACTGGGAACTGGGGCGATGTTAAGAAGGCTCACCAGGCTCGGGCCGGGGTGTCGCAGGTGAAGTACCTGTGCTGATGATGTCACAGATGTCACTGTTCTGCTCAGGTCTGTACAGAACCTTTTCTAACAGATCAGGTAACCATGCTTGGCTTTCATCTACAGGTGCTGAACCGTCTGACCTTTGCCTCCACACTGTCCCATCTCCGTCGGGTCAACTCACCCATCGGCAGAGACGGGAAACTGGCCAAGCCCCGACAACTGCACAACACCCTGTGGGGAATGGTGTGTCCAGCCGAGACGCCAGAGGTAAAAATGTTAACTCTTCTTCTGACACCAGTCTGATCCAGTTTGGTCCAGTGTGTTTAGCAGCAGGTGTTGTATCAGTGTGCTGCCAGCCATGTTGAAGGCTGTCATGGTTACGGTAATGGTTACTTCCTTTTTCACAGACATGCATTTTCCATACCTTCTTGACATGTTTCAGCGGAAACTTCCACCTTCCTCAGAAGTGTCACCTGATGTCAGGTGGTGATGGGTCTTTATCAGCTGTTGTTATGGAGGTGTGACCAACCTGTCGGTTCTGACAGGTCCATCATGCCTCCCACTGTCTGTGGTCCAGAAGAAATGTTCATATCACACAACGTCATATCATACAAGTCATTCATATCATACAAGTCATTCGTTCAAAACCGGCTCCAAATGGACAAACGTTTAAAAAAACACACCAACTCAACCGTTCTGACATCGTACAACTTCTTAATTTCATCGCCACATCAACTTACTTCCAGTTCAGGAACGAAATATACAGAGGGATTTGCTATTGGGGAACCACTGTCTGCTATAATGTGCATTTTTTTAATGGAAAACCTGGAGAAGAGCATCCCATCAGCATCAGAGGAACACAGGACCCCACTGTGGAAGAGATACATGGACCGCTTCTGGAGAAGGTGAAAGCAGGACAGACTCAGACCACCTGAACACCATGGACGTCACCAGAAACATCCGATCCACACATGAGGAAGAAACAGAACAATACAGAGCCTTTCTGAACATTAAAATACAGCATACAAACAACGGAGACATAGGAATAAAAATCCACAGGAAACCCACTCACACAGACCAACACTCACTATGGACATCTAAAAACCCACCACTTTGACCCTGATCCTGTTCCTAACTCTGACCATGATCCTGGTCCTGACTGACTGATCTGATCCTAACCTGATCCTGGTCCTAACTCTGACCATGATCCTGGTCCTGATCTTAACTCTGATCCTGATCCTGGTCCTAACTCTGATCCTGATCCTGGTCCTAACTGATCCTGATCCTGATCCTGGTCCTAACTCTGACCCTGATCCTGGTCCTGACTCTGACCTGATCCTGGTCCTAACTCTGACCCTGATCCTGGTCCTGATCTAACTCTGATCCTGATCCTGGTCCTAACTCTGACCCTGATCCTGGTTCTGATCCTGATCCTGATCCTAACTCTGACCCTGATCCTGGTCCTAACTCTGATCCTGATCCTGGTCCTCTGATCCTGACCTGATCCTGTCCTAACCTGACCCTGATCCTGACCCTGATCCTGATCCTGATCCTGGTCCTAACTCTGACCCTGACCCTGGTTCTGATCCTGACCCTGATCCTGGTCCTAACTCTGACCCTGATCCTGACCCTGATCCTGGTCCTAACTCTGACCCTGATCCTCACCCTGATCCTGATCCTAACTCTGACCATGATCCTGGTCCTGATCTTGATCTTAACTCTGATCCTGATCCTGGTCCTAACTCTGACCCTGATCCTGGTTCTGATCTTGACCCTGATCCTGGTCCTAACTCTGATCCTGATCCTGGTTCTGATCTTGACCCTGATCCTGGTCCTAACTCTGACCCTGATCCTCACCCTGATCCTGATCCTAACTCTGACCATGATCCTGGTCCTGATCTTAACTCTGATCCTGATCCTGGTCCTAACTCTGACCCTGATCCTGGTTCTGATCTTGACCCTGATCCTGGTCCTAACTCTGACCCTGATCCTGGTTCTGATCTTGACCCTGATCCTGGTCCTAACTCTGACCCTGATCCTCACCCTCATCCTGATCCTAACTCTGACCATGATCCTGGTCCTGATCTTAACTCTGACCCTGATCCTGATCCTAACTCTGACCATGATCCTGGTCCTGATCTTAACTCTGATCCTGATCCTGGTCCTAACTCTGACCCTGATCCTGGTCCTAACTCTGACCCTGATCCTGGTCCTAACTCTGATCCTGATCCTGGTCCTAACTCTGATCCTGATCCTGGTCCTAACTCTGACCCTGATCCTGGTCCTAACTCTGACCCTGATCCTGATCCTGATCCTGATCCTGGTCCTGACTCTGACCCTGATCCTGACCCTGATCCTGATCTTAACTCTGACCCTGACCCTGGTCCTGATCCTGACTCTGAGCTCTGGAACAACATCACATACAAGACGCATTAAAAACATGCCAGTATCCACAATCCACAATAGACAAAGTGGCAGGACGGGTAAAAAAAAAAAACAAAGAAATCACAGACGGGGAAAAAGAAACAAGCAAGTAAAACAGAGAACAGAGGAGTGGTGACACTACCGTCCGTCAGAGGGGCCACTGAACACTTCCAGAGAGAAATACAATATTAACACACAGCTTAAACCAAGCTGAGACAAATGTTAGTGCACCCAAAGGACAAAATCAAACAAAACAAAAAATGTAATGCCAGATACGAGATACCATGACAATCATGCAATAAATCATATATAGAAGAAACAGGCAGGAGCTTTGATACACAGAAAAAAGAACTTCTAAGGAATGTGAGTAGGAGATGGAAAAAAGACAAAGAAGATCAATAAAAGAAAAGGCACAGCAGGAAAACTACTAGTCAGCCATAACAGACCACTGGAGAAGAGAAAATCATTTGGACTGGGATAAGGCCAGAGTCATCCACACCGAGGACAAGCACCAGCGCTGGATCAGGGAAGAGAAACAGAGCCCAGGGACGATGAGATGACGTACATGTTCTCCCACATCTGGAGCAGCGTCCTGGAGAGACGAGCAGACAGCAGGAGGCGTGATGGACCTGTCAGAACCGACAGGTTGGTCACGCCTCCATAACACCAGCTGATGAAGACACGTCACACAGACACCAAGTTACACTTCTGAGGAAGACGGAAGTTTCCACCGAAACATGTCAAGAAGGTATGGAAGATACATGTCTGTGGAAAAGGAAAAAAGTAGCCATTCCGTGCGTTTACATGGGAAGTTTAATTCCTCTTTCATTCAGAATTAAAGTTAAATCCGACTTAAAATGATTAAAATTTACCATGTAAACACCTAATTCTGAATGAAAATGTCCATTCCGAATTAAATTTAATTCCGGAGTAAGCGGCTGGTTTATTCTGATTTTAAATCTGAATGGAATAATTCCCCGGTCATGTAAACACTCATTCCTGTTTAAATTAATTCCCGTCTTTCTGCGCATGCTCGTTCTCTTGCCCGTCTGTCGCGATGACGCTTATATTCCACGCTGGGCTTGTTTTCAAAACAAAGTTTTAAAATGGCAGCACGCAGTAAACGGTGGTCAAGAGCAGAGAGGATTTATTTAATAAATAGCTTGGAGGAACTGGAAATAATTAAAAGAACAGATGGCAGGAAACATAAAAATTGTGAGCCTTTTAAAGCGGCCAGGTTAAATGAAGGAGGTTTCGCAGATAGAGACGCCACCCAGGTCAAAAATAAGTGGAATGTTGTTGCTAACCGAGTTAGCTAAGTTTGTTTTCTTCCGGTAAATGTAAAGACGTCCGCCCCCCCCATCCAATCAGAACCCTTCCCAACCCCCAGACCTTATGCGGAATTGGATAAAGCCGAACAAACTTGTTTTCCATGTAAACTCAAAGGAAAATAGTTTAATTTGGAATTATTTAATCCGGTATTATTAATTCTGAATTAAAAAACATCATGTAACCGTGGCCACTGGTAAGAAACAGACGACATAATGAACACCACTGAACAACTGTCCCTGGTAACCTTCAGTTCATGTCGTCTCAGGGTCATGCTGTGGGTCTGGTCAAGAACCTGGCCCTCATGGCCTACATCTCTGTGGGCTCACAGCCATCACCCATCCTGGAGTTCCTGGAGGAGTGGAGCATGGAGAACCTGGAGGAGATCTCCCCTGCTGCCATTGCAGAGTCAGTGTTGGAAAGATATCAGCTGTCTCATCCAACTCTAACTGGAGTGGAAAAGCACAGGTGTAACATTTGAGCTGTGTGGTTTTTCTTTTTCTTCCAGTGCTACTAAAATATTTGTAAATGGCTGCTGGGTTGGAATCCATAAAGATCCTGAACAGCTGATGAACACTCTGAGGAAACTCCGAAGACAGATGGACATCATCGTGTCTGAGGTAAAACCCAGCCGCAGTAGCATCACAGATATAACTTATCACCCATAGAAATATTATAAATTAATATTTCAGGTCAAGATGAAATGTCCCTCTACACTGGTGGAAACTATTATTGATCCCCCTCCCTCAAAGAAAGAAAAACCTTCAGTGGTCACTGAAATAACTTGAAACTGACAAAAGTGGGAAAAAATGAACTAATAAAAATCAGAGATTGTTTTTTTGAATTATGTTTCAACAAAACCATTTACAAAAATAAACAAATGAAACTGGCGCAGACAAAAATGCTCCCCTTAACTTCAGATTTTGTTCCACAACCTTTTGGGGCAAAAACTGCAATCAAGTGATGTCATAACTCTGAGACGTCTGCACCTGTCCGCAGGTATTCTGATGATAAAAGCTTCAGTTCAGTCTCTTCTGTCCGAAGGACATTTTTCCGGATGCTTTGAGGCTTGTAAATGGGCTTTTTTTTAATGAAAATGACAATAAACTACGTTTATTTAAAGTCATCACAAAAGTTCTGAATAAACATGAGTCATTCCAATGTTGAACTCCTCGACCCGTCTCCCCATCCAGACCTGGGAATTATGGTAGAGCTGCTAACATAATCACTTAACGGATTGTTACTGATTAGCAAAAGAAAATTACAAAAATACTCAAGTAAGCAATAATGTTAAACAGAAGTAGATTAAAAGTAAATAAATGAGTAGCAATGGGAAGGTTTGGTGGTTTACACCAAGTTACTGTAACACTTTCAGTATCGGCCGGTCTGGTCGGTCTGTGTTATAGAAAAGTGGCCTGAGGTCACTGTGACCTGTTTGTATATATTAAGTCTATGCGTCCATGACTTCTCTGGTGAAATATCGTCACTCAGATGTTAATCATATGAGTTTGGGACAGGTAGCTGTCTGGGGAAGTTGGCTCTAGGCTTTGTTGTTGTTGAGGCGACGTATCAAAAGCAACTGCATCTGATTGGCTCATTGTCTTTTGCTGAACAACGGCTTGTCCTGTGTACGTGAGTAACTGTCACAGCAACATTTGCCAGTCGACATGTTTAATTTGTTGCGAGACATTTAAGGTGACACTGACTATTGGATTGTTGGTGTTCTGTTTTGGGTTTAGCCCTTTTAGCATGGCATGCCAAAGCTTTTAAAGAGGAAGAGCCACAAGAGGTTGATTCCAACTGGCACCACTGCATTTCTACAATTGTTAAGTTGAAAACTAAATATTTATTTGGCATGTTGACTGTACCTGCTAGAAAAACCATTTACTATAAAATGGTTCAAAGTAGACCTTCCACCTTCAGATGATTACTTCGATATTCATAAAGTAAAGAAGAATCACCTTCTACATTAAATGGCAAAATAAAGCCTCTCTAAGTACTGGTACTTTTTCTGACCACATGGGGGCGTACAGATCTGCTGCACTGACAGTACTGGACTAATGAATGAGGATGAGCTGGCACAGCCTGTAATACCACTTTGTCCCATGAGGGGACCACTTGCTTGTTTCTTACACCAGGACCCAAAGCATAATGTGCTCCGTGTGGTCAGAGGTGGTACTGCTACCGAATGTTCAGTCTATGAATGTTTTTATGTCAGAAGTTGTGTGTTTTTTTTTTTTTTTTATTTATTTTTTTTAATATATCTTTTTAGATTTTAAGGCTTCTTAGGGCCAACATTTCTGTTACAGTACTGGTGGTTCTCATAGCCATGGTTCTGATGGCTCTGCTGGTTCTAATCATTCTAATGATTCTGGTGGTTCTAGGTGTCAATGATCCGGGACATCCGAGAACGTGAGATCAGAATCTACACAGATGCCGGACGGATCTGCAGACCTCTGCTGATCGTTGAGAAACAGAAGTTGCTACTGAAGAGGCGACACATTGACCAGCTGAAGGAGCGAGAGTATAACAACTACAGGTGTGTCTGTCACCTTGTCATCTTCTGTCATCTTCCTTGTCTGTCTGCTTCTCTGTTGGTCTGAACTTGGTCTGAACGGTTGTTTGTTCAGCTGGCAGGACCTGGTGGCCAGTGGTGTGGTGGAGTATATTGACACCCTGGAGGAGGAGACGGTCATGCTCGCCATGACCCCTGATGACCTCCAGGAGAAGGGCGTGGCCTACTGCTCCACCTACACCCACTGTGAGATCCATCCATCCATGATCCTGGGAGTCTGTGCCTCCATCATCCCCTTCCCGGATCACAACCAGGTACAAAGCAGCACTGCTCTGGTGGTCTTCACTATGTGGACATTAGTTTTTGATCTAGAACAGATTTCTGCTGTTCTAGTTCTTCCACATCTCTCTGCCCACTTTGATCCTGTGGATCAAAAACCTCTGTTGTACTGATTGGATTGGTTATTGGTGTCAGTTTTAAACTGGTCCACGTCAAACCTGACAGAGAAATTCTGTTCTTCTGCAGCTCCTCTTACCTGTGACAGACAGCAGATCAGTTCTCAATGAAAACCTGAAATGGGCTTTAAATTCACCGCTGAATAACCGGATGATTAATAACAATGAACCGGCCAAAAAAAGCCTGAAACAATCTTAAAAAGGAATAAATATAATGAAACAGGAAGAATGTTCCAGAGTCAGTGTAACTGTCCATGGTACTCATCTGGCAGTAGTTTGGCTCAGCTGAGCTGTCCATGGAACTGCGGTGCTGAACATCGTGTGTAAAGGCGTAAAGGATGGCGGCAGCCTTTAAAAGGAAAAGGATTTGTCCGCCACTTCCGCTGCCTGTGAACGGTACCACTGGCTTACCGCCTCTGAGGAGCACAAACAACAAATGATACTGCTGGGAACCCTAACCCTGCTTTTTACAAGCGACCGACTTGGTGTTTGGAGTCACACAGGGTTTGTCAACTTGAGTTGTTTGACCATGGCAGTGGAGCGACATTTTATTTTTTCTTCCCACATTTTTTTCTCCCTTTTTTCCAGTGTGTTTTTTTTTTTTTTTTTTTTACATTTTTTGAGATGTCGCAGCCCCCCCCCACTTCCCGCGGTACTGCCTGTGAGGTTCCTTAGGCTTCATTTCGGCCTTTATGTGTTGTCTTCACTTTCATTAACAGAAGTCGTTTCTGTCCATTGTTTGAATGACGATACTGTTGTTTAATTGTTGATATTTGGATGGCAGTACTTTGGTTTATTTTCTTTAATGACGTTCAGTGTTTGGGGTTTTTGCTGTCAAATAAACTGTCTGTTTATATATATATATATATATATATATATATATATATATATATATATATATATATATATATACCTGTATATATGTATATATATATGTACATATATGTATATATATATATGTATATAACCTGTTTCTGATGAACTAATCCTACTTGGTTGTGGTTCTGGCCCAGTCTCCCAGGAACACGTACCAGTCTGCTATGGGTAAACAGGCCATGGGCGTCTACATCACCAACTTCCATGTGAGGATGGACACACTGGCCCATGTGTTGTACTATCCTCAGAAACCACTTGTCACCACCCGGTCCATGGAGTACCTGCGCTTCAGAGAGCTGCCTGCAGGTAACTCACCTGACACTTGTACACTGAAACAGTCAGGTGTTTAACCTGTCAAATGCAGCGCAAGTGTGTTGAAGTCTGGATGAGCGAGTGAAGCTCAGTTTCAGTTTTAAAACTCTAAAGTCTCTGGGTTTTTTTTTTCTTCTTTTCAGGGATCAATTCCATTGTGGCGATCGCCTCGTATACAGGCTACAACCAAGAGGACTCTGTGATCATGAACAGGTCGGCGGTGGACCGAGGGTTCTTCAGGTGGGCACCTGACACCTACACCTGTGTTGGTTCCTGATGTGACGTAAAGTTGATCTTGAACTTGTGTAGAACCAGAGTTAGTTAATCAGTTTTTAACTTGGTTTTTCTCTGCAGGTCAGTCTTCTATCGGTCCTACAAAGAGCAGGAGTCTAAGAAAGGCTTTGACCAGGAGGAGATCTTTGAGAAACCCACCAGGGAGACCTGTCAGGGTGAGAAGTGACTTCATACTGTACAAATGTTGTATGGTGGAAAGGTCTTAGGGAGGTGTGAAGAAATGCTGTACAACAAGAACACTCAACAATTTAAAATGTAACTACCATATTTTCTGCATCACAAGGCGCAGTCTCAATTACGGGGTCTATTTCTTTAATTAAACTATATATAAGGTGCGCTGTATTATTAGGGGCGTGCTAAAACAGGGCAACGGAAGCAAAACAATGAGTTGGAGTTAAGCTTTATTCTACGCATTTGAAAATACACACATTTTTGATGACTCTTCTGTCACACTGTTGACTTCCTGATACTCATCATTTATGAACCAGACCAACCCAGAACCATAGAAGTCCTTCCCTCTCATCGTTGTCGGAGTCAGTCTTGTTGCCGGGTGGCTGTTCAATAATGATGCCGGCTTTCGTGAAAGCTCGGAAAACCGTCAAAGCCGATACCTTCGCCCAGGCATCCACAATCCACTCACATATGGTGGCATAACTCGCCCGGCGCTGCCTCCCAGTCTTGGTAAAAGTGTGTTTGCCATCTCTCATCCATCGCTCCAACAATGCTCTCAACTTCACTTTGAACATCCTGTTTACACCAGTGTCCAACAGTTGGAGTTCTTTTGTTCATCCTCCCGGAATGATGACAAGCTCTCAATTAATTTGCTTCATTTGGTTTTTCACAGTAGCGGTGAGATGGGCGTGGATGGAGCCGCAGATAAAACCATCCGCTCTCTTTAACCCTAACCCCCCCTAACCCTAACCTCTCTCAGCCACTCATTTTCTCCTCGTCCATCCAGTCCCTTTGATTGGCCTTGAACGATGACTCCAGACTGGAAACTCTTCTTTGGCAGCATCTTCCTCTTAAAAATGACTGCTACATAAGGCGCACGGGGTTTAAAGGGGCACCGTTGTTTTTTTTTAAAGGCATTTAAGTGCGCCTTATAGTGCAGAAAATATGGTTTCAATTTACACGATATATAGATTACATCTAATTCGGTCAGTATTTGGTGTTACCTGACTTTGCCTTTAAATCAGCATGAACTCTTCCAGTTACCTTTTAGTCTTTGAAGAACCCTAATGATGTTGGGTGTCTTTCTTTACTCTTGAACATTGGGCCTCATGATGATGGCTGCTCAAAGTTCCCTCCCTCTTAAACGAGAGTTTTTACTTGTCACAGGGGTCTTCTGGATCTCTGAAAAGTGCCTAGAAATTTATTTGCATTGTCACAGATGCTATATAAATAAAGTTCAACTGAACCTGGTGATGGCTCTAGAAAGTCTGAGTATAAAGTGTCCTGGTAGAAAAATTGATGCTATTTGAAGTCAAAAGTTGTCTACTGCTGTAAATCGGTTGATTTCATATAATGGAGTGGGGGTCATATTGTCCAGTCATATGTAGGTTGTGCTAGTCAAGGGATTATTGGTGTTTTATGTCAAATGTAATCATAGATTAAAATTAAAATATTGATAGGTATGAGACACGCTATCTATGACAAGCTGGATGATGATGGTCTCATCGCGCCTGGCGTTCGAGTGTCCGGTGAAGACGTGATCATTGGGAAGACGGTGACACTGCCAGAGAACGATGACGACCTAGACAGCACCAACCGCCGCTACACCAAGAGAGACTGCAGCACCTTCCTGAGAACCAGTGAGACCGGAATCGTGGACCAGGTCATGGTGACCCTGAACCAGGAGGGCTACAAGTTCTGCAAGATCAGGGTGAGGGTCCAAAGCCACCTGAGACATCTGCTGGTCTCTGACCAGAATTTCCTTCTGGCTTGTTGGTTTTTCCTCTGACCATTGTCTTCTGTTCCTTCAGGTCCGATCAGTCCGGATTCCTCAGATTGGAGACAAATTTGCCAGTCGACACGGACAGAAGGGAACTTGTGGGATTCAGTACAGACAAGAGGTAAAGGGGTGATGTGGACAGCGTAGAAGGAATTGGATGCCTGGTTGGAGAGGGTCTTAGGAACTGCTTGAGGCGTATCAGCTGTTTGGCAACTTCTAATGCCTCAGCTGTGCACAGTTTGCTCTATTTCCTGGACAGCTGTTTTTTAATGTTCACGCCTTTCTGTATCTTTGATAAAACCTCTCTATCTTGCCGTGACTTTTGCTGCTAGCCTTCTTTGACAAGGAGGGTGTTCTTTCTCCTGCTATTGCTGTTTTGTGGCCAAGCATCTCAGGAATCACTGTTGGTCTATGTGTTGGGAGGGACAGTTCGTAGACTGGTGACGTTCAGGTGAACCTGTGGGCAAGATCTTTACACTATATGCCTATAATGAGCAATACCAGTACAAATAGGGCTATCCTGGTTTTGATGTCGCCTGGGTCAACAAGGCCCAGATCGGGTGCTCTAGAACCAGGGCACCCTAATGAGAAATGAGCTACTGGAAGAAGACACACATCAGAGCAGAGTGGAAAATAAGTCACTACAGATACACTGTCATCCAGAGAAATGTCATACTCTAATATTTTGTTGGACCACCTTCAGCCTTGATTACAGCATCGCGTCATCTCTTTTGCAACCTTCTGCAATGTCTCCAGTTTTCTGTATCCGTAGATGATGTTCTGGGCTGTAGATGATGAGATCTGCAGAGCCTTTTACATTTGACGTGAGGAACATTGTTTTTAAAGTATTCCTCCATCTCTTTCTTCAGTCTTTCTCAGATTGGAGAGCTTCTGTCCATCTCTACTTCAGAGAGACCCTGCCTCTTTAATCATCCCTTTAGAGCTGATCATGTTCAGACCTGAGATCAGTTACCTTCATTAGTTCACAGATGTTCTACAGATGTTCACAGATGTTCTCCAGTCATCTGTTGCTGCTGTCCAACTATTCAGAGACCTGCAGCTGGAACCACATCTGGAATGAGCTCATTTACTGGAGAAAAGTGGAACTTTTAAACATTTATTTATCAATGTTCTGTTGGGGATAAAATATTGGCTCATGTGATTTGGAAAGTCTTTGAGTTTTTATTGTATTCAAATTTAAATAACGTCCCAACTTTTCCAGAATTCGGCCAGACCCAAACCAGCTTAGAAATATTACCAGAACCCCCCAAAACACTGACCAGCTGGTCTCATGAACCTCATTCATGAGACCAGCTGGCCTTCAGCTCCACGAAAACACAACTCCAGTTGGAGTTATCAACTTCTTCACAAGGAGGAGCCAAGCCACCATGGAGGCTTGGGCGACTGGTCTCCAACAACCAACCAACTAATGCACCTCAACAAGACAAACCTCTCAGCTGCTGTTTATGGCTGTTACCCTGATCCAGAACACAGAGACCCTAACCCCAAACACCTAACCCCAAACACCTAACCCCTAGCCCTAACACCTAACCCCTAACCCCTGCCCCCTGCCCCTAACCCTAACTCTAACCCTAGCCCTAATTATGGGAACCCTAACAAAGAGGAAATCGGTCAATTTTCCCTGCAGGGTTTTTCATTGTTCTGGAGCTAGAAGCAAACCCAAGTCTGCCTCTCCAGAGACCCCAGCCGGTCATCCAAACAGAACCGGCCCAATGACTGGAAACTGTCCGACCTTGCCAGCTTTCAGCTGTTCTGTCGGGGGGAGGGGGGGGGGGGTACCACATTGAAAAACATCGTTGCGATGGGGTAACAAATGATATTGTGCAGAGAAAGAAGCATCTTGGATGTTCTCTGTAGCTTCAGAGGATTTATGTCGACAGCTCAGTCCAGAACATGTGACCCGAGTCCAGAAATCCCAACTAACGTTGTTATTGTTTCTAATTTACCGTGACGTTTCACTGATAGTTTGGAAGTTTATCTTCACTTCTTATTATTGAAAATCACATCCTGGAATTTATGTTCTCATGTGACTTTGACTTCTTCTCCGTTCACACATCTTCGTCAGATTGAGATGATCTGTGTGTAATCTCCTTCATTATCTCCTTCCTTCTCTGTTGCCTCCTCGGTCATCTCCTCAGTCTCTCAGTTGACAGAACCAACTCCAAACCCTTGATTTGAAACCAGAACCACATTTGTTGATTCTGGATTAGTTTTTTAACTCGTTTAGTTGAAGCTCGTTCTTGAAACAGGCCTCGGGAGCTTAATGTCACGACTCTGATGATCTGTTGTCTTCTCTTGAAGGATATGCCGTTCACCTGTGAGGGAATCACACCTGACATCATCATCAACCCCCACGCCATCCCGTCCAGAATGACTGTTGGCCATCTGATCGAGTGTCTTCAGGGCAAAGTAAAATCAGAGTAACTGCTCCTGATCAGGACTTATTGATTGCTGTCATGTGCTCAGTGAGTCTGTAACAAACTTGAGTCTCGTGTTTTAGGTTTCTGCTAACAAAGGCGAGATCGGCGATGCCACGCCGTTTAACGACGCCGTCAATGTGCAGAAAGTGTCAAATCTGCTGTCGGAGTACGGATATCACCTGAGAGGAAATGAGGTCAGAGTGATGTCACACTGTTGACTTCCTGTTACTCATCATTTATGAACCAGACCAACCCAGAACCTTCTACACCAACCCAGTTAGAGCGGTCTCGGTCCAGTTAACAGCATAAAGAAATAGATTCTTTACATTCATAATGATTCTGCTCCTATTAGATTTTTATCCACAGCAACATAGTCAAGACAGACGTTAACCACACCCACCCATCAGACCAGAAAGAGTTCACATTAGACCAGGCTGGTACCGGCGGTTCTGGGGCTGGTACCGGCGGTTCTGGGGCTGGTACCGGCGGTTCTGGGAAAGGTACCGGCGGTTCTGGTTCCTAGTACCGGCGGTTCTGGTTCCTGGCACCGGGGGTTCTGGTTCCTGGCACCGGGGGTTCTGGTTCCTGATACCGGGGGTTCTGGCACCAGCGGTTCTGGTTCCTGGCACCGGCGGTTCTGGTGCTGGTACCAGTGCTGGATCGTCCTGGATGAGGCTCTAAGTGGCTTCATTGACTCTGGATGTGCTGATGATCTGATGAACTGAACTCCATCTGATTGGTGGATTAGAGTCAATAACGGTTATTGATCTGTGGATCAGGTTCTGTACAACGGCTTCACTGGGAGGAAACTGACGTCTCAGATCTTCATCGGGCCGACCTACTACCAACGACTGAAGCACATGGTGGATGATAAGATCCACTCCAGGGCCAGGGGCCCGGTCCAGATCCTCAACAGGCAGCCCATGGAGGGCCGATCCCGGTGAGAGCCGAACCTGTCTGACGGACATGTCTGTCCACACGGATCTGTTGAGGACGGGACCGTCCACCACCACCTATCATGAATGTGTCATGATCCGTGTTTCCACAGTGACGGCGGCCTGCGTTTTGGAGAGATGGAGCGTGACTGTCAGATCGCTCACGGAGCGGCTCAGTTTCTCAGAGAGCGTCTGTTCGAGGCCTCCGACCCGTACCAGGTCCACGTCTGCAACCTGTGTGGACTCATGGCCATCGCCAACACGCGCACGCACACCTACGAGTGTCGGGGCTGTCGCAACAAGACCCAGGTAACATCCCCTGTCCACTCTGGGTTCTATTTCCTGTCTGGGTTCTGTCCAGTCCTAGGATTTGGGTTCTGATCCCCCTCTCTGATTTTAAAGATCTCTCTGGTCCGGATGCCGTACGCCTGCAAGCTTCTCTTCCAGGAGCTGATGTCCATGAGCATCGCTCCTCGTATGATGACCTCCTAGAGCCCTTCAGCCAATGAGAGGCCTCCCTGCAGAACAGGATGTGATGTCAGCAGCTACCAGAAAGTAGAACTTAGTTTTTAGTTTCATGTTGACTTTTTGTCTCATGAAACTTTTTGTTGTTGTAAAAGACCTAATTAAAGACTTTTCTTAAAATTCTGTGGTTCAATCAAATCAATCGATCAAACTTTATTTATATGGAACTTTTCATACCAGAAAAATGCAGCACAGAGTGCTTCACAAAATAAAATCAGACATAAAACAGGAACAAAACACATAAAAACCCGTCACACACACACATATATAACTGCGCACACACACAACTGCACACACACACACACTGTACAAAGTAAACAGTTCAGGAATGTATCAGGACTCAGGATCCAGGTGAGGAGGATCCACCTGTGGTAGGTCATCCACACTGAGAGGAGCCACAACCTGCAACCACAGGGGGCACTGTCTCAGAGACCACCTCAACCCAGATGGACCAGGGTAGACCCACACATTGTCCAGACCCCCCCAGTCCTCCAGGTCTGAGGGATCTCCAAGACCACGTCCCTGCAGACCAGACACACCTCCCAGTGTGGAGGAAACACTGGAGCTGGAAACCTGTTTATTTGTCCTTTTATGGGTCTGTAAATGAGGCCCAGACCTCCTCCTCTCTGGTCAGCTCCTCCAGGGGGTCTGGAAGGGCTGGGGTTAGTATTTTTTTTTTTAACTCTTAATTTATAAAGCGTTTTCATCTTTTGCTACAAACAAAACAAACGACACATACAAAACATTGAACAATTACCCTTATTCAAGGTCCGGGGGTGATTAGAAAATCAAAAGAGAAAACCAAATATCATATCCAGTACAATACATACATACAGTCTCACTGTTCAGATACGTTTGCCATTTCTGCCACCGTTTGGCCTTTTTGGAGTCTGACTGAGTCATTTGCTTTAGTACATGTAGTTGTTTTACAATTTTAACAAAGGAATCTGTAGTGGGGCATTTTTCTGGAGCCAACATTTTGTAATAGCCTTTTTACTTGCAGCCAGCAAGACCTTAAAAAGGTAAATATCAGTTCTACTCAACCCATCTGGCATATTCCCAAGATAAAGAGTTGTGAATAATACATCTATATTAAAACATAAAACCTTTGAAATTATTTTTGTCACTCCCCTCCAGAAAGACTGAATGGAGGGAGAAAACCAAAAGATATGGGCGCTTTCAGCTAAGACCTCTTTACATTCTCTCCAGCAGGCCAGTTGTCTACCAGTCTGTTTAGATTTCTGCTTGTCCGTAAATATACGGATAAACAGCCGGTGGCTCTGCTGGGTCACGAGTTTTCAGCTTCTTACAGAAATAATCACGTAACTAAATACCTGTAAAAGTCTTGCCCACCTAGTCCACACATTTGGCATAGATTGTCAAAACTGATAAGCTCCCAGTTTTTAACAATTTTACACACCGCAGTAACACCATATTGGCTCCATTGTTTATATCTGTGATCTAGTAGTGCTGGTGTGAATTCAGGGTCATACGCTGGCCATCTACAGTTGTGTTCAAAATAATAGCAGTCTGTTCAAAAAATAGAGTAAAGCCCAAAATCCTTGTAATGGTTTTTATTTCCATGCATTGGGAACACTGCACACTATATTCTAAATCAAAACATGAAGAAAAAAGCAGAAATTCTTCTCTCACTTTACAGAAAATGAAGAAAAATGAACATTGGGCTGTTCAAAAAAATAGCAGTGTCTGCATTTCACTTTACAAACTCAAATATTTACCGTATAATCTGAAAAAAATATCCAGGATTCAGCATTCCTATGAATTACTAAACTAATATTTAGTTGTATAGCCACTGTTTCTGAGAACCGCTTCACATCTGTGCTGCATGGAGTCGACCAACTTGTGGAGAGGGGAGGGCCTCTCCTCCAGCAGCTGAAGGGTGGAAAATTTAACCCTTGGTCTCTGTTTATTCCAAATGAACCGTGAAATATGTTTATTCCACTCTCTAAATTGTTTCAGAGGAATTTCCACTGGCAGTGATAAAAAGAGATATAATAACCTAGGGAGGATATTCATCTTTATTGATCTTATTCTGCTACCGAAGTCAAGAGGCAACAGGCTCCACCCATAGAGGTCAGCATATATTTTTTTGTTAATACAGTTATAATTAATGTTGAACAACTGTGACATGTCTTTAGGCAAACTCACTCCCAGATATCAGATATAGGATGTGTTCCAATTAAAACTATACCTTACAGTGAGTTCTTCCGTGAGTGTAAAATTAAATGTCAAAACCTGTGTTTTATGTACATTTAGGACGTATCCTGAGTATTTCCCATATGTTTCCAGCATTTTCATTAATAGGGGCAAGCTTGAATTAGGATTTTTTATTGTGACCAATACATCATCTGCGTATAGGCTAATTTTATATTCCTCTCCTCCCATAGAGATACTCTCTAATTCTGTCTCCTGACGTATAGCTTGGGCTAAAGGTTTGATGAATAAGTTAAATAGGTTGAGGCTGAGGGGGCAGCCCTGCCTACAACCATGTTGTAAAGTTATAGAATCAGACAGACTGCCATTAACTTGAATTCTCGCAGAAGGGGAGTTGTAAAGTGCCTGAATACGGTGTATAAAATCCTTGCTAAAGTTGAATCTCTTCATAACTAAATACAGAAATTCCCACCCGACTGAATCAAAAGCCCAGCATCGAAACTGAGAATAATGGCACTAATTTGGTCTTTGTTAATCTGTTTGATGGTATGTAAGGCTCTTATATTGTCCTGTGTCTGTCTATTCTTTATAAATCCTGTTTTGGGGAGGAGGGGGATAGGGTTGGGTTTGGGGGTGGGGGTAGGTTTAGGGAAGGGGTTAGGGTTAGAGGGCTGAGGTGGGTTGGGGTCCGGAGACAGGGTGAGTGGTGATGGGAATGGGCTGGGGTTGAGAGCAGGTTTGGGTCTGGTGAGGGAGGGTTAGAGACCTGGGCTGGAGAATAGACAGAAGGATGGAAGCGAGAGTGAGATGGATGAGTGATCGTGAGTAGGGGTGGGGGAGCGAATGGGAAGAAGGGAGGCCAATGTGGAGTTTTTAATAGATCTAAGAAAGCGTTTAGAATAGCCTCTATTGCTCCACAGTCCCCTGTGGAGCTCCTCTATCAGACACAACTTTGCCCAGACAGACAAATTGTGGTCTGCCAGTCAAGTAGTCAGTAATCCAGGAGACCACAGAGCCGCTGACACCCATCACCTGCAGCTCCTCCCCCAGTAGGCAGAGGCTGGATGGTGTTAAAAGCACTGGAGAAATCAAAGAATGTGATCCTCACAGTGTCTCCTCCACCATCCAGATGCAGATGAGCTCGTTGCAGCAGGTAGATGATGACATCATCGACTCCTAAACGTGGCTGGTAGGGGTCCAGAAACATCCTCACCTCTCCTCATGCTCTAAAGACAGTGGAGATGGTTGTGGACTATAGGAAGAACTCAGCCCCACCTGCCCCCATCACCCTCTGTGACTCCACTATTGACACTGTGGAGTCTTTCTGCTTCCTGGGAACTGTCATCTCCCAGGACCTTCAGTGGGAGCTGAACATCAGCTCCCTCATTAAGAAAGCACAGCAGAGGATGTATCTTCCTGAGGCAGCTGCAGAAATTCAGTCTGCTGAAGACAATGATGGTGCAGTTCTACACAGCCATCACTGAGTCCATCCTCACCTCCTCCATCACCATCTGGTCTGCTGCTGCCACCGCCAAGGACAAGAGCAGGCTGCAGCGTGTCATTCAGTCAGCTGAGAAGGTGATTGGCTGCAATCTCCCATCTCTTTAGGACCTGTACTCCTCCAGGACCCTGAGACCTGGACCTGGACTCCTCCAGGACCCTGAGACCTGGACCTGGAGGAGTCCAGGACCCTGAGACCTGGACCTGTACTCCTCCAGGACCCTGAGACCTGGACCTGGACTCCTCCAGGACCCTGAGACTGGACCTGGACTCCTCCAGGACCTGAGACTGGACCTGTACTCCTCCAGGACCCTGAGACCTGGACCTGGACCTCCAGGACCCTGGACTGACCTGACTCCAGGACCTGAGACTGGACCTGACTGACTCCTCCAGGACCTGAGACCTGGACTCCTCCAGGACCCTGAGACCTGGACCTGGACTCCTCCAGGACCCTGAGACCTGGACTCCTCCAGGACCTGAGACCTGGACTCCTCCAGGACCCTGAGACCTGGACTCCTCCAGGACCCTGAGACCTGGACTCCTCCAGGATCCTGAGACCTGGACTCCTCCAGGACCCTGAGACCTGGACTCCTCCAGGACCCTGAGACCTGGACCTGGACTCCTCCAGACCTGACTGAGACCTGGACCTGGACTCCTCCAGGATCCTGAGACCTGGACTCCTCCAGGACCCTGAGACCTGGACTACTCCAGGACCCTGAGACCTGGACTCCTCCAGGATCCTGAGACCTGGACTCCTCCAGGACCCTGAGACCTGGACTCCTCCAGGACCCTGAGACCTGGACCTGGACTCCTCCAGGACCCTGAGACCTGGACCTGGACTCCTCCAGGACCCTGAGACCTGGACCTGGACCTCCAGGACCCGAGACCTCCGGACCTGAGACCTGGACTCCTCCAGACCCTGACTGGACTCCTCCAGGACCCTGACCTGGACTCCTCCCAGGACCCCTGAGGCGTGCAGGGAAGATTGTGGCTGATCCCTCCCACCCCGGACACCAACTCTTTGAGTCACTTCCCCTCTGACAGGAGGCTGCGGTCCATCAAGACCAAAACCTCACGCCACAAGAACAGTTTTTTACCGTCTGCTGTCAGCCTTATCAATAAGACCCGGAACCCCCTGTGGAGGAAATTTTTATTTGGTTTATATTAATCTTGTAATTTTGTCATCGAACAATATGTTTAAAAGTGATTTGTCTGTGTCACACAAGACCAATACACATCATAATGTGTGACAAAGGCAAGCACGGGGGTCGGCTGTGGCTCATTGATCTAGGAGACACAGCAGGGGTCAGCTGTGACTTCCTAAATTCAATTAGCATCAACTAAATAACTTCTTGATCAAGGAAGAACTGTATGACTTCCCTAAATTCAATCAGTCTGTTTTAAGACAAATGTCTCTTTGCTTCCACCACCACCTGCTGTGATACACTCTGTATGCACACCTGTAATCAGAATCAACACCTTGCTGTCTTGGTATAAGAGACAGCGTCATCTCTGTATCTGCAGAGTCCTCAGTCAGCATTCTGGACGGAGTGCTGGCTGATTGCTCTCCTTGTGCGCAAAAGAGTTTTGTATGTTTGTCTCTTTTCTCTGTAATAAATTCTATTCTGATTTTCTCATCGAGATCGGATCTTATTTTTTTACACAACACCCCCCGACCCCCCTCACTCTCCACCTCTGACTCTGACACTGCTGTCACATTGACAGAACTCAGAACACTATGTGTTACATTAACGCTCAGTCTGGACTACCTGTTCATTTTCTGACTACTGACACATTTTCATGGCACATCACTCTTGGTCTCTCTGCCCTTAATGCAAAAAACAGTTTGTGTATATATATTTATACTGTAATATTTTTACAGTTTACATTGGTTTTTTTTATATTTTTTCTTAATCACATGCACCATCATCACCACAACAAATTCCTCATATGTGTAAAATTGTACCTGGCAATAAAGTTGATTCTGATTCTGATTCTGACCTGTGGCCTCCATCCTCTCTCTGTCCTCCATCCTCTCTGTCCTCCATCCTCTCTGTCCTCCATCCTCTCTCTGTCCTCCATCCTCTCTCTCTGTCCTCCATCCTCTCTCTGTCCTCCATCCTCTCTCTCTGTCCTCCATCCTCTCTCTGTCCTCCATCCTCTCTCTCTGTCCCTCCATCCTCTCTCTGTCCTCCATCCTCCTCTCTCTGTCTCCATCCTCTCTCTGTCCTCCATCCTCTCTCTCTCATCCTCTCTCTGGCCTCCATCCTCTCTCTGGTCCTCCATCCTCTCTCTGTCCTCCATCCTCTCTCTGTCCTCCATCCTCTCTCTGTCTCCATCCTCTCTCTGTCCTCCATCCTCTCTCTGTCCTCCATCCTCTCTCTGTCCTCCATCCTCTCTCTGTCCTCCATCCTCTCTCTGTCCTCCATCCTCCTCCTCTCTGTCCTCTCTCCTCCATCCTCTCTCTGTCCTCCCATCCTCCTCTCTCTGGCCTCCATCCTCCATCTCTGTCCTCCATCCTCTCTCTGTCCTCCATCCTCTCTGTCCTCCATCCTCTCTCTGTCCTCCATCCTCTCTCTGTCCTCCATCCTCTCTCTGGTCTCTCCCATCCTCTCTCTCTGTCCTCCATCCCTCTCTCTGTCCTCCATCCTCTCTCTGTCCTCCATCCATCCATCTCTCTGTCCTCCATCCTCTCTCTGTCCTCCATCCTCTCTCTGTCCTCTCTCTCTGTCCTCCATCTCTCTGTCCTCCATCCTCTCTCTGTCCTCCATCCTCTCTGTCCTCCATCCATCTCTCTCTCTGTCCTCCATCCTCTCTCTGTCCTCCATCTCTCTCTCTCTCTGTCCTCCTCCTCCATCCTCTCTCTGTCCTCTCTCTGTCCTCATCCTCTCTCTGTCCTCCATCTCTCTCTCTCCATCCCTCTCTGTCCATCCTCTCTCTGTCCTCCATCCTCTCTCTGTCCTCCATCCTCCATCCTCCTCCATCCTCTCTCTGTCCTCCATCTCTCTGTCTCTCTGTCCTCCATCCTCTCTCTGTCCCTCCATCCTCTCTCTCTGTCCTCCATCCTCTCTCCATCCTCCATCCTCTCTGTCCTCCATCCTCTCTGTCCTCCATCCCTGTCCTCCTCTCCTCCTCTCTCTGTCCTCCATCCTCTCTCTGTCCTCCATCCTCCTCTCTGTCCTCCATCTCTCTCTGTCCTCCATCATCCTCTCCTCCATCCTCTCTCTCCTCCTCTCTCTGTCCTCCATCCTCTCTCTGTCCTCCATCCTCTCTCTCTCTGTCCTCCATCCTCTCTCTGTCCTCCATCCTCTCTCTCTGTCCTCCATCCTCTCTCTCCTCCTCACTCTCTGTCCTCATCCTCTCTCTGTCTCCATCCTCTCTCTCTGTCTCCATCATCTCTCTCTGGCCTCCCTCCTCTCCATCCTCTCTCTGTCCTCTCCATCCTCTCTCTGCCCTGTCTCTCCTCTTTTTCTTTCTTTATCCAGCTGGTCTTCATCAGGAAAGTCCCTCTGTATGATCCAGGTCCTGGTCCAGGTTTCTTCCTCTTAAAGTGGAGTTTTTTCTTGCCATTATCCTTGATGAGGATTTAATATTATAATCTTAGTTGATGATATTTGCTCGGGGATCATGATCTGGGTCTCTGTAAAGACCTGGAGACAACTGACATTGTAACAGACGCTATACAGATAAAACTGAATTGAACTGTATGTTGGCCTATATCGCCGATATTGTTGGAGGTCTCTCTTTGTAGCAGATTTACAGTCAATACGTTTTATTTTATTTTTTTACTGTGATGTTATATTTGAAGTATCTAAAAGTATAATATAGTGGTGTACATAACCTTCTCTGTTATTGATGGTGTGCTATATTAACTAATCAGAACTGATAATCTATCCTGAATTTATCTTCACTTCTTAGCACCAAACAGGTGGAACTTGCCAACACTGAGGTTGCCTACAAGAAGGTCCAGAGCCGACTCTACTTCCTGAGGAGGCTCAGGTCCTTCATTGTGTGCAACAAAATGCTGCAGATGTTTTATCGGTCTGTTGTGGCGAACGTCCTCTTCTTTGCTGTGGTGTCTTGGGGGGCAGGCATCAGGGCTAAGGACGCCAACAGACTGAATAAACTCATCAAAAAAGCTGAGTCTGCTGTTGGCTCTAAACTTGTCCCACTGGAGGAGGTGGTGAAAGAGAGGATGCTAGCAAAACTGCTGGCTATCCTTGACAACCTCTCTCATCCCCTCCACAAAATCCTGGACAAGTTGAAGAGCAGCTTCAGCGGCAGACTCCTTCAACCCCGCTGCTCAAAGTAACGATACAGGAGGTCGTTCCTTCCTAGTGCAATTAAAATCTATAACTCCTGGTTGTCAGGGAATAATCACTGCTGATTACTTCTGCCACTGCCTTCTGTTAATGCTGCATTATCACTTTATTACATTATTACAGTTTCATTATTACTGGTCTTGCACACTGTTTTTGTCTGTTTTGCACACTGTTTTTGTCCACTTACTTTTTATTTAGTGTCTTGTTTTGCGCACTGTTTTTAGTCTATTTATTGTTCTGTTTCTGCACACTGTTTTTTAGTCTATTTATTGTTCTGTTTCTGCACACTGTTTTTTGTCTATTTATTGCCTATTTAATGTCGATTTAATGTCCTGTCTATTTATGTATATTTTTGTATATGCTGCAACGAGCCAATTTCCCCTCGGGGATTATTAAAGTATTTTTCATTCATTCATTCATTCAACTGGGTCTCAAGCAGAGTTTATTTCATTCAGAGTAAAACAAGCATATCAGTTCAGATTCAGCTGAACAATCATGTTTTCAGGAACAAAACCTTTAACATATCGATCAAAAACCAATATCTTCAATCTGCTCTCAGTCACACAATGGAAACCTGCTAGACTGCTGCCATGGTAACACCAGACCTGTCCTTTCCAAAATAAAAGTCATGTTCATTTTAAAATAAAGATAAATGGTTAAAACGTTTAAATTCAAATTTAATCATAAAAATAAATGATAAAAAGATGAAAACAAAAGTTTTAGGAACACTTGATCCAACAGCCATCTTCATCCATCTCTGATCAGCTGATGATCAGCTGATCAGCTCTTACTCCTGGGTCACTGAAAGGAAATGACATCATCAGTTCAGTTCAGACACAGACAGAGCAGGTGAAATATTCACTAACGCTGGTGGTAGGCAGGTTCATCTGAAACTGAGCTCAGGTGACTTCTAAATGGCCAAAAGATGACTCAGAAACAGCTGACCGTAACAGTCACATGATAATAGTAACATCTAATTAAAGACAGATTGAGAGAACGTCGTTAATGAGAACACTTGTGAACCTCCAGTCAGGATCAAGGTCTGGTGACACCACATTAATCTAGTCCAACTATGATTGATGCCTCGGGTGTGGCTGCGGTTTGTCTATGAATGATGATGTCACTGGTTACCTTTCTTGATTATGATGTCATCAATGGACTCCACCAGGTGGATGGCTCCCACGGCCGAAGCTTCACCTTTGGAGTTGCTGGCATGACACTCATAGGATCCTTCTTCTTCTTTGGTGAAAGGAGAAATCTGAAACGAAAATAACAGCTCCGATGAGACCAACAGATAATCTGAGCTCCACCAATGAGAGGAGTCCAAATGAGCTTCCTCTGCAGCTGATTAAACTCTTCCACCGACCACTAGAGACCGCGGTTCCTCCACCGACCGCTAGAGGCCGTGATACCTCCACCGACCACTAGAGACCGCAGTTTCTCCACCGACCACTAAAAACCGCGGTTCCTCCACCGACCACTAGAGACCGCGGTTCCTCCACCGACCACTAGAGACCGCGGTTCCTCCACCGACCACTAGAGACCGCGGTTCCTCCACCGACCACTAAGAGACCGCGGTTCCTCACCGACCACTCCGACCGACCACTAGAGACCGCGGTTCCTCCACCGACCACTAGAGACCGCGGTTCCTCCACCGACCACTAGAGACCGCGGTTCCTCCACCGACCACTAAAGACCGCGGTTCCTCCACCGACCACTAGAGACCGCGGTTCCTCCACCGACCGCTAGAGACCGCGGTTCCTCCACCGACCACTAGAGACCGCGGTTCCTCCACCGACCACTAGAGACCGCAGTTTCTCCACCGACCACTAGAAACCGCGATTCCTCCACCGACCACTAGAGACCGCGATTCCTCCACCGACCGCTAGAGACCGCGGTTCCTCCACCGACCACTAGAGACCGCGGTTCCTCCACCGACCACTAAAGACCGCGGTTCCTCCCCCCAAGACGACCACTAGAGACCGCGGTTCCTCCACCGACCACTAGAGACCGCGGTTCCTCCACCGACCACTAAAGACCGCGGTTCCTCCACCGACCACTAGAGACTGCGGTTCCTCCACCGACCACTAAGACCCGCGGTTCCTCCACCGACCACTAGAGACCGCGGTTCCTCCACCGACCACTAAAGACCGCGGTTCCTCCACCGACCACTAGAGACCGCGATTCCTCCACCGAACACTAGAGACCGCGGTTCCTCCACCGACCACTAGAGACCGCGGTTCCTCCACCGACCACTAGAGACCGCGGTTCCTCCACCGACCACTAGAGACCGCGGTTCCTCCACCGACCACTAGAGACCGCGGTTCCTCCACCGACCACTAAAAGACCGCGGTTTCCTCCACCGACCACTAGAGACGCGGTTCCTCCACCGACACTAAAGACCGCGGTTCCTCCACCGACCACTAGAGACCGCGGTTCCTCCACCGACCACTAAAGACCGCGGTTCCTCCACCGACCACTAGAGACACGGTTCCTCCACCGACCACTAGAGACCGCGGTTCCTCCACCGACCACTAGAGACCGCGGTTCCTCCACCGACCACTAGAGACCGCGGTTCCTCCACCGACCACTAGAGACCGCGGTTCCTCCACCGACCACTAGAGACCGCGGTTCCTCCACCGACCACTAGAGACCGCGGTTCCTCCACCGACCACTAGAGACCGCGGTTCCTCCACCGACCACTAGAGACCGCGGTTCCTCCACCGACCACTAGAGACCGCGGTTCCTCCACCGACCACTAGAGACCGCGGTTCCTCCACCGACCACTAGAGACCGCGGTTCCTCCACCGACCACTAGAGACCGCGGTTCCTCCACCGACCACTAGAGACCGCGGTTCCTCCACCGACCACTAGAGACCGCGATTCCTCCACCAACCACTAGAGGCTGCAGTTCCTATATTGACCACTAGAGGCTGCAGATCCTCCATTGACCACTAGAGGCTGCAGTTCCTCTACTGACCACCAGGGTCCGTCTTCAACAGCGAGTCAGTCTCCATTGACCTCCGTTAAAATGAACTACTTTATAGCAGAAATAAAAATACTTACAGTTCTGGTACAAAAAACAGTTTTGGCCTCCACAGCCTAAAGTCACATCTGTGACATCAATGGTAGAATTCATGAACCTCATGAGACAAAATCATTTTAAACCACTAATCTATCCATAATTATATATGTGGTTTTATTATTGACACGTTATTATGGTTAGTAGTTTGGGTGAAGCTGACATGAACGGTGGACTGACCAGAACCCAGCCGGTCACTTCATGTTTCTCTGGTCCTCCTCTGGTCTGGACGGCCAGGTTGTCTCTGTCTCCTGGAAGAAGCTCCACCCTTTTTCCACTGATGACCTGAGGGACACAACCAATTTCATCAAGTTAATGACATCATCATCCTCAGTCTGAACAAAGAGAATTTGGCTGAAAAAAGCAGAGCTTGATTGGCTCCTGGAGGAGCTGCAGCTTCTGGTTGGATGTTTCCGGGTCGAATCAGTTAAGCCAATGGTCAATGAAAACGGATCACTTCCTGTCTATTGTTTCACTGAGCAACAGAAAACAGGAAACAGGAGGTGGAGGCGGCAGCCCAGTTTAATCATAGATTTGTAACAGTAGATCTGCAGGTCCTCCAGTTTAAATGTAGATATCTAACAGTAGATCTGCAGGTCCTCCAGTTTAAACGTAGATATCTAACAGTAGATCTGCAGGTCCTCCAGTTTAAATGTAGATATCTAACAGTAGATCTGCAGGTCCTCCAGTTTAAACGTAGATATCTAACAGTAGATCTGCAGGTCCTCCAGTTTAAACGTAGATATCTAACAGTAGATCTGCAGGTCCTCCAGTTTAAACGTAGATAACAGTAGATCTGCAGGTCCTCCAGTTTAAACGTAGATATCTAACAGTAGATCTGCAGGTCCTCCAGTTTAAACGTAGATATCTAACAGTAGATCTGCAGGTCCTCCAGTTTAAACGTAGATATCTAACAGTAGATCTGCAGGTCCTCCAGTTTAAACGTAGATATCTAACAGTAGATCTGCAGGTCCTCCAGACAGCAGTGATCTGTGTTCTGATCGTCTCCATGGTAACCTAACCCTAACCCTAAGGTATCAGTGAAGGTTGTCAACATGGTGGATGAATGTTTCTCTGTAATTGAGGACATTAATGTCATCTTCTATGATTTCTAAAATGTCCTTCAGATTTTCTTCAGTTCTGGAACCAGATGGAGATATTTGAAATATTCTGAGATTAAGTGATGTCATAGTTAGTAAAAAAAAAATGTAATGGTTTAAAAAAAAAAGTGTGAACATTGTTATGATTATAAAAGTGTGTAAATCACTAAATTAGACTAATCTATTTCAGACTAATCTGTTGACACCTGTGTATGCAGACCATCATGATGGTGTTGATGCAGGATCAATACCATGCAGCAGTTAGAGGTTGATGATCACATGATCATATAAAAATGTCGTCTGTGTGATCATGTGACCTGTAACTGTGACATCACAGTCCCAACCACCAACCAGCAGATTGAGACAGACCAGGGGTGTCAAACTCCAGTCCTCGAGGGCCACTGTCCTGCATACCTTAGATGTTTCCCTGCTTCAGCACACCTGATTCAAATGAATGGATTATCACCACCTTGTCATCCAGGTCTGCACAAGTCTGTTAATGGCCCAGTCATTTGAATCAGGTGTGCTGAAGCGGGGAAACGTCTAAAAAATGCAGGACAGTGGCCCTCCAGGACTGGATCTTGACATCCCTGAGACAGACCATTGTCAGACAGCAAGCCACACCCACCTTCTTCCAGGTGAGGACAGGTGTGGGCACGCCCACTGCCTCACAGCTCAAGTACACCTGGGAGCCACTGACGTTGTACACCTGCCCTGGAGGGGTGACGATGGTGGGGGCTGCAGGGAGAGCAGAGCTGAAGTTACCAACGGCAGTCACGACCAGACATGTCCAATCAGACACAGAGGAATGTTCTGAGCACGCTCAGAGTGACCTCAGAGGAATGTTCTGAGCACGCTCAGTGACCTCAGAGGAATGGTCTGAGCACGCTCAGTGGGGCACTTCATGATGAAAGGAATGTGATGTTTTCAGAGGGATCAAAGAGGATTATCGGGGTTAGGGTTCCTGTGGGAGCGGGTTTCAGTCCGGAGACCTTCCTGGTGGAGTTTCATGAGTTTTAATTCACTTCAGTTCAACTTTATTTATCTAGTCTATTACAGGGGGGTTAGGGTACTGAGTTTCTTAAGTCTAAATAAACTATAGAATATACTTTTAAGTTGAAACTTGAAAAGATTCTGTAGATGCCATACACAAAACACCTTTATGTTTTTATTTAGGGAAAACCATGTAGTTTGTTTTACTGTAGTTTCTCTTTGCTGCTGTTTATTCTTGGTTTAGATTAAAAAAAATATTTAGTTTTTTTAGTTTTATGAGCAGCAAAGTTTGTTGCCACAAATTTGCCACAAATTAAAAAAGTCCCATTTCTGATTGAAATATTAATTTTCCATGTTTTCTTGTTAGTTGATGCATTTCTAAGGCTAATTTTAAAACCTAATAGCTAAAAAATGCTTTTACTTATTGTCCAATTCATAATCAGATAAACCAACTATTGAACAGTTGTTATTAAAGTTATACTATTAATAGTATAATAGTAGAATAACCTATAGTATAGTATAGTATAGTATAACTATAGTATAACTATTTTACAGTTTAACACTATTTAAGTCATTAAAGTTTATATAGTTGCAGAACTATTAAATGTAACAGGGTTTATTTCCACCGGTGACTGATGTCATGTTAGTCATCCGTTCAGTTCTCTGCTGGTCTCTGTTCCAGGTCTCTGAGGGTCTAAAGGCAGGAGGACACCTGGACAGGTGAAGAGTCCATCACAGGACCACATGCAGACCAACAACCCTGCACACTCACACTCACTCCTAGAACCACCAGTTAACCTGTCACACGTGTTTTTGGACTGATGGAGGAAGCTGGAGAACCTGAGGAAACCTGCAAACTCCACAGAGAAAGATCACCAAGCAGGGTTAGGGTCAGGATACAGGCCCGGTCAGAGGACCCTCTGGACCCAACTGGACCTTCTACCTCAACTGGACCCTTCTCCACAACTGGACCCTCCACCTCAACTGGACCTCTCCAGTTTAACTGGATCCCCCAGCTCAACTGGATCCCTAAATTCAACTGGACATTCCCCACCTTAACTGGATCCTCTACCTCAACTGGACCCCCCAGTTCAATTGGACCCTCCACCTCAACTGGACCCCCCCACCTCAACTGGACCCTCCACGTCAACTGGATCCCCGAGTTCAACTGTACACCCCACCACCTCAGCTGGAACCCCCACCTTAACTGGACCATCCACCTCAACTGGATCCCCAAGTTCAATTGGACCCTCCACCTCAACTGGACCCCCCCCCCCCCACCACACCACCACCACCTCCACCTCAACTAGAGCCACCCCCACCTCAACTGGACCCTCCAGTTCAACTGGACCCCCACCACCACCACCACCTCAACTGGACCCTCTATCTTAACTGGACCCCCCCCACCACCTCAACTGGACCCTCCAGTTCAACTGGACCCCCACCACCACCACCACCTCAACTGGACCCTCCAGCTCTGCGTTCAGTTAATTCGCTCTGAGAAACAGAAAGCTCCGTTTCTCTGAGTTCAGGTTCTGGTTCCCTGGTTCTGTTTATTTATTCAGCATTAATTAGAACCAAGCCTTTGTCCTGATTGACAGGTCCAATCATCATCATCAACGCAGAGTCGTTCCTTCAACCAGCCAGCTGCTCTTCAGTCCAGCTCCGTATCTCTGCTGTTTCTATTGATACCTTATTGCTCTGTAATTCCAACACCAACCACTGGAGGCAGATGGGTTCAGTTCTGCAGCATTGGAGTTTCCTTTTGTTTACTTCCATAGCAACGGAGCAAATAAAGTATATTTGACATGAGTTGGCGTTGATGAATGTTGAACATCAGTTGTTTCAACTAAATATCGGTCTACCTGACTTGAAGACGACGACAAAGAAGTAGCAGCAGGAAATACGAAAACAAGAAGAACAAATCTACCAATCAAATTTCATTGGGAGAGAGGTGCACGTCAGGGTCCAGCGTAGCTATGGCAACGCTTTGGTGCAGAAGTATAAATCAGCCTTGACCGCACATCATGTCGACACTGACTGCAGGAATGTGACTGGTCTGACTGGTACATTTAATACTTCTTTGTCATTGTCCTCAAGTTGGGAAGGACAACAGTCCTCCAACTCACGAGTGCTAGAGCCCAAACCCAGAGCTGCAGAATAATAACCTACGTCGCCATCTAGCGGTTGGTGGTGGAACTGTACAACTCTCACCTGTAAGTCCCACCTGTGTCGCCCCCTCACCTGTAACTCCCATCTGTTTCGCCCCTCTCACCTGTAACTCCCACCTGTGTCGCCCCTCTCTCCTGTAACTCCCACCTGTGTCGCCCCCTCACCTGTAACTCCCACCTGTGTTGCCCCTCCACCTGTAACTCCCACCTGTGTCGCCCCTCTCACCTGTTACTCCCACCAGTGTTGCCCCTCTCACCTGTAACTCCCACCTGTGTCGCCCCTCTCACCTGTAACTCCCACCTGTGTCGCCCCTCTCACCTGTAACTGCCACCTGTGTCGCCTTCTCACCTGTAACTCCCACCTGTGTCTCCCTTCTCACCTGTAACTCCCACCTGTGTCACCCTTCTCACCTGTAACTCCCACCTGTGTCGCCCCTTTCACCTGTAACTCCCACCAGTGTCGCCCCTCTCACCTGCAACTCCCATCTGTGTCGTCCCTCTCACCTGTAACTCCCACCTGTGTCGCCCCTCTCTCCTGTAACTCCCACCAGTGTCACCCTCTCATCTGTAACACCCACCTGTGTCGCCCCTCTCACCTGTAACTCCCACCAGTGTCGCCCATCTCACCTGTAACTCCCACCTGTGTCACCCCTCTCACCTGTAACTCCCACCAGTGTCGCCCGTCTCACCTGTAACTCCCACCTGTGTCGCCCGTCTCACCTGTATCTCCCACCAGTGTTGCCTGTCTCACCTGTAACTCCCACCTGTGTCGCCCCTCTCACCTGTAACTCCCACCTGTGTCGCCCCTCTCACCTGTAACTCCCACCTGTGTCGCCCCTCTCACCTGTAACTCCCACCAGTGTCGCCCTCTCACCTGTCAACTCCCATCTGTGTCGCCCCTCTCACCTGTAACTCCCACCTGTTGTCGCCCTCTCTCCTGTAACTCCCACCAGTGTCGCCCCTCCCTCTCACCTGTAACTCCCACCTGTGTCGCCCCTCTCACCTGTAAACTCCCACCTGTGTCGTCCCCTCTCACCTGTAACTCCCACTGTGTCGCCCCTCTCACCTGTAACTCCCACCATGTCGCCCTCTCACCTGTAACTCCCATGCCCCTCTCACCTGTAACTCCCACCAGTGTCGCCCCTCTCACCTGACTCCACGCCCTCTCACTGTAACTCCACCAGTGTCGCCCTCTCACCTGTAACTCCCACCTGTGTCGCCCCTCTCACCTGTAACTCCCACCAGTGTCACTCGTCTCACCTGTAACTCCCACCTGTGTCGCCCCTCTCACCTGTAACTCCCACCAGTGTCGCCTAACTCACCTGTAACTCCCATCTGTGTCGCCCGTCTCACCTGTATCTCCCACCAGTGTCGCCCGTCTCACCTGTAACTCCCACCTGTGTCGCCCCTCTCACCTGTAACTCCCACCAGTGTCGCCCTTCTCACCTGTAACTCCCACCTGTGTCGCCCCTCTCACCTGGAACTCCCACCAGTGTCGCCCCTCTCACCTGCAACTCCCACCTGTGTCGCCCCTCTCACCTGTAACTCCCACCTGTGTCGCCCCTCTCTCCTGTAACTCCCACCAGTGTAGCCCTCTCATCTGTAACTCCCACCAGTGTCGCCCCTCTCACCTGTAACTCCCACCAGTGTCGCCCCTCTCACCTGTAACTCCCATCTGTGTTGCCCCCTCACCTGTAACTCCCATCTGTGTCGCCCCCTCACCTGTAACTCCTACCTGTGTCGCCCCTCTCACCTGTAACTCCTACCTGTGTCATCCCTCTGACCTGCAACTCCCATCTGTGTCGCCCCTCTCACCTGTAACTCCCACCAGTGTCGCCCCTCTCACCTGTAACTCCCACCAGTGTCGCCCCTCTCACCTGTAACTCCTACCTGTGTCGTCCCTCTGACCTGTAACTCCCACCGGTGTCGCCCCTCTCTCCTGTAACTCCCACCAGTGTCGCCCTCTCATCTGTAACTCCCACCTGTGTCGCCCCTCTCACCTGTAACTCCCACCTGTGTCGCCCGTCTCACCTGTAACTCCCACCTGTGTCGCCCCTCTCACCTGTAACTCCCACCAGTGTCGCCCAACTCACCTGTAACTCCCACCTGTGTCGCCCGTCTCACCTGTATCTCCCACCAGTGTTGCCCGTCTCACCTGTAACTCCCACCTGTGTCGCCCCTCTCACCTGTAACTCCCACCAGTGTCGCCCTTCTCACCTGTAACTCCCACCTGTGTCGCCCCTCTCACCTGTAACTCCCACCAGTGTCGCCCCTCTCACCTGCAACTCCCATCTGTGTCGCCCCTCTCACCTGTAACTCCCACCTGTGTCGCCCCTCTCTCCTGTAACTCCCACCAGTGTAGCCCTCTCATCTGTAACTCCCACCAGTGTCGCCCCCTCACCTGTAACTCCCATCTGTGTTGCCCCCTCACTTGTAACTCTCATCTGTGTCGCCCCCTCACCTGTAACTCCTACCTGTGTCGCCCCTCTCACCTGTAACTCCCACCAGTGTCGCCCCTCTCACCTGTAACTCCCATCTGTGTCGCCCCCTCACTTGTAACTCCTACCTGTGTCGCCCCTCTCACCTGTAACTCCTACCTGTGTCATCCCTCTGACCTGCAACTCCCATCTGTGTCGCCCCTCTCACCTGTAACTCCCACCATTGTCACCCTTCTCACCTGTAACTCCCACCTGTGACGCCCCTCTCACCTGTAACTCCTACCTGTGTCGTCCCTCTGACCTGTAACCCCACCAGTGTCGCCCCTCTCACTTGTAACTCCCATCTGTGCTGCCCCCTCACCTGTAACTCCTATCTGTGTCACCCCCTCACCTGTAACTCCTACCTGTGTCGCCCCTCTCACCTGTAACTCCCACCTGTGTCGCCCCTCTCACCTGTAACTCCCATCTGTGTCACCCCCTCACCTGTAACTCCTACCTGTGTCGCCCCTCTCACCTGTTACTCCCACCAGTGTTGCCCCTCTCACCTGTAACTCCCACCTGTGTCGCCCCTCTCACCTGTAACTCCCACCTGTGTCGCCCCTCTCACCTGTAACTCCCACCTGTGTCACCCCTCTCACCTGTAACTCCACCAGTGTCACTCGTCTCACCTGTAACTCCCACCTGTGTCGCCCCTCTCACTGTAACCCCACCAGGTCGCCTAACTCACCTGTAACTCCCATCTGTGTCGCCCGTCTCACCTGTATCTCCCACCAGTGTCGCCCGTCTCACCTGTAACTCCCACCTGTGTCGCCCCTCTCACCTGTAACTCCCACCAGTGTCGCCCTTCTCACCTGTAACTCCCACCTGTGTCGCCCCTCTCACCTGGAACTCCCACCAGTGTCGCCCCTCTCACCTGCAACTCCCACCTGTGTCGCCCCTCTCACCTGTAACTCCCACCTGTGTCGCCCCTCTCTCCTGTAACTCCCACCAGTGTAGCCCTCTCATCTGTAACTCCCACCAGTGTCGCCCCTCTCACCTGTAACTCCCACCAGTGTCGCCCCTCTCACCTGTAACTCCCATCTGTGTTGCCCCCTCACCTGTAACTCCCATCTGTGTCGCCCCCCTCACCTGTAACTCCTACCTGTGTCGCCCCTCTCACCTGTAACTCCTACCTGTGTCATCCCTCTGACCTGCAACTCCCATCTGTGTCGCCCCTCTCACCTGTAACTCCCACCAGTGTCGCCCCTCTCACCTGTAACTCCCACCAGTGTCGCCCCTCTCACCTGTAACTCCTACCTGTGTCGTCCCTCTGACCTGTAACTCCCACCGGTGTCGCCCCTCTCTCCTGTAACTCCCACCAGTGTCGCCCTCTCATCTGTAACTCCCCACTGTGTCGCCCCTCTCACCTGTAACTCCCACCTGTGTCGCCCGTCTCACCTGTAACTCCCACCTGTGTCGCCCCTCTCACCTGTAACTCCCACCAGTGTCGCCCCCAACTCACCTGTAACTCCCACCTGTGTCGCCCGTCTCACCTGTATCTCCCACCAGTGTTGCCCGTCTCACCTGTAACTCCCACCTGTGTCGCCCCTCTCACCTGTAACTCCCACCAGTGTCGCCCTTCTCACCTGTAACTCCCACCTGTGTCGCCCCTCTCACCTGTAACTCCCACCAGTGTCGCCCCTCTCACCTGCAACTCCCATCTGTGTCGCCCCTCTCACCTGTAACTCCCACCTGTGTCGCCCCTCTCTCCTGTAACTCCCACCAGTGTAGCCCTCTCATCTGTAACTCCCACCAGTGTCGCCCCCTCACCTGTAACTCCCATCTGTGTTGCCCCCTCACTTGTAACTCTCATCTGTGTCGCCCCTCACCTGTAACTCCTACCTGTGTCGCCCCTCTCACCTGTAACTCCCACCAGTGTCGCCCCTCCACCTGTAACTCCCATCTGTGTCGCCCCCTCACTTGTAACTCCTACCTGTGTCGCCCCTCTCACCTGTAACTCCTACCTGTGTCATCCCTCTGACCTGCAACTCCCATCTGTGTCGCCCCTCTCACCTGTAACTCCCACCATTGTCACCCTTCTCACCTGTAACTCCCACCTGTGACGCCCCTCTCACCTGTAACTCCTACCTGTGTCGTCCCTCTGACCTGTAACCCCCACCAGTGTCGCCCCTCTCACTTGTAACTCCCATCTGTGCTGCCCCCTCACCTGTAACTCCTATCTGTGTCACCCCTCACCTGTAACTCCTACCTGTGTCGCCTCCTCTCACCTGTAACTCCCACCTGTGTCGCCCCCTCTCACCTGTAACTCCCATCTGTGTCACCCCCTCACCTGTAACTCCTACCTGTGTCGCCCCTCTCACCTGTAACTCCCACCTGTGTCGCCCCTCTCACCTGTAACTCCCATCTGTGTCGCCCCCTCACCTGTAACTCCTACCTGTGTCGTCCCTCTGACCTGTAACTTCCACCTGTGTCGCCCCTCTCACCTGCGTTGCAGCGCCCCTTCTTCAGGACTCTGATTGGCTCCTGGCCCCCCTTCTCTGCAGCCGCACTGGCTCTCTTCATTGCGCAGCCGCTCTCGTACGTGCGTCCGTCGCTCCCGCACACTTCATAGTTGCTCTTGCACGCGCACGTGCCCGTCTTGCTCTTCTTGTCCGCGCTCTCTCTCACGCACTCCAGGCCGGGACCGCAGCGGCGCGCCGCCGCGGCCCTGCGGCCGCCGCACGACTCCCCCTCCGCGGCGGCGCAGACAGAGCAGCAGCCGCAGGCGTCCAGCAGCGACCCGCCGGGACAGCCCTCCGCCGGGAGGGGGGCGCAGCGGTCGAGCTCACATGGCCCACAGCCCTGGGGGGCCGACTGGACCTGCGGGGTCCAGAGGGGAAGGACAGAGGAGCGGCAGCAGGAAGGAGATCATGGTGGCCCAAAGGTTCTGAACAGTTCTGAGGAGGATCTGAGCTGCTGGAGATCATGAAGCTCAGGACTCCGCCTACTAACACGGAGGCACGCGCTCATCCTGTCAAGATCAGACACATTCCCGGACTTTCACCCTCTTTTATCTGAGTTCGGGTCTCAAGTTCCCATTTAATCTGGATCAGAACCAGAGAAAAAGCTGTAGAACACAGAGCTGGAACTGGAGGGTTCTGATCTTATCTGGATCAGAGAGAGCTCCTCCAGACAGATGGTTCTGGGCTTCTGAGGGAAAGGTTCTGTTGGGCTCTCAGTTCGGTAAATCTGCAAAATGAGATGGAAGCTGATGTAAATAAGTCTGGGTAGATGACAGATTTACCTGCAGGTACCTGCAGCTGCAGCTGCTCAGGTGGAGCTGGTCTCAACACGCCTCAGAAAGAGGTTCGGACACGTTCTGGAGAAGGTTTCATTAAAGAATTTAATATTGTTCCACATGTTAAAGTAGGAGTTCACTTGTAGTGAAAATATTTGCATTTGCACGCGATGGATGATCATGGATAAAAATAATATGACAACATGAGGAATATGTTTACAGATGGTTGAGAACAGAGAAGAGTGAAGATCCATATCTGCATAATTTCAGTTTATCAGTTCTGAGCAGGAAAGAAGTTCATGTCTCGACTCGGTCGGTGAAAATCTGAGTCCAGGTTCAGATCTTCACTCAGATGTTCTGAAATGTTCCTGCTCAGACAGCTGCAGACCCACATCTGGTTCCTCACTGTGGAACTGAAGAAACCTGCAGTTCCTCTGCAACTGCACAGAGGAATCTATGTAACTAAATACTATCAAATAAAATTACGTCAAAATAAAATGCTATAAGTGGATATAAACTAATATTAATTACAGATCCAGCCAAGTTGTGTAACTGATTGACATAAGGCGGGTGTGTTCCCCTGGATTCAATCCTACTTGTTCTTCCCATCTTTGGGCAGAGTCAGTTCCTCCAACATTCCTTTAAGAGTATTTTAACCCGATGACATCACAGGGGGCGTGTCCAACTTTGTTTAAACAGTGTGTGAGGAGAACAGCTCAGTTTGTTTCTACTAATTCAGGATGTTGTTCCTCGTAGCTGCAGGGTGGACATCTAGTTCTGGTTCTGGTCCAGTCCTGAGCTGAAACCTGATTGGTTACAGCTGACATGACATCACAGGTGCCTCTCGTTGGTCAGTTGTGAAGCTGCAGGAGTCTGTGGGAAAAAGGAAACAGTCCAGAAGTCACGTGTTTCCTTCCTGTTATTGTTTCAGCTGGAGCTCTCTGAGGTCACATTCATGTAAACTCCTTCCTCCTGACCCGAACCCATGAGCAGATCTGCTTGTCTGATCTTCTACCGGTAAATAAACCTGGTTTTAAATAAAACAGCTGAGATTCCATCAGAAGTTAAGAAAAAGAACGATATGATGAAGATGGAATATTTTAGAGGTCATATTGTTGTGGTCAGGGTTGGGCATGTCTTGTTTTTTCGGTTTTCTTGGTTTGATTTGCTTTTCTTGAGTTCCTTGTCTTCTGTTCATTTATTTCCTGTTTTACTTTGAAGGTCTGACTTGTCCTTGTTGTGTTCCAATTTACTTCCTTCTTTTCTTCCCTCTGATTGTTTGCACCTGTGGCTAAATTAAGCCTTGTTTTTCCTCTCTCCTTTCCTGGTACGTCTGTTGATGTTCCTTCTTGCCTCGTCAGTTTCCCTTGTGGTCCCTGGTGTCCTTCTGCCCACTGGAGACCCCATTAAGAAACAACCTGGAGACCACCTCACCAACCGAACCCAAGAAAACAGAACCAGACCCTTTTTGTTCGCTGGAGCACAGCTGATCCTGCTGATGAAGACCCGCATGACTGATTCTGAGAATGAAATTCTACAAGAAAAAAAAGCTCAATGGTGAAATATGTTTCCATGGTAAAATTAACTATCTATCCTTCTATCCATCCATCCATCCATCCATCCATCCTGTCATCTTCTGCTTAATCTATAGTCGGGTCGTGGGGAAAGGAGTTTAAGCAGAGAGGTCCAGACCTTCCTTTCCCCAGCTGCTCCTCCATCTTGCAGAATGCAGAATGCCTTTTATTGTCCTTATACAGAAATGTACAACGAAATTGGAGAGCTTCTCCCATGTCAGTACAGAATAGATATTTATAAATCAAAATAGTCAAAAAGTCTGAAAGTCTCATATATACATATGTACAATATGGGCTGAGTAGTGCAATGTACAGTGTACAGGGTGTGAAATATTTCCAGCTATGTACAGTATAAATACAAGTATAAATATAAATAATGTATTTCACAGTGTGGTTTATATTGCACATGATGATAGTGATGCACATGGTCAGGAAGAGATTTTATTCAGTGTGGTGATGGCTCTGGGGAAGAAACTGTTCTTCATTCTATTTGTCCGTGCTCTTAAACATCTGTAGCGCCTCCCAGAAGGGAGCAGCTCAAACAGCTGGGAGGAGGGTTGTGAGTTGTCCTTGTTAATGTTCAGAGCTCTGCTGACGCCCCGGGTGTTGTAAATGTCCGTGAGGGAGGGGAGAGGGAAGCCGACAATCCTCTGCGCTGCTCTGACTGTCCTCTGAAGCCTCCCTCTGTCTGCAGCAGTGCAGTTCCCGTACCAGGTGGTCAGACAGGTGGTCAGACAGGTGCAGTTCCCGTACCAGGTGGTCAGACAGGGCAGTCCCGACCAGGTGGGTGGTAGCAGGTGGTCAGACAGGTGCAGTTCCCGTACCAGGTGGTCAGACAGGGGGTCAGACAGGTGCAGTTCCCGTAGCAGGTGGTCAGACAGGTGCAGTTCCCGTACCAGGTGGTCAGACAGGTGGTCAGACAGGTGCAGTTCCCGTACCAGGTGGTCAGACAGGTGGTCAGACAGGTGCAGTTCCCGTACCAGGTGGTCAGACAGGTGCAGTTTACCGTACCAGGTGGTCAGACAGGTGCAGTTTACCGTACCAGGTGGTCAGACAGGTGCAGTTTCCGTACCAGGTGGTCAGACAGGTGCAGTTCCTGTACCAGGTGGTCAGACAGGTGGTCAGACAGGTGCAGTTCCCTACCAGGTGGTCAGACAGGTGCAGTTCCCGTACCAGGTGGTCAGACAGGTGCAGTTCCCGTACCAGGTGGTCAGACAGGTGCAGTTCCCTACCAGGTGGTCAGACAGTAGGTCAGCAGGCTCTCAAAGGAGGAGCGGTAGGAGGCCAGCAGCAGCTTCTGGTCCAGGTTGTTCTTCCTGAGGACTCTCAGAAGTGGAGGCGCTGCTGAGCCTTCTTTATTACGGCTGAGGCGTTTATTGTCCAGGAGAGGTCATCGGAGATCTGGACTCCCAGGAATCTGAAGTGCTGGACCCTCTCCACGCATCTTTACAACTAAGCTGAAAACATTTCTGTTCAGTAAATCCTACAGTTAGTCTAAACTAGGCCTCGGCAACCTTTACTGTCAAAAGAGCCATTTTTTGTCCTTCTCCCCTTAATAAAATTCATCTGGAGCCACAAAACTTGTTTGACCCATAAAATGAAGATAACAGTGAATGAAGGTTTATATCTAGTTATTCTGTGTTCAGAGGGATTTCAATCTTATTCCTAGTATGTTTGGCCGTTTTTAAAGTTTTTAATGCTAAAGGTCATGCAAGATTCAAATTAAAGTTTTATTTCCAATTCTTTTTTTTGTCATCCACTGTAAAAGAGCTATAGTTTGTTGTATTTATGAAATTATAGAAGAACAAACAGAAAACTGTTAACATTTTATTGCTGTTTTTACCTGTTATAACAAAGGAAAACCTCAAACTCTTATAAAGACTGTATATTGGCTGCTGCTGTATGTTTGGGAGTTGAACCAAGATAATTTCCTATCAGCTTGTTGACATGGAAGTAAATATATTTAATCTTGAATCTTCTGAATGAGGAGAAAAAAACACTGGCATGTGTAGAGCTACTTTGAAATAAAACAAAGAACCATGCAGGTTCATTTGAGTCATTCCTCTTATTTGTAAAACATTGATCAAATAAAAAGTAACTCACTTTGAAATAAATAAAACGTATAGCTGCAGCTTAATAACTTTAAAAAGTTGTAAATATTAAAAATAGGCCAGTTTGTATTTAATTATGACTTAAGGTCTATTTCAGTGTGTTGTCATCCTCTTGTTTTGACCCCTGACCCTCTGACCCCTGACCTCTGACCCAATCAACCATCGAGCCTGAACATAAAACATTTGTTGTAGTTCATGCTGGAGAAAACCTGCTCACATCAGTATCTGGATCAAAGATTGACAGGACTCCAAATAAAAACGTCTTCATGTTCATATCAGCGTCAGGAATGACGTTCATGTTTCAAAGACAAGTTTGTCGGGTTTGGGAAGGTTTCCAATATCGCTCCTTTTGTGTGTTACACCACAACAGCACCTGTGTGGTGCGGGAAATGTTTCTTTTAATTTTTTTACGGCGGTACATGAGGAACACAAAGATGTCCAGCGCTAGTCATAGAGCTCACACTCGCCTTTATTTTCTTTCCCAGGATGCAACACGCAGATACAACTTCCTCGTTGCAGTAACCTGGCAGTGATTTTGCGCTGAACACATTCATTCTGCCCCCTGCTGGCGAGCAACCTACATGACACTACAGGTGCTCCAGAGGAGAATCACCTTCTGACAAGTTTTCCCCCAAAGCTACAGGGAGCCACTGCAGAGGAGCTAAAGAGCCACGGGTTGACGACCCCTGAGCTAAACTGTAGTGTGTAGGGGCTAATAGTTATAGCCATAGTTGTCGGGAACTCCAGCTCCTAGTTTGTTTTTGTTTTCATGTCACTAACTCTCCTGTCATTTCAGATCACACCTCCCTCTCAGCCTGTGCATTCTGCCAATTAGCTGCACCTGCTCTTCCCTGCCCATCTCCACACCTGTGGCTCATCCTCCCATTCACCTGCAGTGTATATATACTGGTCCATTCTCCCCAGTCCCCTGCCAGATTATCTTGTTTCCGTGCCAAGCTATCCAGCGTCTGTCTTCTGTACTGCCTGATTACCTGATTTTTGACCTCATCTGCCTGACCTGGACTCTGGTAGTGATGGTGAGATGAAGCATCGTGAAGCATCGTAACACTTCAGCCAATTGGTTCCAGAAAGGGTTCATTTCTTGCTGCTTCATATGCACATGACACCACCTACTGGTCAGGTTTATAATCACAGCCAACCTGAATCTTAAGATGTGATGCATTGAATTTATGTATCAGTTATGGCTCTTGCGAATGACTGTGAATAACAAAATCTGTATGACCAAATAATTGGTCTACATAAGTGATCAAGTGCATAATAAAATATTGTTTGAATGTAATCTCTGTTTGATGTTTCCCAAAGTAGTATCACATGATACAGCATGTTGTGCAATTTTTTTTTTTGTCATTTTAAGAAAATGACCTGAGCTTAGTTGGGCAGAGAACAGTGAAAGTGTTTGTGGAACTATGGAGGGGGCGCACTGAATATGCTTGTGCAACTTGGACAATGATGACCATTAAAGGGGTGATTTTATGCATTTTTATTCAGAAATAGCAATTTTTCCACAGTTTTTGGTTTTAACTGATTCCTTTTTTTTTTTTTAAGACACAATCTCTCCAGCCTTGGAGAACACCCTTTCACATGGCACAGAGGATGCTGGGCTGCAGAAAAATGTTTGTCCCATCATGTACAAATGGGGTAGAGTAATTTTTGTCTCTCCCAGTATGTCAATGGGTTTTCCCGCCGGTTTATATTTGGTTCGGCAAGATAGCGCTGGACCTCCACAGTGGCATCAGCAGGGACATTTTGAGTCCTCCTTGCCTCCATTACGCTGGTGTCCAAACGATGCCACAGTTTGTTTACCTAAGAGGAAACCACTGATCATGTTAGTAAGTGTTCTAATAGGAATAATTGATCTCAAAATGTAAAATTATAGACTACCTCCAGTGGCATCATGAGAGGTGGAAGCCTGAGGAGTTTCCTCTCTGCCTTGTGTTGATCTTATGAAAGTGGCACACTCAGACGTCAGGCTCTTCACGGCTTTCGCTCGCTTTTGTTGGGCTGAAAAACCCAATAACCTTATATCTGGGGTCCAGGAGTGTAGCCAGGGACATGATGCTCATAGATTGTAAAGTGTGTAGCTTCTCCCAGAGATGCCTGATAAGCTGGTCTCCTATTTGTAATGCTGGTTGTGGTGGTGGTGGTGCTGTCTTTCTCATTTCATCTGAACCATTTTCCCGAAGCAGTCACGTGGTACAGCCGGGCAGCAAAGCTTCGGACGTCATCGCCTCCCCTAAATGAAGCAAGCCTCGATACACGCTTCATGGAAACGCCCCCTCCACTACTCGATACACGCTTCGACGCCTCGGCACGCCTCGTAACATCACTAGACTCTGGACTCCCTGCCTGCCCCTTGTCGGATTTGTTTGCTCGCTCTCTTGGATTTCCCGGTTTTCTGACCCTGCCTGAACACCTGAGTAAAGAACTGGGCCTGTATATTTTTGTCTCTGTTGTCGTGCATTTGGGTTCAAATCTACACCACTGACCCTCTCAGTTGTAGTAGCTCAGACTAGAGTAGCTCGTCTTAATCACAGCTTCGTCATAGCTATGCTGCTATAGGCCTACTCTGCAGGGGGACGCCAACATGATCTGCTGAGTGGTGTCTCCACTGCTCTTCTTCCTTTCTTTCCCTTTCCTCCTCCCTTTCCTTCTCCTCCAGCTCATTCCATAGTTAATTAGCAGCACCTCGTTACTGTAACTGTGCTCTATTTTCTTTCCTGTAGTTTGTTGGGCTGTTTTCCCTCCTTTTTTCTCTTTTCTTTCTGTGTTTTCCAGGCCAGAGTTTCCTGAGTTTCATGCTGACCTTGCAGTTCCCTCCTCTGTCCATCCCAGCGTTTACCTCCACCTGTGTGTGTAGGTGTCTTCGGGGTGTCGGTTGCCGTGGTGACCGGTGATCTAGTCCTCTGACCATCTCACCTCAGTGCTGCTACATGCATCTGTTTATATAGTCATTTTATTCAGTCATTTGTGTCTTTCCTCTCTCTGTCCTCCATCCTCTCTCTGTCCTCCACCCTCTTTCTGTCCTCCATCCTCTCTCTGTCCTCCATCCTCTCTCTGTCCTCCATCCTCTCTCTGTCCTCCATGCTTTCAACCCGACTTGGTTCTGACTGGAATCATGGAACAATCTGACCTCTGATTGGTTCTGACTGGAATCACTGATTAATCTCACCTGATTGGTTCTGACTGGAATCATAGAACAATCTGACCTCTGATTGGTTCTGACTGGAATCACTGATTAATTTTTTCTATTTAATTCAATTTTCAATTTTATTTGTATAGCATCTGTTACAATGTCAATTGTCTGTAGGTGCTTTACAGAGACCCAGATCATGAGCATTTAACTGCCTACTTATGTATACCTGAATATAATTGTATGTATAGATATATGGATGTTTTTTATTATTATTATTTATTTATTATCTTCCATGTGCCTTCTTTATTTTTATCTGCAATAAAGTAAAAACTTGATCACAAAAAAAAACTAACCCAACTCCTCATCTTCACCACCAGTCATCCTTCCACACCTCCATCCTCTGCTGTCTGGCTACTCTCTCCTACCACTACTTTGCTGACTATTTGGTTTGATATAAATGTCTCTAAATTAACTGTTTGTATCAGTGAGTTCAGCATGAAAAACAGCTGCTGAAAAAGGACATATCTGAGGAACAATGGATGATCTGGATGATTGACACCTCGATGGAATCCGCACAGCCAATAGAATCAACAGGCAGTTCACCTGCACTGCAGGAATGATCCAATCAGGATGAAGGAAAGACTTCCTGAACCAGACTCCTCCTTGAATACGCTAACAGGAATGATTAGATCAATAATTATTCCGAATAATCAGAGACAGAATCCAGAGCTGTTCTGTAAAAGCTGAAGTTCTTGTGGTCTCAGTGGTCATCCTGACACCACGACAACCTGCAGGGTCTTAAACCGCTAACGGGTCAGTGTTGGTGGCATGTAGCACCTTAGCTTTAAACTGCTAACAAGCTAGAGCTTGTAGCATGACTGTTTCTTAGCTGCTTGCTGTTGGATTGTGTTGTATTATTGTGTGTGTGGTTCAAGAAGGCGGATCTTCAGAGATGAACATGGAACTCAGTGTTGGTGACATCAGTGGCCTTTATTCATGACAGAACCAGGAACACCTGCAGCAACCAAACCAGCAGGACCGGGGCTTCATGGGCCGGTCCGAACCACCGTGGTACCGGGCCGCCGGTCCGAACCACCATGCTACTGGGCCGCCGGTTCGAACCATCGTGGTACTGGGCCGCCGGTCCAAACCACCGTGGTACCGGGCCACTGATCCGAACCACCGTGGTACTGGGCCACCGATCCGAACCACCGTGCTACTGGGCCGCCGGTTCAAAACCACCGTGCTACCGGGCCGCCAGTCCCAAAGTTTCTGAACCTTTCTGGTTCTCATGTAGAGTCAAACATTTAAACACAACAGTCATCAGTTCACATTGATTCAGTCTAATCCAGGACCTCCTCCAGAACCCGGTCCAGGACCCTCTGGGTCTATCTCCGGTACTTGTGGAGAGCGGCAGAAAGGAGGTCTCTGTAGGGTGTTTGGGACCGCGAGGTGGGCAGCTGCAGGATCTTGTGGATGGCAGGGGAGCGCAGCAGGAGGTTGTGGCTGAGCCCGACCAGACTGGAGCAGAACCAGTACAGAGCCATAGACTGGAGGAGCACAGACAGCGGTGTTAGTCTGGTTCTGATCACTCAAACTGTTCCTGAACTACAAAAAACAGGGACACCTCATTATGAACCAACAGAACCAGAATCAGTCTCAGACAGGTCAGAACCAGTCCTCCTCCTACCTAGATCCAGTTCAGATCAACTCCACACAGTCCTGATCCAGTTGTAATCCAGTACAGAACCTGTCCAGGTCTGGTCCAATACAGATCTTGTAGAGAACTGCAAACAGTTTCCTCAAACTGAATTTGGACAAAAACCAACTGGACCTGAACCAGACCCAATTTTTGACCTTGACTAAAACTGAGCCAACCCAACTAGAAATTATTGGAACTGAACCAGAACCAACTGGACCTAAATCAGACCAACTCAACCTAGAAAGAATCTGGACGTGAACCTGTTGAAGTTGGACCGACCCAGGTCCTGGTTTAGGTCCTTGTTCCGATCCACCCTGACGGGCGACTCACCGAGGGGACGGTGGCAGCGATGGGGATCATCAGAACTGAGAAGCCTCTGATCCCGTTCACAACCCAGCGCTGTAGGCGGGTCGGCGACGTCCTCTGGAGAGAGAACACCTGAAGGACAGCCCATAGTTAGACTGATGACATCACAGGTCTGCTGACCACCTGCCTCATGAGCCCACCTCCACGATGAGCAGGTTGGTGAGTCCCAGACATACAGGTAGGATCCAGGTGGGGTCTGGTACCGCCAGGTTGGAGAACCACAGAGCTCCACCCACTGCCAGCTCGGCCTGCAGGTCTATACAGAACAGAGAATCAGAGTTCTGGACCAGTACAGGTCCCACCTGATGGATCCCAACTGAAACTCAGGTCTACACAGAAAACAGAGTCCCAGTTCTGAACCAGTCCAGGTCTTACCTGACTGATCAGAGCTCAGGTTCCGCAGGGCCAGAGAGAGCCCCACCCAGAGAGGCAGTTGGACCCAGACCAGAACACTGGCCTTGAACGGGTGGCAGTTGTCCCGGATGTAGAGCTGAGAGACGATGCGACGGAGGTTCTTCTGGAACTGAAACCTGGACCAGAACAGAACAAAACCAGTCCAGAACCAGAATGCATAAAATCACAGTAACATTTGAAGCCGGTTTATGAAGTTAAAGTCTGTCTGAGAACCAGACACATCTGGGTCTGGGTCTGGAGGACTGTGGTCTGGGTCTGGACCACTGTGGTCTGGTTTCTGGACCACTGTGGTCTGGGTCTGGGTCCTCCAGGTTGGTTATGAGTTTCACTGTCTTGTTCTTTCTAAATTTATACATTTAAAAACACTGACTGGAGTCAAATAAAATGTATTTTTAAGATTAACCTACTCTATGTAGTTCTAATACCTTCTAGAAGAGTCCAAACCGTCCCTAGGGGTTGACATGTGGATGTAGAGTCAGAGCTGTGCTGCTGTTAATTAACAGCTAATTAATTAAGACATTTCAGCAGATTCTCTGTGACGTTTTTGCATCTGACTTGCTGCCAGCTGGTGTTGTGGGTGAACCCAGTCTGCCAGCTGTGTGTTGTGGGTGAACCCAGTCTGCCAGCTGGTGTTGTGGGTGAACCCAGTCTGCCAGCTGGTGTTGTGGGTGAACCCAGTCTGCCAGCTGGTGTTGTGGGTGAACCCAGTCTGCCAGCTGGTGTTGTGGGTGAACCCAGTCTGCCAGCTGGTGTTGTGGGTGAACCCAGTCTGCCAGCTGGTGTTGTGGGTGAACCCAGTCTGCCAGCGGCTGAGCACCAACCAGACCAGCACCTCTGCCAGACCCTTTTGGGCAGCAGCAGGGGGTTCTGGGACTTTCATGGACTTGAATGGCGGCGAGGCAGAGACCGTGGACAGTTCCACAGCTGGTCCTGTAAGACTTGATCTAAAAACTGTTCTGCTGAGTGAAGACGGCCCGTCTTTGCTCAGCAGAACCATCGTTATCTATTGTTGTGTATCATAATCACTTTTGTAAATCTGTTATGTGTCTCATCTTGTATATGTTCTGGAAGCTTCTGTCACCAAAAGAAACTCCTTGTGTGTGAACAGACTTGGGAATAAAGCTCTTTCTGATTGTGATCTGAACATATTCTAATTAATTAATCAATTAATTAATTAATTAAACATGTGTTTGAGTTAAACTGGACTTTCTGAAATGAATCCTCGCTATTTTCTGTTTTCTCTCACCGACTCTGTTTCTCTGTCCAGCCTCTCTCCTTCGATCGGACTGAAACTTCGTATCGCAGCCTCTTGGCTAACTCTGAGATCTCCACCTGCAGCGCCTCCACCTGCACATCAGAAAGAGGTTACCATGGTTACCAGTACAGGACAGATGTGCTGTCAGACTAACATCAGCAGCTTCAGTAACGTCAGTAACGGTTCTCTCCTGTAGACCTCTGATCTGACCTCAACCATCAGGAAACGGGTTTACTGGACTCCATCCCAACTCCACTGCTCTAAAATCTTTTCTCTTGTATTGGTACGTCCATGTGAGATTAGATTAATCTATCCCTAACATCAGGATATGAAACACAGGTTTCTAAAGTCTCAGTTATTAAACCTTTGCTCTAAAAAACATCTCTTGATCCAGACACTTTAGTGAATTATGTTTTAAGTTCAGTGACAATTTGTTTTTAAACATTTTGACATCATGAGACCAAGACGGCACCTAACAATGGACCAAAAGTATCTGGACACTGCAAGGCCTCAAACCAGATGTTTTCAGAGGGAAGATGAGCTCAGAGACTCAGGTGTCATCAACAGGTTGAAACAGAGAAGTGCTTCATTTTTACTGTGGTTTACCAGCCACTGTTGTTAGCTTTGGATCAAAAAAAAAAGGTTGGAATGAACAAATTATCATTTCACGCTTCAACTTAAATGGCCAACTTTCATGATCGTTAATCAGGAGACTTGTAGCATGAACTTTTTACATGTTCCATAAATTCTACCTTAAAGTCAAATATCCCTACCTTTTTGTGAGTAGTGTAATTTTGATGTACTATTATCATTATTATTATTGTCTTTACACGTGTAAATGTACAGGGCAGTTCAGCGTCTAACCAGAAGAGAAATAAGCAACAGGATAAACGATTTATAATTAAAGCTCCAGGTACAAAGAACTATAGACGTCATTTACAGGTGGATTTATATACTATCAACATGACGCACACATGGATCTACTACAAGTGTAAAAGTACTATAAACATACTAAACAGATGGATCTGTCCAATATATGTTTGTACACTATAAGCAGAAACTATGAACTAATTTACAGATGTGTGTGTAGAAACAATGAAGTTATACAGAACAGTACAAATGATGATACCTGTGATCATGTAAGACGAGGTTGTTTTGTTTATGAGAGGTCACCAGGACCTCCAGGTGAGACTCACCTTGGACAGGATGACCAGCTGGTAGGCGGCCAGCGGCAGCGTCACGAGTGTCCGGACGGCCAGCGTCGTCCCGACTACGCTCAGCCACCATGGCAGCCCACTCACCTGCTGCACCCCCACCAGGAGCTCTTCACACAGGTGCACCGGAGCAGAGTCTGCCAGGCTGCTGTACCACCCAACCTGTACCCGAACCCCCACCACTGCTGGCCCCTCCCACCCCTGACAGAGTCCTGACCCCCCTCACACATGCAGGAGTACCAGAACACCTGGAGACCACACCTGGACAGACAGACCTCACCAACCCCCCCACCCTCAGCATGCTGACCCCCAGACCCCACAGTCCTGAGCGTAAACAGTCCGTGACGTCTTGATCACCGTCGCCCCTCCATTCTCATGGGTTGTTGCGTCCCACCTGAATGACGTCACAACTATCCAGCGAGTCGAGTGCATATGACGTCAGGATAATATAATATAAGCGTTAAAAGTGATAAAGAATAACAAAATAACTTGCTCCGGATCACAAAGGAAATAATCCAACCACAGACCGGAATGTATTAGAAACGAACATCACCGGGGTTAGGGTTACACCGGGCACTACGGCTTCTTCCTTCATAATAAAAGAGTGACATTTGACTCGTATCTGAGCAGAGGGCGGTTGTGGGTCGGAACTCTGTGAACTGATTCTGATCAGATATCAAAGTGAGTAATTGTGTGATGTTCTGTGGTTTCTGTTTGTTTTCGCCGCTCCACAGAACCGTTGTAGTCAGCGGGTCTTTTATTCTGAAGGACAGCGGAAGTGCAGCCGCGGCTGACCGGGCAGCTCGGTGACTCAGCGCGATGGCGGAGTTCAGCGGTGCCGGCCTCTTGGCGGCTCTGCTGCTCTTCACGGCGCTTACGTTCATGGACGTTTATGTCGGCAGAACCGGCCCTCAGCACGGACACGCTTCCCCGGACCCCCTACGGAACTCGGAGCCCACGAAGTCCGCCAAGGCCACCGCGTACACCGGACCCATCCTGCGGTTCCAGTACTGGTAAGCTACGCGGGAGGCTAACGACTGCGTGCTTGCGTCATTACCGACGCCATCAGCCTCCAGCGCCGAGCAACTGTGCGTTATTATTGCGTTTTATTATTATAAAACACCGCCCTCCTCATGATTCTTTATCAAATCCCCTTTTCTAATATAGTGATGTTTATTTTCTAAATGAAATTGAAATGTATGTTATTAAACATTGGCATCAATTCAATTCAATTTTATTTGTATAGCGTCTGTTACAATATCAATTGTCTCCAGGCGCTTTACAGAGACCCAGAGCATAACCCCCGAGCAAATATTAACTAAAAATATAAATCAGAGGAATGGCATTTAAGCCAATGACTGTCGAGTTTATAAAATAAAATAAAATGCTCCATGCAGTCCCAGAGACTCTCAGCTTCTATGGGGAGATGCATTGAGCAGAGAGCATTATGGGAATGTACGGACCAGTTAACTACTTTACTGGTGAAGAAGTAGCTGATTCTGAATCAACTCGTCTTCGTGTTTAACGTGTTCTAACACATTTATAGTCAGTGAAATGTTAACACAACTGCACATATTAGGTTATTTATTATTTGACAGTATCGGGCAGAGAGGCAGGGGAAGATCAGAGGAACCCCCTCTGATTGATGACAACTGGGATCAACATACAAGACCAGGAGCTATTGTTCCCACAGTAATGTAAAGGGCCGTGTATACTCTCAATGTGTCGCCGTCAGCTTGTCGCAGAGATGCCGCCGTCACTTCTGATTTATACCAGCGCGGTCTCTGCTATGTTATTCAACGCCACAACGCAAGAGGGACAATCACGAACGAGCTAAACTTACTAAACTTATCTCTTGCGTTTTTCCACTTCCTCACCGTCTCGGTCGTATCCAGACCCACATTCATCACAATCTCCCTCCATGAATTACTAGAATATGTGCTGTCTTTGTAGTGTGGAGAACGAGAATCGTACAGATGTGGGTACTTCCTCATTTCTTTGATGACGCGCTCTTTTCTATGCTTTTCTAGAACTGACCAATCCGAGGCCTCATTTCTCTCCTCTCTGCGACACTGTCTGCGTCGACCTACAATTTTGGAGAGGTGCATTGGAGTGTCTGCGTAGTGTCAGCGTAGGGTGGGGGGCATCTCTGCGTCGTCTACGTCACCTATGACCTGACGTTCGAGTATAAATCAGGCTTAAGGTGACACTCGTCCTATTTAGTTTAGGTGACAGTAGAATAACAATCAGCTGATTTGTTTTATTACTTATAATTTTAAAAAATGACATTATAAATATTTCACAGTAATTAAAAACATATTTAAAAAAAACACAGGTTTAAAAACATATTTGTATTTATTTGTGATGACCTCTCACAGCCCACCTGCAGTACCACGAAGCCCCACCAGGGGGTGTGGCCCACATTTTTAGAATCACTGATCTAAAGCAAACCAGAAAGATCAATTTTAATCTCAGGTTACTGATCCATTTTTAAAAGAATTCTCTAGTTTTATTTATTTATTTATTTTTTAAATAAGTTTCTAGTCAACAGGCAGCAAGGTGTCTTGGTGGTCTCTGCCCTGCCCCCATCACCCTCTGTGACTCCACTATTGACACTGTGGAGTCTTTCTGCTTCCTGGGAACTGTCATCTCCCAGGACCTTCAGTGGGAACTGAACATCAGCTCCCTCATCAAGAAAGCACAGCAGAGGATGTATCTTCCTGAGGCAGCTGCAGAAATTCAGTCTGCTGAAGACAATGATGGTGCAGTTCTACACAGCCATCATTGAGTCCATCCTCACCTCCTCCATCACCATCTGGTACGCTGCTGCCACCGCCAAGGACAAGAGCAGGCTGCAGCGTGTCATTCAGTCAGCTGAGAAGGTGATTGGCTGCAATCTCCCATCTCTTCAGGACCTGGACTCCTCCAGGACCCTGAGACCTGGACCTGGACTCCTCCAGGACCCTGAGACCTGGACTCCTCCAGGACCCTGAGGCCTGGACCTGGACTCCTCCAGGACCCTGAGGCCTGGACTCCTCCAGGACCCTGAGACCTGGACCTGGACTCCTCCAGGACCCTGAGACCTGGACCTGGACTCCTCCAGGACCCTGAGACCTGGACCTGTACTCCTCCAGGACCCTGAGGCCTGGACTCCTCCAGGACCCTGAGGCCTGGACCTGGACTCCTCCAGGACCCTGAGGCCTGGACTCCTCCAGGACCCTGAGGCGTGCAGGAAAGATTGTGGCTGATCCCTCCCACCCCGGACACCAACTCTTTGAGTCACTTCCCTCTGACAGGAGGATGCGGACCATAAAGACCAAAACCTCACACCACAAGAACAGTTTTTTCCCATCTGCTGTCAGCCTTATCAATAAGACCCGGAACCCCCCGCCACTCTTCACTCTCTACCTCTGACTCTGACACTGCTGTCACACTGACAGAACTCAGAACACTATGTGTTACATTAACGCTCAGTCTGGACTACCTGTTCATTTGCACATTTTTATGTCACATCACTCTCTGTCACTCTGCCCATAAGGCAAAAAACAGCTTGTGTATATATATTTATATTGTAATATTTTTAGTTTACATTGTTTGTTATATTTTTCCCTTAATCACATGCACCATCATCACCACAACAAATTCCTCATATGTGTAAAATCGTACCTGGCAATAAAGTTGATTCTGATTCTGATTCTGATCTGTTGCCTCCCAGCTAGAAGGTTCCTGGTCTGAACCTCAGCAGGTCTTTCTGTGTGGAGTCTCCATGTTCTCCTGGTGCTTGTGTGGGTTTCCTCCAGGTTCTCCAGGTTCCTCCATCAGTCCAGAGACCTCCATGTCAGGTTAACTGGTGGTTCTAGATCACCTGTAGGAGTGATTGGGAGGGTTCATGTTTGTTGATCTACATGTGGTCCTGTGATGGACTGGAGACCTGTCCAGGTGATGGACTGGATACCTGTCCAGGTGATGGACTGGATACCTGTCCAGGTGGACCCCTGACTTTAGACCTGAAGAGAGCTGAGATAGACTGCAGCAGATCCCTGAGACCCTGCAGAGGATTAAGCGGGCATAGATGATGGATGGATGGATGGATGGATGGTTGGAAGTCGCTAGTCTAGGCCACATAGAGAAAAACAGAATTCTTCATGTCTGTGGACAGAAATGTCCATGATTACAGAGAAACATTCATCCACCATGTTGACAACCTTCACTGATACCTTCAACCATGGAGTCACTCAAAACACAGATCACTGCTGTCTGGAGGACCTGCAGATCTACGTCTTGATATCTACGTTATAAACTGAAGGACCTGCAGATCTACGTCTAGATATCTACGTTTAAACTGAAGGACCTGCAGATCTACATCTAGATATCTATGTTTAAACTGGAGGACCTGCAGATCTACGTCTAGATATCTACGTTTAAATATCTAAGTTTAAACTGGAGGACCTGCAGATCTAATGTTAGATATCTACATATAAACTGGAGGACCTGCAGATCTACTGTTAAATATCTACGTTTAAATATCTAAGTTTAAACTGGAGGACCTGCAGATCTAATGTTAGATATCTACATATAAACTGGAGGACCTGCAGATCTACTGTTAAATATCTACGTTTAAATATCTAAGTTTAAACTGGAGGACCTGCAGATCTACTGTTAGATATCTACATATAAACTGGAGGGCCTGCAGATCTACTGTTAGATATCTACGTTTAAATATCTAAGTTTAAACTGGAGGACCTGCAGATCTACTGTTAGATATCTACATATAAACTGGAGGGCCTGCAGATCTACTGTTAGATATCTACGTTATAAACTGAAGGACCTGCAGATCTACGTCTAGATATCTACGTTTAAACTGAAGGACCTGCAGATCTACATCTAGATATCTATGTTTAAACTGGAGGACCTGCAGATCTACGTCTAGATATCTACGTTTAAATATCTAAGTTTAAACTGGAGGACCTGCAGATCTACTGTTAGATATCTACATATAAACTGGAGGGCCTGCAGATCTACTGTTAGATATCTACGTTTAAATATCTAAGTTTAAACTGGAGGACCTGCAGATCTACTGTTAGATATCTACGTTATAAACTGAAGGACCTGCAGATCTACGTCTAGATATCTACGTTTAAACTGAAGGACCTGCAGATCTACATCTAGATATCTATGTTTAAACTGGAGGACCTGCAGATCTACGTCTAGATATCTACGTTTAAATATCTAAGTTTAAACTGGAGGACCTGCAGATCTACTGTTAGATATCTACATATAAACTGGAGGGCCTGCAGATCTACTGTTAGATATCTACGTTTAAATATCTAAGTTTAAACTGGAGGACCTGCAGATCTACTGTTAGATATCTACATATAAACTGGAGGGCCTGCAGATCTACTGTTAGATATCTACGTTTAAATATCTAAGTTTAAACTGGAGGACCTGCAGATCTACTGTTAGATATCTACATATAAACTGGAGGGCCTGCAGATCTACTGTTAGATATCTACGTTTAAATATCTAAGTTTAAACTGGAGGACCTGCAGATCTACTGTTAGATATCTACGTTATAAACTGAAGGACCTGCAGATCTACGTCTAGATATCTACGTTTAAACTGAAGGACCTGCAGATCTACATCTAGATATCTATGTTTAAACTGGAGGACCTGCAGATCTACGTCTAGATATCTACGTTTAAATATCTAAGTTTAAACTGGAGGACCTGCAGATCTACTGTTAGATATCTACATATAAACTGGAGGGCCTGCAGATCTACTGTTAGATATCTACGTTTAAATATCTAAGTTTAAACTGGAGGACCTGCAGATCTACTGTTAGATATCTACATATAAACTGGAGGGCCTGCAGATCTACTGTTAGATATCTACGTTTAAATATCTAAGTTTAAACTGGAGGACCTGCAGATCTACTGTTAGATATCTACGTTATAAACTGAAGGACCTGCAGATCTACATCTAGATATCTACGTTTAAACTGAAGGACCTGCAGATCTACATCTAGATATCTATGTTTAAACTGGAGGACCTGCAGATCTACGTCTAGATATCTACGTTTAAATATCTAAGTTTAAACTGGAGGACCTGCAGATCTACTGTTAGATATCTACATATAAACTGGAGGGCCTGCAGATCTACTGTTAGATATCTACGTTTAAATATCTAAGTTTAAACTGGAGGACCTGCAGATCTACTGTTAGATATCTACATATAAACTGGAGGGCCTGCAGATCTACTGTTAGATATCTACATATAAACTGGAGGACCTGCAGATCTACTGTTAGATATCTACGTTTAAATATCTAAGTTTAAACTGGAGGACCTGCAGATCTACTGTTAGATATCTACATATAAACAGGAGGACCTGCAGATCTACATCTAGATATCTAAGTTTAAACTGGAGGACCTGCAGATCTACTGAAGGGCTATGTCCTCTGTGTTTCAGCGTCACCTGAGGTCACATGTCCTCTGTGTTTCAGCGTCACCTGAGGTCACATGTCCTCTGTGTTTTCAGCGTCTCCTGAGGTCACATGTCCTCTGTGTTTCAGCGTCACCTGAGGTCACATGTCCTCTGTGTTTCAGCGTCACCTGAGGTCACATGTCCTCTGTGTTTCAGCGTCACCTGAGGTCACATGTCCTCTGTGTTTCAGCGTCTCCTGAGGTCACATGTCCTCTGTGTTTCAGCGTCTCCTGAGGTCACATGTCCTCCGTGTTTCAGCACCTCCTGAGGTCACATGTCCTCCGTGTTTCAGCACCTCCTGAGGTCACATGTCCTCCGTGTTTCAGCACCTCCTGAGGTCACATGTCCTCTGTGTTTCAGCGTCTCCTGAGGTCACATGTCCTCCGTGTTTCAGCGTCTCCTGAGGTCACATGTCCTCCGTGTTTCAGCGTCTCCTGAGGTCCCTCGTGTCCTCCTGTCCTCTGTGTCTCTGAGGTCATTCAGCGTCTCCTGAGGTCACATGTCCTCTGTGTTTCAGCGTCTCCTGAGGTCACATGTCCTCTGTGTTTCAGCGTCTCCTGAGGTCACATGTCCTCCGTGTTTCAGCGTCTCTTTAGGTCACATGTCCTCTGTGTTTCAGCACCTCCTGAGGGTACAGTAAGGTCTTCCAGGACTATTCCCAGGCCATCAGTCAGGTGTATCCGGACGTCCGCATTCAGGGGGAGAACTACCCCCCCACCCTGGTCAACAGGTGAGCTTCCTGCTGCTCAGTGTTGAAGGACGTCACGTCCACAGGAAGTGGCGTTACCCTGGCTGTCTCTGTCTCATCCCCTGTCCCTCAGGATTCTGGGTAACCTGGTCTCCTACCTGAAGCTGCTGCTGCTCCTTCTCATTGTCAGCGGTCAGAACCCCTTCGTACTCCTTAGCCTCCCCACCCCGCCCGCCTGGACCTGGAGTCAGGACAACAAGGTAGCCTCTAGCTGCAGTTACTATGGTGACAGGCCGATGCTGCCATACTGAGCTCCTATGTCTGTGTTGGTCAGATCTTCTCGTGCCTGATGGTGTTCTTCCTCTGTAACATGATGGAGACCCACTTCCTGTCCACCGGAGCCTTCGAGGTCACGCTGAACGGTGAGTTGTGATTGGTCTTCAGCCCTGTGACATCATGCTTTGCTCCACCTTGACAGTATAGAAAACTAAGCAGATGGTCCACACATGGATGTGACTGAAGACAGTTTTTGTCTTTTATTTCAAGGAAATTCTTTCTTGCTGATAAAAAAAATTACAAACCAAAAAAGTTGTGACTTTAGGAGAACAAAGTTGTAAATTTACCTGTAAATCTGCAACAAGATCATTGTAGGAGAAAAAAAAGGTTTGAGAGGAGTGACTTCCTGTTTCAGATGTTCCTGTGTGGTCGAAGCTGCAGTCTGGCTACGTCCCCAACATCCAGGAGATGTTCCAGATCCTGGACACCCACCTGAAGATCAACCAGCCAGATCACATGACCTTCACTTAGAGCCTTCAGGTAAACTCTCACAGCAGAGGCTGACAGGTGAACTTCATCAGGATCTGGAGGTGTGTTTTGTGAGAAAATTTATCAAGCGAGTGTCTGTGTGTTTCATTTTGTACGGCCGACCACTCCGAACCTGATAAATTTTCTCACAAAACAAGGTGTCACACTTAACAAGCTAGCAGTCAATCTGAGAGTCATCCTTTATCTTCATCGTCCACAGATGAACCCATGTCAAAGTCAAAGTGAGCTTTATTGTCAATCAGACCATGTAACAGTAATTACACAGAGGATTGAAATTGCATTTCTCCAAACTCCAAATGTACAAAGTAAAATATAGCAAACAACATAAACATAGTCAACACAACATAAAGATAAGATATGATAGCACTTTATTGATCCCACGATGGGGAAATTTGTGCGTTACCACAGCTCAATTACAGAAAAAAAAAAAAACAATATATAAACAGAAGAGGAACAATACAGTGATCCCTTATTTTTCGCAGTTAATGGGGACCGGCACCCCCCCCACGACAATCAAAATCCGCGGTCTGTAGCCGGAGCCCCCCAAAGCCTCAATAATGTGTTTAAAAACCCCCAAAAAAGTAGCGAGGCACTGCAGCGAAACAAGACAAAGGCTCAACTGTGGTCTTTCTGTTTCCTTCACAGCCTCTGGTCTCTGAACCGTAGTAAACAAACTGCTGGTATTGGGCTATTTTTGGCTCATAATTAGCGGCTAACACGCTAACAACAACAAAAGAAAAAGTCCGGTTTTCTCTGCATGGAACAGGAACTTTATTCTGGCACTGCAGGAACTTGTAACATCACACAGGTTGTATTGTTGGGCTCCTGTCGGTTAACAGAGAATGTAAATCTATACACGCTGGGCTGCTGTTGATGCTCACTACACTTTTCATCTAACCCTGTTTTCATTCTGCCGTCCCACGACACACACACACTACATTACCCATAAGGCCACACCTTTACCCATAAGGCTATGGGTAGGGGAGGTGCTAAGTGACCCAGAGTCACTAGCTCTCACCAGTTGAAAGCCATCCAGGGTTACGACAGAGTCCGGTGTGTCTTTACATCTACGGGAAGAAAACAAACTTAGCAACAACTCAGTTAGCAACAACATTCCACTTATTTTTGACCTGGGTGGCGTCTCTATCTGCGAAACCTCCTTCATTTAACCTAGCCGCTACAACATGCACTGAGAATTGCTGCTCTTTTCATAATACTGTTATTGTACATTACTTACTTTTTATTTTTATTATATTTTATCTTATTCTATTTTTTATCTTATTCTGTGCATGCACAGTATTTTTATCTTATTTTTACTCTATGTTGAATGTTGCAGCGTTACACCGAGACAAATTCCTAGTTTGTGTAATACTGTGTACTACATGGACAATGGCAATAAACCCCATTCTGATTCTGATTCTGATTCTGAACTTTGAAAAGCTCACAATTTTTATGTTTCCTGCCATCAGTTCTTTTAATTATTTCCAGTTCCTCCAAGCTATTTATTAAATAAATCGTCTCTGCTCTTGACCACCGTTTACTGCGTGCTGTCATTTTAATACTTTGTTTTGAAAACAAGCCCAGCGCGCAATATAAGCGTCATTGCGCCAGACGGGCAAGAGAACGAGCATGTGCAGAAAGACGGGAATTAATTTAAACAGGAATGAGTGTATACATGACCGCGGAATTATTTAATTCAGAATTAAAATCAGAATAAAAAAGCCACTTACTTCGGAATTAAGATTAATTCGGAATTGACATTTTCATATGGAATTAGGTGTTTACATGGTAACTTTAATCGGCTTTAACTTTAATTCTGAATTAAAGAGGAATTAAACTTCCCATGTAAATGCACTGAATGGGGCGGCTCAAAGGTTCTGTTGATGTGGCGGTGAAAAATCCAAAAAAGAGTAGAAGACATGCTACTACTCTTACGAAAATTTTCAGGTCCATAATGTTGAAAATACGAAAAAAAAGACACAACCCAGAGAGTCGGGTAAACAAACTTAGAAACAAACAAACGTGAGAAAAAAACCTCTAGGAGCTGTGACAACAAGCTGCCTACCGTGGCGCCATCTTGAAAAAAAAAAACATAGTAACACAACATAAACATAGTATTCACAGTATTTGAATAGTATCTGAGTCTGTGTCTAGATGATGCGTAGACGGAGAGCAACCAGAGCAACCAGAGCTACCAGAGCTTCTGATCAGACTCTGGAAACCACAACTTTAGTCATTAGAATGAAGGAGGCTGAGCTTCATCCAGGTTTGAGGTTTGGTTCTGTCTCTGCTGGTGGGACAGATGATGGACAGCACCTGTGCAGGTGGATCATCTGTCTCTGCTGGTGAGACAGCAGAACTCTGGGTCTGCTGTTAGACAGGTGTCCTCCCATCAGCTCACCTATCGCTTGTCTGTCTCCTCAGGTGTGCTGCGTTCAGGTGTCCCAGTCCGATGGGATGTTCAGGTGCTGGCATTCATGAAGGTGCGGTCTTAAAGCATCAGTGGGGGGCCGTGCCAGATGTTGTTGCCATGTCACCACTGCTTCATCCGCTCTGGGACGCCACAGAACTACAGTACCCAGAATGCCCCTGTCCTGCTGACTCATTCATTCCTGTTTAAGAGATCAAATGTTTGCCAGGTGACCTGTGACATCATTGGTCAGCTGTATGTTTTCATTTATATTTATGATTGTTGTCATGGTATCATGAAATACCCAGGACCGTTCTGACCCAGACTCAGGACAGTTCTGACCCAGACCCAGACCCAGGACAGTTCTGACCCAGACCCAGACCCAGGACAGTTCTGACCCAGACCCAGGACCGTTCTGACCCAGACCCAGGACCGTTCTGACCCAGACCCAGGACAGTTCTGACCCAGACCCAGGACCGTTCTGACCCAGACCCAGGACAGTTCTGACCCAGACCCAGGACCGTTCTGACCCAGACCCAGACCCAGGACCGTTCTGACCCAGACCCAGGACCGTTCTGACCCAGACCCAGGATCGTTCTGACCCAGACCCAGGACAGTTCTGACCCAGACCCAGTTCTCACCCAGACCCACCGTTCTGACCCAGGAGTTCTGACCCAGACCCGGACCGTTCTGACCCAGACCCAGGACCGTTCTGACCCAGACCCAGGACCAGTTCTGACCCAGACCCCTGACCCAGACCGTTCTGACCCAGACCCAGGACCGTTCTGACCCAGACCCAGGACCGTTCTGACCCAGACCCAGGACCGTTCTGACCCAGACCCAGGACCGTTCTGACCCAGACCCAGACCCAGGACCGTTCTCACCCAGACCCAGGACCGTTCTGACCCAGACCCAGGACAGTTCTGACCCAGACCCAGGACCGTTCTGACCCAGACCCAGGACCGTTCTGACCCAGACCCAGGACCGTTCTGACCCAGACCCAGGACCGTTCTGACCCAGACCCAGGACAGTTCTGACCCAGACCCAGGATCGTTCTCACCCAGACCCAGGACCGTTCTGACCCAGACCCAGGACAGTTCTGACCCAGACCCAGGACCGTTCTGACCCAGACCCAGGACCGTTCTGACCCAGACCCAGGACCGTTCTGACCCAGACCCAGACACCGTTCTGACCCAGACCCAGGACCGTTCTGACCCAGACCCAGGACGTTCTGACCCAGGACCGTTCTGACCCCCGTTTGACCCAGACCCAGACCGTTCTGACCCAGACCCAGGACCGTTCTGACCCAGACCCAGGACCGTTCTGACCCAGACCCAGGACCGTTCTGACCCAGACCCAGGATCGTTCTGACCCAGACCCAGGACCGTTCTGACCCAGACCCAGGACGTTCTGACCCAGACCCAGGACCGTTTGACCCAGACCCAGGACTCTGACCCAGACCCCGGACCGTTCTGACCCAGACCCAGGATCGTTCTGACCCAGACCCAGGACCGGACCGTTCTGACCCAGACCCAGGACAGTTCTGACCCAGACCCAGGAGTTCTGACCAGGACCGTTCTGACCCCAGACCCAGGACCAGACCCAGACCCAGTTCTGACCCAGACCCAGGACCGTTCTGACCCAGACCCAGGACGTTCTGACCCAGACCCAGGACAGACCCAGGACAGTTCTGACCCAGACCCAGGACCGTTCTGACCCAGACCCAGGACAGTTCTGACCCAGACCCAGGACCGTTCTGACCCAGACCCAGGACCGTTCTGACCCAGACCCAGGACCGTTCTGATCCAGACCCAGGACAGTTCTGATCCAGACGCAGACCCAGGAGAGTTCTGATCCAGACGCAGACCCAGGACCGTTCTGACCCAGACCCAGGACCGTTCTGACCCAGACCCAGGACAGTTCTGACCCAGACCCAGGACAGTTCTGACCCAGACCCAGGACAGTTCTGATCCAGACGCAGGACAGTTCTGATCCAGACCCAGGACCGTTCTGACCCAGACCCAGGACCGTTCTGATCCAGACCCAATGGTCCTCCTGATGGTTTCAGCTGAGGGTCAGTGGATCGGCTCATCAGGTTCTGCAGGGTCTGAGTCAGAACCAGAATCTAGGAAAGTTTAATCATAAAGCTTTTATTGTGAAAACAGGAAACTGCTGTTAACTGTGATGAATGTTGTTTTCTTGCTGATGTGTTTTCTGATCAGTTTATTGATCTGAAGGTTAATAAATATCAGACTGATACTCAAGTGTTTTTCTGACCCGACCCACTAAATGAATCCTGGTTCTGATTTAGCAGACTGAGAAGGTTCAGCTGCCAAACCGCTGATCCAAATACGTGTGGCTAAGGTTGATCAGGCTGATTGATCCAGAGATGATCAGAACACATGTTCTGATCAGCAGCTGATAGTGGAAACATGATATTAATCAGCTAATAATGAACAGACAGTCATGGATGTTGGATGTTTAACGATCTAGTTAAAAGATCATTAGCTAAATAACTGATTGTAAAAACATTTATCAGCAGAAACTTTCTACATTTATTTTTGGTCAAACAGGAGAAATGTTCTTGTTGCTGCACCTGCTGCTCAGTGAAGTAAGATTTTAAATTTGTTGTAGCTGTTATCTGCAATCAAGAAATTAGACTTTTCTCTTGTGGACTGATTCAATAATTTATTTTATTTTTTTCAATTTTAACTTGTAAATATGTAAAGATTTTCTGATAAGGCAAATATGTGTTTGAAATGTGACCTCAGAAGTCTGGAGATGTTGTTTTAGTCCTGGTTTCACACAGTCTTCAACAGAAATGTAGAAAGACTTTTAAAACAACTTTATTTAGCCTGGAAAGAGTCTAATAGAATATAAAAAAGCACTTAGTAAAGCTAGAAAAAGGATAATTAATTGTTAATTAGTTAATGAATCTTTTCAGCGCTGTAGCCAGGCTGACTCACAGCTCCAAAGACGTTCATCACATTTACTGATCGTTTTATTAGACTTCATTAATAAAGTAGGAAATATTAGAAATCAAATCTCTCATCTCTCAGCATCACAGTAGAGCAGCTCTGGAGTCAGACTGACCTAGACCTGATCCTGGACCTGATCCTAGACCTGATCCTAGACCTGATCCTGGATGTCCACAAGCTGCTGGACCTCAGTCCCTCTGAGCTGCTGAGACAAGTTCTTCCAGAGCTGCTTCCATGGTGGAGTTGGGATTTCAGAAGGTGGGGGGACACAACTGGTTTGGCTACTGTCCCCGTCCTCCCCCTCTGTCTGTGTCCTGCACCTCTGTCCCCATCATCTACCTCTGTCCCCATCCTCCACCTCTGTCCCTGTCCACCTCTGTCCTCGTCCTCCACCTCTGTCCCTGTTCTCCACCTCTGTCTCTGTCCTGCACCTCTGTCCCCATCCTCTACCTCTGTCCCTGTCCTCCACCTCTGTCCCTGTCCACCTCTGTCCTCGTCCTCCCCCTCTGTCTCTGTCCTCCACCTCTGTCCCCGTCCTCCACCTTTGTCCCTGTCCACCTCTGTCCTCGTCCTCCACCTCTGTCCCCCTCCTCCACCTCTGTCCCCGTCCTCCCCCTCTGTCTCTGTCCTCCACCTCTGTCCCCATCCTCCACCTTTGTCCCCGTCCTCCCCCTCTGTCTCTGTCCTCCACCTCTGTCCCCGTCCTCCACCAACGGGATTAAATGGTTCCAGTCATGTTTGTTGGACGGATTTCAGTTTGTCCCAGTAAATAATTATTGTTCCAGTTGTTCCAGGGTCAGATGTGGAGAACCACAGGGTTCAGTTCTTGGACCTTGGTACTTTCTTCCTGATATATGCTGCCTTTAGGAAACATCATACCAACTTTCATTGTTATGCAGAATATGCTCTGCTGTATTTGTCCTTGTGACCACATGAAGCTGATCAATAACATTATTGGATCATCAAAGATGTGAAGACCCTGATGGCTGTTCATTTCCTGCTGAATTCATATAAAACTGAAATTATTGTAATTAGTCAATAATTGTATGTATATATAATTGTATGTATATATTATATATATATATATATATATATATATATATATATATATATATACACACAGTATACTGTGTATATATATATACTGTATATATATTATATACACTGTATATATATATATATATATATATATATACTGTGTGTATATATATATATATATACTGTATGTATATATATAATACTGTGTTATATATATATATATATATATATATATATATATATATATATATATATATATATATATCCATCCATCCATCCATTTTCTATACCCGTTTCATCCTTGAAGGGTCACGGGGATCTGCTGGAGCCTATCCCAGCTGTCTACGGGCGAAAGCCAGGGGTACACCCTGGACAGGTCGCCAGTCCATCGCAGGGCCATACATACAGACACACAACCATTCACACCCTATGGGCAATTTGGAATTATCAATTAACCTGACATGCATGTCTTTGGACTGTGGGAGGAAGCCGGAGTACCCGGAGAGAACCCACGCAAGCACGGGGGAACCTTCTAGCTGTGAGGCAACAGTGCTACCCACTAAGCCACCGTGCTGCCATATATATATATGTATATATATATATATATATGTATATATATGATATATATATATATATATATATCTATATATGTATATATATATATATATATATATATATATATATCTATATATATATGTATATATATATATATATATGTATATATATATATATATATAATGATCAGATGTGTCTTTAACTCATATAAACAGGACACAAAGTTGTCTTTCTCTGAAGAACCATGCAAAACCATGAATCCAGGTCTGGATTATTGTAATGATCCAGCAGCAGTGTTAAAACCTCCAGCTGGTCCAGGACACTGCAGCATCAGTACCAACCAGAATTGGACCAGAGATCTCACCAGTTCTGGAGGTCTAGAGGGTGGCAGAGCCTTCAGCTATCAGGTTCCTCTATGAGGGAACCAACTTCCAGCCTCGGTCCAGGAGACAGACTCCCTCTCTACATCTTCTAGAAGGTTCAGGTGGATCTGGGTCCAGCTGTCTTTCTGTGTCTGTGTGGGTTTAACCCAGTATTCTGGTTTCCTCCTACCATAAAGACACGCTGTTTAGGCTGACTGGGATAATAAACCCTGTTGGTTTCATTTACATCAACCAGTGTAATTTTATTAAAGGACTAATTATAGGAATAATATGAGTCATTATAGGGATAATTCGTTCTAATAAATAAATAGATCTAATGAATGTGTTTGTGGCAGTGAGAGCAAGCTGCCTGCATTGTAAAAGCACCTTCAGTGGTTCCTGGAGTATAAAGAAGATGTAGAAGCATAGTGTTGTTAGAAGAATATCAATGTGCTGAACCTCACAAGAAATTCCAGGATCTGTTCCTGTAAATTCAGAAAGGAACAGATCACCACTGACTCTGAGACAAGTAGTGATTCTATCTACTTCTGCTGGAATAACGGAGGAAGGCATAGGAGAGAAAGACGAATTTGCAAAAATAAGCTGTGATGGAAAGTTTATACTCTTCTACTGTTAATGAGTGATTTGATTATTATTTGATTATTTTTAATGTATTTTATTAATTCATTATTATTTTATAAGGCCTTTCAGTTTTTACTTTTACAAGTGTGATGTGGTTTTATTAGTGTCTATCTGCGACTCAGTCACCGAATCAACCTGCGGCAGCCTGCAGGCGGCGCTGGCCGTCCAGACTGCTGACAAGTTACTTCCTCCGCAGAAGAAGAGCAGATAGCGGCTGACGTCAGTAGAGTGGCTCGGTCCCGGTTTGGTTTCCGGGTCAGATTTGGAGCTTATCCCAGGTTAAAATCAGCGTTTGTCCCGCTGCAGCTCACCTGTGTTAGGTGGATATCTCTGTGAACGACTCCAGATTTGACAGAGGTGGTGAATGACGGCTGCTAGGAGCTAACTGCTAACAGGTTAGAAACCGTTCCTCATCACGTGCCCTACCTCCTCCAATCAACGAGCGGGTCGGTGCAGTGGCACAGAAGCGTCTTCGATGGTCTTTGTATATGACTTAAATAAAGCAGTTTCTGAGTGAAACACAAACATTTACTGCTTTATTTACCCGTTTATTCTCAAACTTAGTTTGAAACAAACGGCAGACCGCAGAAGAAGCTAACCGCGATGACGTCTTAAAGGGGCGGGACAGGTGGCATTTGTTTGAATTTGACGTTAAAACTGATCTGAGGTTAAATTTTAAATCAAAGTTTTAAAACTTGTTAACTCGTGACCACGTAGAGACAAAACTGACATTCTGCCTCGTAAATAACATGAATGACAAAGTTATTAAATTTAATCGCTGCCAGCTCTCACGCATGCGTCATGAGAGTCACGCATATGTGACGTTGTGCCGCCGGTATCACGCTGAGTCCATCAACATGAATTGGGTGCCATTTATCGCGCACGCTGCCACAGAAAACAGTGTAATATGACCCGCTCTGTGTTTGTAACCTGGTAATTACAACAATCTGAAGTTTGTTTGGGCGCTTTTGTAGAGGGACCGGGACTGCCGCGTAGTTGCTAGGTTACCGCGTAGTTTCCTGTCGTCGCTGAATGTCAGCAGTGTCGTCATTAGTGTAGTATCCAGCTGTTACCCGCAGAGCAGAAGGGATGCCTGCAAACAAGTTCTAACCTGGAAAGTTGGAATCTAATCTTGAACAGCTTTTCTCTTCTTGGTCACAGGATACATATTTAATTATTTGCTTTATGCGCTCTACTGCTGTGATCCAGATGTTTGTCACATGTACAACACAAAGTGGGGTGCAAAACAAAAAGTGGGAAGTGTTGTATTAAAATAGGGTCAGGTCACCATGGCCTGTTTATCAGTGATGTTAATGTCTAACGTGGAATATCTAATCCAATGTGGGATGTTGCACAGGCGTCGGGAGAAAGTAGCTCAAACCTCAAACTATTGATAAACAGAGTTTAAGAATAACTGTATTTGCTGTGCTCATTGTTTTGTGCTGACGGCAGCTGTCTGGGCTGCATGTGGGTTACCTGCCCAGAATACTGAACCTCTGAGGAAAATGTTACAGACTGTATTCATGTGATGTCACAAGAAGCCTTCCAGCATTCTGGAGGTCCAGAGGTTCGTTCATCAGCAGGGTAGCGATGGGTCAACCCCCACAGACTGGTGGGTCAACCCTCCACAGACTGGTGGGTCAACCTCCACAGACTGGTGGGTCAACCCCCACAGACTGGTGGGTCAACCCCCACAGACTGGTGGGTCAACCCCCACAGACTGGTGGGTCCACAGTCAACCTCCACAGACTGGTGGGTCAACCCCACAGACTGGTGGGCCAACCCCCACAGACTGGTGGGTCAACCTCCACAGACTGGTGGGTCAACCTCCACAGACTGGTGGGTCAACCCCCACAGACTGGTGGGTCAACCCCCACAGACTGGTGGGTCAACCTCCACAGACTGGTGGGTCAACCTCCAGAGACTGGTTGGCCAACCTCCACAGACTGGTGGGTCAACCTCCAGAGACTGGTTGGCCAACCTCCACAGACTGGTGGGTCAACCTCCAGAGACTGGTTGGCCAACCTCCACAGACTGGTGGGTCAACCTCCACAGACTGGTGGGTCAACCCCCAGAGACTGGTGGGTCAACCCCCACAGACTGGTGGGTCAACCCCACAGACTGGTGGGTCAACCCCCACAGACTGGTGGGTCAACCTCCACAGACTGGTGGGTCAACCCCCACAGACTGGTGGGTCAACCTCCACAGACTGGTGGGTCAACCTCCACAGACTGGTTGGCCAACCTCCACAGACTGGTGGGTCAACCTCCACAGACTGGTGGGTCAACCCCCAGAGACTGGTGGGTCAACCCCCAGAGACTGGTGGGCCAACCCCCACAGACTGGTGGGTCAACCCCCACAGACTGGTGGGTCAACCCCCACAGACTGGTGGGCCAACCTCCACAGACTGGTGGGCCAACCTCCACAGACTGGTGGGCCAACCTCCACAGACTGGTGGGTCAACCTCTACAGACTGGTGGATCAACCTCCAGAGACTGGCGGATCAACCTCCAGAGACTGGCGGGTCAACCTCCAGAGACTGGCGGGTCAACCTCCAGAGACTGGCGGGTCAACCTCCACAGACTGGCGGGCCAACCTCCACAGACTGGCGGGTCAACCTCCAGAGACTGGCGGGCCAACCTCCACAGACTGGCGGGCCAACCTCCACAGACTGGCGGGCCAACCTCCACAGACTGGCGGGCCAACCTCCAGAGACTGGCGGGCCAACCTCCACAGACTGGCGGGTCAACCCCTAGAGACTGGCAGGTCAACCTCCAGAGTAGGGCTGTAGCGATACACTAATCTCACGATACGATACGATACATCTGGCTCACGATACGATATTATATCGATATTTTTCTAACAATACATTTACATCATTTTCTGAAAGATTTTAACAGGACAAAGTGATTTTGGTGACATCTTGTGAGTGTTCCAATTTGTTTGAATTAACTGAACTTAAAGGTAGGTGACTGCAAACAACGTCACAGAGAGGAGAGAAAGGAGGCCTCTGATTGGTCAATTCTACATCCGTGTCATTGAAGAAATGAGGAAGTACCCACATCTGTACGATTCTGGTTCTCCACGCTACAAAGACAGCACATATTCTAGTAATTCATCGAGGGAGATAGTGATGAATGTGGGTCTAGAAACGGCCGAGACGGTGAGGAAGTGGAAAAACGCAAGAGATGCGTTTAGTAAGTTTAGCTAGTTCGTGATTGTCCCTCTCCGTTGTGGCGTTGAATAACAGCGCAGACGCGCTTCAACATTAACATAAATCAAAAATAACTGCGGCATACCGGCGACAAGATAACTGCGACATTGCCGCAAGAGTAAACACAGCCCTTAAAGCCGGCGTTTTCCACCACTGAATATGATCTCAAATCCTGACAAATAAAGTTTGGCTAGCTCTCAGTGTAACATTACCTTGTCCAGGTGGTTACGTTTCAGGTAGGCTCGCCTCGCGGGTTGGTGGTATTTCCAGAGTACTTTACGTTTGAGTGACACAGCTATGCAAACCGCCATACTTTTGTCTAAATCTTCGCTTTCCTTTTTCTTTTTCAACCCGAACTGCTCCCACACATCTGCTTTTAAGCACGCAGGCGCTGGGTTTATACTCGCCGACATCCTCCTGACTGGCTCAGCTCTAGCTGGAAGAGAAAGAAGCTTCTGGATAACCTGTTAGAAATGCTCTACAGCGACACTAGCGGCTGGAGGACTAAATGGCACTTTGCAGGAAGAGCACCTGTGCGAGACACGGGGGTTTTGAAGGGAGCTTAGAATATCGATACCCGCGGCTGAAATATCGATACTCTCTGGGAAATAAAATATCGATATATATCGCCGAATCGATAAAATCGCCCAGCCCTACTCCAGAGACTGGCGGGTCAACCTCCAGAGACTGGCGGGTCAACCCCCAGAGACTGGCGGGTCAACCCCCAGAGACTGGCGGGTCGACCTCCACGGACTGGCGGGTCGACCTCCACGGACTGGCTGGTCGACCTCCACGGACTGGCGCGCCGACCCCCAGGGACTGGCGGGCCAACCTCCAGAGACTTTTATCATGAAAATATAATAGTAAATGTCAGGGTACGACAGGTCCTGGACGTCCCCCAGGATGAGACTGCAGTTGGACATCCAGTGTTTCCACGTTCTTCTACTTTGTCCTCCTACTGTAGTTTGGGCATGGTTCTCTGACTGTTTTCAGTTCTGACAGCTGACATTAGTAACTTGTGAGCTGGGAAGCTGGACCTACAAAATGATGAGGTTGGGTCAAAGCTGGACCTACAAAATTATGAGGTCGGGTCAAAGTACCCAGATGTGTGACGTCAGTGAATACAGTATCTCCCTGTATTGTTCAACACCAGAGACGAAGCAAAGAAGAGGGTTAAGAACAGGTGGAGCTCAGAGAAACTGATTTTAGACCAGAAATGTCAGTTCAGAGCTGGAACGTCAGAAACAGTCCTTCTGAACATCCTCACAAATTTATTTTAACTCATTTATTTATGTTTTTACTTATTTATTCACAGGTGTGCTCCTCCAAGTGTCTTCAGCTCCTGTGGTGACATGAGCAGCTCTGTGAGTTTTTTCTTCTTCTTCAGTTTGTTGTTTGGTCCTCAGAAGCTACTCAGGCCCAGGTCGCGTCTCAGGCTCAGGTTGCGTCTCAAGTGTTGCTTGACCTTCGCTGGGACCTGCTGTCACCAGCAGTCGTCCTAATGTCCAACGAACCTACTGGTTGAGCCCACAAGGCAGTCACAGGTTGACAGCAGCACAGCAGTCATGGTCAGACTGATTCTTCTAAAAGGTCCAGCTGGTCTTTCTGTGGTCAGACTGACTCTTCTAGAAGGTCCAGGTGGATCTGGGGCCAGCTGGTCTTTCCGTGTCTGGGTTTATCCTGGTAGTCTGGTTTCCTCTTACACTAAAGACACGCTGTTTAGGTTAATTAGTAACAATAAATCCTGTCCAGGTTTCATTTACATGAACTGTAATCTGATTTTTTTTTTTGGAGTAATTCAGTTTAATTTATTTGTGTATTTAGAATATAAACTGTCTCTAGGTGCTTTTCAAAGACCCAGATCACGACCCCCCTGAGAAAATATTATTAACTTAAGTCAAGGTGGTTCAGGTTTGGAGGTTGAATTTTCATCATGTGGCAAATGATGGTGTATGATTTGGAAATCCAGCATTAGGAGTTTAAATGAAGAGAAATAGGAACAAACTTGATTCTCTCAGGGTTTTAGTGGGAAAAATGCTGTTATTACTTATGAAGTTTTGATTTGACACCTGAAATCGAAGCCTGGACTGGATGTTGAGATTCAATCTAATAATTTTTTTAAGCTCTGGGTTTACAAAAGAAACAGAGTAAAGGTGACCTCTGTTGAGAGCATTTACAGTACAGATGTGGAAGCTGGTCAGCTTTATTCCAGCACAGATTTGGTGAACATCTGCATCTGTCTGGTTGCTCTCCAGCTAAAAAAACACTGGAACATCCACAAAATCTCAAATAAAAATACTTTTCCAGTTGACCCAGAGTCAGCAGCTGTCAGGAGAGGACTCTTCATCAACAGGTGGACACTGAGAGGAGGAAGATCATGAAGTTCTCTTAATTTATTTACAGCAATAAACTACCATTTCAGCACAAATAACGTGTATGTGACACGACGCGCCGTATGACAAATAGAGCAATAATAATAATATAATTCAATTCAATTTTATTTGTATAACGTCTGTTACAATGTTGATTGTCTCCAGGTCTTTACAGAGACCCAGATTCATGACCCCCGAGCAAATATAATTACCTAAAATTATAATATTAAATCCTAATCAAGGATTATGGCTAGGTAAAAAACTCCCACAGAGGGAGAAAAAAAAAACCTTTAAGCCAAACAGTGGACAAGAAAAAACTCCACCTTTAGAGGAAGAAACCTGGACCAGGACCTGGATCATATGGAGGGACCTTCCTGATGAAGACCAGCTGGATAAAGAAAGAAAAAGAAAGGAGAGACGGGACAGAGAGAGAGGATGGAGGACAGAGAGAGGAGGGAGGACAGAGAGAGGATGGAGGACAAAGAGAGGAGAGACACAAATGACTGAATTAAATGACTACATAAACATGGCAGGTAGCAGCACTGAGGTGAGATGGTCAGAGGACTAGATCACTGGTCACCACGGCAGCCGACACCCTGAACACACCTACACACACAGGTGGAGGTGAACACTGGGATGGACAGAGGAGGGAACTGCAAGTCAGCATGAAACTCAGGAAACTCTGACCAGAAAATACAGAAAGAAAAGAGAAAAAAGGAGGGAAACAGCACAACAAACTACAGGAAAGAAAATGGAGCACAGTTACAGTAACGATGTGTTCCTAATTAACTATGGAATGAGCTGGAGGAGGTGGAAGGGAGGAGGAAAGGGAAGGAAAGGGAGAAGAGCAGTGGAAGACACCCCTCAGCAGATCATGTTGGCATCTCCCTGCAGCGTAGGCCTATAGCAGCATAACTATGATGAAGCTGTGATTAAGACGAGCTACTCTAGTCTGAGCTACTACAACTATGGCTATAACTATTAGCCCCTACACACTATAGTTTAGAAGAACTGTAGGCTTTACTGAACAGAAATGTTTTCAACTTAGTTTTAAAGATGGAGGTGGTGTCAGCCTCCTGAACCCAAACTGGTAGCTGGTTCCAGAATAAAGGTGCCTGGTAGCAGAAGGCCCGTCCTCCAGATCTACTTTTAGATATTCTAGGAACGACGAGTAATTCTGCACTCTGAGAGCAGAGAGCTCTATTAGGAGCATAACATGCTATCAGGTCTGGTAGATAACGAGGAGCTAGGCCATTAAGGGTCTTATATGTGAGAAGCAGAATTTTAATCTCAATTCAAAATTTCACGGGAAGCCAATGGAGGGAGGCTAACATGGGAGAGATGTGATCCTGGATGTCCTTAATGTCACTAAGACACCCTTGAAGTATGGCCAACGGTTTTGCTTCCTCTGGTTTCATGGATAAGTACAGCTGCGTATCATCAGCATAGCAATGAAAGTTAATGTCATAGTTCTGGATAATTTTTCCCAAGGGCAGCATGTATAAAGTGAAAAGAATTGGTCCCAGAACTGAACCCTGTGGGACGCCATAGCAGACCCTAGTCTGTGTAGAAGAAACGTCATTAACATGGACAAACTGTAACCTGTCAGATAGTTATGACTTAAACCAGCCTAATGCTGTCCCTTTAATTCCAACAGTGTGCTCTAATCGATGCAGCAAAAGGCTGTGATCAACAGTACCAAAGCAGCACTGAGGTCCAGCAGAACAAGGACAGAAACTAATCCATTGTCGGAGGCCATGAGGAGGTCGTTGGAGACTCTAATCATCTCCGTTTCTGTGCTATGATGAGTTCTGAACCCTAACTGAAAAACTTCAAATAGATCATTTCTATGCAGATGTTCTCCTAACTGGCTAGCAACTATTTTTTCCAGAATTTTTGAGATAAATGGAAGGTTGGATATTGGTCTATAGTTTGCCAAGATGTCCGGATCAAGAGATGGTTTCTTGAGCAAAGGTTTAATGACTGCAACATATCCTAATTGTAGAGATAGGTTAATCTGATCCAAAATTGTCTTCACTACTAATAAGCTAAAGATCCAAAATTGATATACCAATAGAGGACATAACATCTTTGAGCAGCCGAGTTGGGATGGGATCCAACAGGCATGTAGATGGTTTAGCTTTACTTATAGTTGAGGTCAACTCAGAGAGGCCCACAGGAGAAAAACAGTCCAGAGTCAAATCAAAAACAGAAGAAATCAGTGAAGCTGCAGGGACGTTCACAGCCATCAACAGTTGGGCCTGGCCGATCTCTTCTCTAGTTTTGATTATTTTCCCACTAAAAAAGCTCATAAAGTCTTCACTACTGAGAGTAGCAGGAATGCATGGACCAACAGAGTTAGTGACTCTTTGTCAGCCTGGCTACAGTGCTGAACAGAAAATGGGGGTTATATTTGTTCTCTTCTATTAATGAAGAATAATAAGATGTTCTAGCTCTGCGTAGGGCTCTTTTGTAGACTATTAAACTATCTTTCCAGGCACGAGTGGAGTCCGCAGATTTACAGGAGTACCACCTCCTTTCCATTTTACGTGGTTTCTGCTTCAGCATGCGAATATGTGAATTATACCAGGGAGCTGAGCTCCTGTGGTTAGAGACCCTCTTCCTCAGAGGAGCAACAGCATCCAGGGCTGAATGTAAAACATCTGCAGTATTCGGCATCTATGATCAGCAGTATATAAATCTGAGCATGTGAGCGGAGCGGAGCGGAGCGTGAGCGAGCGAGGAGCGGAGCGGACGTATTTTGAAAGGAGCGCAGAGCGAGAGTTTTTTTTCTAGGATGATTCGGGTGGAGCGAGGCGTCATCCCGCTCCAGTTTCGCTCCGTTACCGCTCATATCACGGTCTTCAAGTATAAAAATAGAAGGAGAACAGTGATTGAAAAATAGTTAATAAGAAAGGTTAATAACAAACACAAGTGTAATAAACCAGCTAATTCCGTTAGGTGAAATTATTTTCTTATTTTTTCTTGTCAGTAAATATCTATTTTTTGGACTTTAAAACGTCTGTCGGCTCTGCGTAACTGTTCCTCTCTCGGCTCCGCGACTGGCTGCAAGAAACGTAACTTTGTTGAGTCTCTCTCTTTCATCCAGCTCTGATTAGATCTAAGGCTTCAGGTAAACATGTACATTTTATATGCATGCAAAAATTTTTGGAGCGGAGCGATGAGCGGAGCGGGGTGCAGTGTTACTGGAGCGCTGAGCGGTTATGGGTGGAGCGGCGTTTTGTGACTTTGAGGGAGCGGAGTGACAACCTTTGTGAGCGAAGAGCGGAAATTATCGCAGCTCCACTCCACTCACATGCTCTGATATAAATACATTAGAGTATCCAGATGTTGTCATTGTCATACCTCAGCTTAGAAGACGTCCTCCAGATCCTCTCTTCTTCTATCGCAGTGATCCTTTATGACCTTTGATGGTCTGCTGTCATATCATTTCTGTGAACACATTCAGACACTGTTTTCATCCAAAAACATGGCAGGATCACAGCTATGTTTTTCACAGTGCATGATGGGTATTACCGTAACACTCAGATATCATTCTGACTGACAGCACAGATTTTGAGCTCTGTCAGCGAAGATCTTCTCAGATCTGACAGAAGCATGTGACCAACTATCTAGTGATGAGAGAGAAAATTCTCAGGACTTGGAAAGGTCCAGAAATGATCCCGGTGTGGGCTCTGAAGAGCTGGAGGCAGTCCAGCTCGTGTCCTGGGTCCTGGGTCTTATTCACAGCTCAGGAGTCCAAACAGCTAAATGATGACAGCTGGACACTAACCACAGACAGCTGTCAATCACCAAACCACCAACTACACATGAATGAGTGGTCAGGACTGCTGGTATGAAGACGATGTAGTTTAAAACAGCTGGACCTGATCAGGTTCAGAACCTCCACCGTCATCATTGATGTGGGGCTCAGACCAGTGAGGAGTTGGAACTGGGTTCAGAGAGCTGTGTTTGAAGACCTGCCTTCTGCTGACCTGTTGTTCATCTTCTTCTACAGGCTCAGAGGAAGAGGAGGTCCACAGGAAGTCCTTTGGTCTCCAGACCCACCACCACCAAGACCAGTAGACCAGCTAACACCAGGACCACAGCACCTAGCAGGAGAACTGATGCTGCTGGGAACCCCGGCCCCCCCACAGAGACCATCCATGTGATGGACAACCCTGAGGATGGTCAGTCAGCAGCTGGACTGATGCTGCTCACGTTGAGGACTGAATTGACTAAAATAAACTGGACAAAAGGCACAAAACAGCAAATCTAAAATAAGGAACAGCTAAGAATGCAGAGGTTCTAGATGTAGTACATCATGGCGCTCAGCTCTAAAAAGCCTCTGGCCGCTCCAGAGCTCCAGGGTCCCCCCCCTCCCCCGTTTCAGTAAATACCATTATGGAGCTCTACTACCACAGCTCAACATTTTTAGGTCCATCCAGTTACAGATTGAAGCTGTCTGGTTTTTTTTTTTTTTAAACAGGACGTCCAGAAGATGGCTGGATGGTCCTCTGGCTAAAAGCCTGGTTACAGGAGGAGTTAAATAGTGGTTTCTGATGAACTGATTATCAACATCTGCTGCTGGGAGCGAAACAGTCAGTAGACGACTGTGTGGTTTGTTAGTTTTCAATAATAATGTGGGGAAATCTCCTGAGCAGTCAGACATTTGAGAAATGTGATGTTAGAATAATAGAAATGCTGTATATTGTTCATTTATTGAAACAGATACTGAGCTCCAAACACCAAACCACACCGCTGTTAACTTCATTCAACATTTAAATACAATCCTGGAACAAAGTTTCTGAACAACTGGAATGAAACTGGAGTGTCTTCGGGCTTCATGGAGTCCATCATCTTTCTAATTAAAACCCTGAATGGACCAGATAATGGTGATAATGGTGACTCTCTGATGCCACCAGACTGCAGTTGTGTTGAACCAAAGTCTGGTGGGACTAAGAGCAGTACCGAAAGCCATCTGAAGAGGGCGTCCTGGTGTGGCTGGTGTCCAGCTGTGGGCCTTGACCCAACTTCAGTGTGTACATGTTAGAGCTAAAGAGGCCGTTGTCCTCGACGAGAGTGGAACAAACGAATGAAATCTTGAAAACTGAGTCAACAATGCCGAGCTTCTCAGCCCTTCGGTCTCTGCCAAGATTGCAGCTGACCAATGACAGCTCTGACTATTGTCACATGACCAAGTCAGTGTGAAAACACCATGTGGACATGAACTGAACTGAAAAATGGGACATTGTAATTTGGTGACCACAGCTGTGTGAAAACAACGTTGAGTTGTCTTTGGAGGGGATATCGTCCATCTGTCAAGATGAATTATAATTAGTTTGCAATATTTAAATCCAGGCTGATGAGAAGAAGGAAACATTTCTAACTATTGATTCCAATCAGAGAGACTGAAGAGATCAGAGCAGCAGGATGATCTAAAACACTTCTATTGGTCCAGTTCGTGGTCTTCATGTGCTGCTGTTTCTCATGTTCCAGGTGTTCCAGGAGTGGAGGAGGTGGTGGATCTAACCTGTGAGGGATTAGAAGCTACTGTAGTGGACCTCACAACCAACAACGACTCAGTTCTGGTAACACCTGGACCCACACTGACGGGTCATCCTTCTACCCAGAACTCTAGCTCCTTATCTCCTTCCGCCACATATCCTAGTGGGTGGGTCAAAGAGGTTAGGACAGGAAGCGAGGAGTGAAGGAAGTGTAGATTGCTAACAGAGGTTCAGTTGATAATAAAGTCTTTTAGTTTAATAACTGCTCTTTATATCACCAACTCGACTGTCAGAAGGTACTGATGCAGAGAACATTAGAGGATGCAGTAGGAGCATGTTGTAGATCCTCCAGACCAGCACCAGTTTATCTCTGAGCTGGTTTACTTCCATTAACCTAGTGGTCTTTTTCTTCTTCTGTGGTTCCTGATCAACGACGGTCTGATGGTCCTCTGTGGTCAGCTGGTGGATGAAGGTGAGTTTTCTGCTGCTCAGGTTCATCTGGACCTCCATTAAAGGAGCAGGTCCTCAGTTCTGCTGGTGTCCTCCTTCAGGGCCTCAGAACAGGAGAAACCCTCCTGGAGAAAGCTACGTGGTCAGCAGCGATGATGACGATGACACGCCCCCTCTGGTCAATGCCGCCATGACGACCACCACAAACACACCTCGGTAGGTCTGGCTGCCCCAGAACCCGGGCATACTCATCAGAACCCGGGCGAACTCAGCAGAACCCGGGCCAACTCAGCAGAACCCGGGCGAACTCAGCAGAACCCGGGCGAACTCAGCAGAACCCGGGCGAACTCAGCAGAACCCGGGCGAACTCAACAGAACCCGGAAGCTCTAACCGGAACTCACTGTTTCTGTGTTTCAGGTCGACTCCAGGTCTCATCAGCTGCCCCGTTTGTCTAGACCTGTACTCTGAGGTGAGACACGCCAGCGTCAGGTGACCCGACCAGGGACACGCCTGCTTCAGGTGACCCGACCAGGGACCACCTGCGTCAGGTGACCCGACCAGGAACACGCCTGCGTCAGGTGACCCGACCAGGGACACGCCTGCTTCAGGTGACCCGACCAGGGACCACCTGCGTCAGGTGACCCGACCAGGAACACGCCTGCGTCAGGTGACCCGATCAGGGACACGCCTGTGTCAGGTGACCAGGGACACACCTGCGTCAGGTGACCCGACCCGGGACACGCCTGCATCAGGTGACCCAGGACATGCCTGCGTCAGGTGACCCAACCTGGGACACGCCTGCATCAGGTGATGCGGGACACGCCTGTGTCAGGTGACCCGACCAGGGACACGCCTGTGTCAGGTGACCAGACCCGGGACACGCCTGCGTCTGGTGACCCGACCCGGGACACGCCTGCGTCAGGTGACCCGACCAGGTTCTTTAAATTATATATTCTGGTTGTAATATTGCAAATTTCTGTCACAAAATTACAACTTTTTATTGTAAAACTGAATAATTGAACAACTTGGGACTTTTTGAAAAAAAAAAAAACTTTTTGTTGCAGAATTGTGACTATATCGTGGCTCAACTCAGCATTACAACTGTTAATCATAAAATATTAGTTTTCAGAAATGTGCTATGTTCGTGGCCACCAACAGTTGGGCCTGGCTAATCTCATCTCTAATTTTGATTATTTTCCCACTAAAAAAGCTCATAAAGTCTTCACTACTGAGAGTAGCAGGAATGCATGGACCAACAGAGTTGTGACGCTTGTCAGCCTGGCGACAGTGCTGAACAGAAAACGTTGGTTATGTTTGTTTTCTTCTATTAATGAAGAATAATAAGATGTTCTAGCTCTGCGTAGGGCTCTTTTGTAGACTATTAAACTATCTTTCTAGGCATGATGGGAGTCCGCAGATTTACAGGAGTACCACTTCCTTTCCATTTTACGTGGTTTCTGCTTCAGCATGCGAATATGTGAATTATACCAGGGAGCTGAGCTCCTGTGGTTAGAGACCCTCTTCCTCAGAGGAGCGACCGCAACCAGGGCTGAATGTAAAATATCAGCAGTATTGTTAACAAGGTAATCAATATCTGCTGGGGTAAAATTCAGGTCGTTGCCCTCAGCTATTCTATCATATTCCACCATAGGGAGATGAGAGTGAATGACCTCCTTAAAATTATTCACAGCATCTTCAGAAAGACATCTGCTGTAATGACACATTTCATTTCCTGTTTTAATGCCACAAATGCTGAACTCAAATGTAACTAAAAAGTGGTCCGAGAGAAGAGAATTCAGCGGCGACACTAACAAGTGATGAATATCTATACCATAGGTGAGAACCAGATCCAGAATGTGATTAAAGCAGTTCTTTCACCTTTCTGTGAGTCGCCGAACGACTCTAAAAGAGATGTAAAGGCTAATTTGTAGCCATGTTTCTGATAAGCAGAAGACATCGCAACGAGTCTCAGTAATTAGATCATTGATTAACAGACTTAGCATTCCTTGCTAAGACCTTGCATTCAGTAGTCCACATCTAATTACAAGTTCTCTTGGCTCCAAGTGTCTGGCAGTTTTTATTTTTATCAGATTATTTTGGTTAACGCCACTATCACAGCGCGCTAAGCAGACTTTTGGAGGACGAGGAATCGACACTAATTCTATGTTTTTGTTGGGCACCATGTTAACATTAGCAGCTACATGGTTGATTTCTCTATTTTTAGTGGTCGGGGACGGTCCTCCAGAAGCAGCAGAGAAGCGTGTAAGACTGCAGCTCTGCATCGTGGCCTCCACCCTGGATTGTCAGGGGGAGCGTCTAAGAGAATCGGCCAAATTCCTAGAAATAAGAGCTGCACCATCCCAGGTGGGATGAATGCCGTCTCTTCTAATCAGACCAGGCTTTCCCCAAAAATCCGGCCAATTGTCAATAAAGGCCACGTCGTTTGCTCGACACCACCAACGACAACCAGCGACGGAGCGATGACATGCGGCTAAATATATCATCACTGGTCGAATTAGAAAGGGGACCAGAGAAAACTACGGAGTCCGACATGCTCTTTGCAACATTACACAACGACTCAATGTTAAGTTTAGTGACCTCCGACTGGCGTAGCCGCGTATCATTAGTGCCAACATGTATGATAACTTTACTGTACTTAAGGTTACTCTTTGCCAGCAGCTTCAAATTTGCCTCGATGTTGCCTGCTCTGGCTCCTGGGATACACCTGACTATGGTCGTGGCTGCCGGCCTCACATACCGGACTATAGAGTCGCCAATCAGCAGGGTGGGTTTCTCAGCGGGTGTGTCGCTGAGTGGGGAAAAACGGTTTGATATGTGAAGCGAGTGATGGTGATCCACGTGCCTTTGCTTTGGGCTATGCTTCCTTCGAACCGTCACCCAGCCGCCCTGACTGGCCGGCTGCTCGGGTGTTACAGGGGGACTGCTAGCTGCAGTAACTCTAGGCCGCTCCGCTGCTACGTTAGCCTGGCTACCTATTGCCTCTGATGGACTATGGTCTAGTTGACGGACCTGAGCCTCTAGCTCACTGAGCCTTGCCTCCAAAGCAATGAATAAACTAACTTTATGCATTTACCACTCTGGCTAAAGGAGGCAGAGGAATAACTGAACATTTCACACACTGAGCAGCGGGAGGGGGAAACACAGGGAGAAGAAGAAGCCATGCTAAGAAGCTAATAAGCTAAAGAACCAGCGATTAACGGCAGTGAGAATCCCAGGGAAAATGTGTGAAGCAGAAACTATGTGCGAGTGCTCAGATTACAGTTTACAACAACAGTATAGAGTTATCACCAAATCGAGTTTAATTTTAAATTATAAAAAGGTTAAAGGAATCAGAAAGCGTTCACCACCAACAGGAAACCACCAACAGGAAGTCCGGCCGCAACAGCAACTCCGTTTTGTTTCCTAAAATTGTGAATTTTGTATTACTGGAATTTTCTGTCCTAAAATAATTGACTTTATTACAACTTTTTGTCCTGTAATGATGACATTTTGGTGTAAAAGCATAAATTTCACATAATTAACATTTTTAAGCAACTCTTTCTGTAAAAAGTTTTTATGTCATGAATCACAAAATTGTGACTTTTGACCAAATAATTCAGTTTTTGTGGTAAAATCCATCACCTTGCTGAGGGGTTGTCGTACCTGCATTACAGGTGTGACAGCACCTGACGTGGACGTCCCTCTAAATGTAACTGAGTCACGTTGACGCAGACAGAAAGAAACATGGTTTGTTGATTTGTTCTTCTTTGTCGTTTTCAGGTTGGTTAGCAGGATAGTTTACTGCAGAATCTGTAAAAACGACTGATGGTCAACATTTATCAGCTCCAACTCGCATAAAATAAACTTTATCTGCTCCGTTGTTACGTCTGAGCTACAGAGAGGAAGTACACAAAAGAAAACTGCTGCAGAAACAGACCTGCACTGCCATCAGGTGGCTGGTGGTGGAATTACAGACCGATACACAAACACTAATACACAAGTATCAATGAGACGGCGCAGGGTTAAGGTTAGCATGGGCGCTACGCAGAAGCATAAATCAGCCTTGACGATGAAACATTTGCCCAACAGTTGTTCTGAAGAGAGGGGGAGGAGCTTGAACTCTACCTGTGCCGGTGTGTGTCACCTAATCTCGCGGTGTTTCTGCAACAACAGCTGATTCATGTTGAAATGTAACAAATGACATCATCAGTGAAATATTAGTCTGGTACCTGAACTACACAAGAATATTCCCTGTCAGATGTTGTGCTGCGCTCTGATTGGCTGTGGTGTGTCTGCAGATCGTGAGCAGCGGTCGTTTGGTGGTCTCTACCAGGTGTGGTCACGTGTTCTGCAGTCAGTGTCTGAGAGACGCACTGACATCATCACACACCTGTCCTACCTGCAGGAAGAAGCTGACCAGCCGCCAGTACCACCCCCTCTATGTCTGACTCCGCCTCTCTATATCTGATGGAACCGGTGACATCATTGCTGACATCACTGCTGCCAGCATGCACCTCTGTCGTCAGTGACATCATCAGTGACACTGAACCTTCTTGGATTTTCTTTTTTTTTATGACTGCAGGGATGCTTCTGTGAAGGACTCATTAATTGATTCGAGTGATTGATTTGTTTAAAGTATTGATTTGTTTAGTTCAGTTTAAATAAACTATGCCAACCTGAGAACTTCATCTGTTTATTCTGAGTGATCAGAGTTCTGATCATTGATTGTATTGATCAAAAAGGTTAACTGATCAGCTGTGAACTCGAGTTGTGCTCCAGAGTAGCAATAGCAGTACTCAGTTACTCTGCTGCTGTGACCTCTTTGCTCTTCTAAAGCGTCCTATATCTCCAGATGTGGCCTTCCTTCTTCTCTGACCTGCAGCAGCAGGAGGTATTGTTGTGAAATGATCTGGAACGTTCCACTGGTTTGACTGAGCTTCGTCTTGTGACTCTGAGTCACGACAGGCTGACTCACTGTCACATGACCCAAACTCTGCTGCTGATAGGCTGCTCTAAAAGGGTCATGTCTGAGTGATGTCATATCTGGAAACATCTGGAAGGAAAAACAACATGTACAGGTAAGACATGAAACCCAGATAAAGTCATGGATGCATAAATGTTATGAAACATTTCTAATGATGTAATAAATAGGAACCTGCTCATCCTGCCATAGCTGTTAAATAGAAATATATAATCCTCTATTTTATTTTATTTTATTAGGCCTTTTGAAACTTTCAAAATCAAATAACATATGTTGGAACGTTGAAATATAAAATTCACTGTTGATAAAATCATTTTATACATGGACCAAATGAGCATCAGAAAGACAAAGTAAATTAATGAAAGTAAAGTGGGTTAATAGAGCTGAAGATGTTTTGAAGGTTTTTAGGAAGAATATAAACTCATGAATGTAGTTGGAGATAAGGAACCAAGAGACAGTTCTGTTACTCAAGACTTAAGTTTAGTTTCATTTAATTAAATAATCTCTATTGCAGGGCGGCCCCACCCCTAACCCCCAATCCTAACCCCTAACCCTGACCCACCCTGGTCCTCCAGAGCCCCTGTCCAACAGGCCTTAGAGGTTTCCAGCTTCAACACACCTGATTCTAATTAATGCACCTGATTCTAATTAATGTGTCATCAGGTCGCCATCAACGCTGATGACACAGCCACTTATATCACGGTGTGCTAAAGCAGGGAAACATCTAAAAGCTGCTGGGTGGGGGCTCTCCAGGACCAGGACTGGGCACCCCTGCTCTAATGTCCTCATAACTACTGTACACACACGCCATCAATCACTTTTATTGATCAACAGCTTCAGTTGTTGTTGGCTCGCTGCTAATCCGTTAACCTACAAATGTTACTGTTAGCATCTAGCTAAACGTTTGTTTGTAAACACAAAAATGATGATGAAAACAGACCAGATGGACTGAGTTAAAGACTTTCAACTCACTCATTTGTAAAGCGTCTGTTACAATGTCAACTGTCTCCAGGCGCATTACAGAGACCCAGATCATGACCCCCGACTAATAATCATTAACTAAAATGATATTAAATCCAAATCAAGGATAATGACACAGAGTTAACAAACCGAGTTAAAAAACGTTAACCAAGTTAAAGATGGTTAAGAAACCGAGTCAAAGAATGTTAAGAAACTGAATTAAAGATGGTTAAGAAACCGAGTTAAAGACGGTTAACAAACCGAGTTAAAGAATGTTAACAAACCGAGTTAAAGACCGTTAAGAAATCGAGTTAAAGACGGTTAACAAACCAAGTTAAACAACGTTAACAAACCAAGTTAAAAAAACATTAGGAAACCGAGTTAAAGAATGTTAACAAACTGAGTTAAAGAATGTTAACAAACTGAGTTAAAGAATGTTAACAAACTGAGTTAAAGAATGTTAACAAACCGAGTTAAAGACGGTTAACAAACCGAGTTAAAGAATGTTAACAAACCGAGTTAAAGACCGTTAAGAAATCGAGTTAAAGACGGTTAACAAACCAAGTTAAACAACGTTAACAAACCAAGTTAAAAAACGTTAGGAAACCGAGTTAAAGAATGTTAACAAACTGAGTTAAAGAATGTTAACAAACTGAGTTAAAGAATGTTAACAAACCGAGTTAAAGACGGTTAAAAAACCGAGTTAAAGAACGTTAACAAACCGAGTTAAAGAACGTTAACAAACCGAGTTAAAGACGGTTAAGAAACCGAGTTAAAGGTGGTTAAGAAACTGAGTTAAAGAACGTTAACAAACCTAATTAATTAACTTGGTTACCAAATCAGTAATTCTGAGTGTCTGGTTTCAGGTCTGGGGTCAGAGTTGGTTCTGGTTCTGGTTTCAGGTCTGGGGTCAAAGTTGGTTCTGGTTTTGAGCTCCGTCACCATGGTAACAGCAGGTGGGACAGCAGAGATCCTCCATGGTCTTCTTCACTGAATCAGAGCTTTGACTGCAGGACCGAGATGACAGCGCTGAAGGAAGACAGTTGATGAGGAGAAACAACACAACGAGAAGATGTTTCATTTATTTTATTGGCAGCTGGAAACCTGTTTAAAAAAAAAAAAAAAAACAAAATCAAAAACTTTAAAGCAGTGGAAGATGAAGAATAAAAACATATTTGAGACAAGTAATTGGAAATAACGGTTGTTGTCACTTCCAGAATATCTCAGTCTAGTAAAGGACCAGTTATCCTCGGAGCTGATATGAATCTAGACGTCATTAATACTTCCAGTAGCTCTGAAAACTAACAACGTTTTAATTATATCAACTTATAAATCATGTAGGTTACCAGAAAAACACATCTGTAGTAACTGAGGGTCCACGTACGGAGGTCCTGCACCAGTTGTAGGTTCAGTTCCCTGCTTGCAGCCTTTACCATGTCTTTCCCACTGTCCCTGTCCTGGTTTCCTGTCTCTTTTTAACTGTAAATAAAGGCTACAAGAGAAAATAAAACTGTTTCACAGCTCTACTGGTCCACTGCTAATATCGTATGCTAATATTATATGTTCAGCGTCACCATTATTTAGAAAATTGACATTTGCAAATTTGAAAAAAATTAAGTATTTAGTGAGAAGTATGAAGTATAATGGTGATATTTATGAGATCCTGTTTATAGGTTAAAAGTTAATGAGGTTTTGCAGTTACAGGCGGCTGGATAGTAAACTATTCTGATCAAAGTTCCTGTGACATATGTCATCAATCACACATTGATGTTGTTGGATCAGTTGTCTGATTAAATTGACCTCATTTCATCATGAAGGTGAGGAGATGCAGATTAACTAAACCTGCTCTGGACCAGGTGACTACAGTCAGTTACCTGGTAACAGATTCTGAATCAGGTTTAACTGAACCCTCTTTCTCTGATTTAAGAAAACTCGGAGTTTTTCTGAGTTTACAGAAACTCAGAGTTTCTGTACCAGAAATCTAGCGAAAGCTGTTGATCAATAAGTGACTTAAAACGTTGTTTTGATTGTGTTAGTCACGATGACTCGGCGTTTCTTCGACTTAAACTTGTGGAACCGGTGTGACTACGTGCCTCCCGGGAACCCCCTGATTGGCTTTCTCCTGAGTCATTCCTCGGCCTGTTCCTGTCCCCTGGGCGGGAATCGGAGCGGACCAATCCGAGGCCTCGTCGCAGATGACGTTGAAGACGTCGATGGAGGAAGTAAACATAAAAGCAGCAGAAATTAAACACTGCGTCACAAACTCCAGAGAAGTTGTCCTGTCGTCGGTACCGTCATTATCCCGCTGCTGTCGGTTCGGTTCGGCCCGGTTATTATTCCGCTGCTGTCGGCTCGGTTCAGCCCCGTTATTATCCCGCTGCTGTCGGTTCGGTTCGGCCCGGTTATTATCCCGCTGCTGTCGGCTCGGTTCGGCCCGGTGATGTCTGTGACGGTGAAGGCCTACCTGCTGGGGAAGGACGAGCAGGTGAAGGAGATCCGCAGGTTCGCGGTGGACCAGGACGCGTCCTGCAGCTTCGAGTACCTGAGCAGCAAAGTTGTTGGAGTCTTCAGCAACCTGAACACCTGCAGCCTGTTCTACAGAGGTCAGTGACGTCACACACCTTTACTGATCACCTCCAGATGTTCCACAGATGTTCCACAGCTCTGAAGTTACAACAGTTCTGACGTGAACTAACTCGGTTTCAAGAACATGACTGATAAAAGTTTATCAATAATTGACCATAAGATGTCTATCTGGTACCAGAACTGAAGAACAGCTGGTTCTGGTTCAGAAGAGATGGAAACAATTAGAAATCAAACTAGAAAAGCACTCGGAGAGCGCAGACCTCCACCAAGCGCAACAATTATCGTTTGAAAGTGATCCAGAATCCAGGATTTCTTCTGGATCACACCTAAAATGAAATCAGTTCTTCCTTTTCACATTTCTGACAACTCCTGAAAATTTCATCAAAATCCATCCATAACTTTTTGAGTTATCTTGAACACAGACAGACAAACGCCAACAAAAACAAAACCTCCTTGTCGGAGGTAAAAAATAAATGCCATCATATATCAGTTTCAGTCATCTGACGTAAACCAAATAGATCAATATTAATATGAAATAACTGATCAGTTTTAAAATAGGTGTGTCCTGGGACACATACTGAAAATGTCATTAATGTCCATAATTAAAAACAAATTTTAGTTAATCCACCATGTCCTGAAACAACATGGTCACATGATGCAGGTGAGTCACAGGTCATCAGTTCTCTGACTCCTCCCACCAGAGAGGAGGATGAGGAGGCGTGGCCTGTGTGGAGTGACGAGGTAGAGTCAGTTTGACTGTTTGGAGTGATGATGATGATGATGATGATGATGATAATAGTGGTGGTGGTTATTGCTGGGCGATATGGAAAAAATCATATATCACGATATGGACTATTTTATATCACGATAACGATATATATATATATATATATATATATATATATATATATATATATATATATATATATATATATATATATATATATGTTAGTATAGATATACCATAATAAAGTATGTTTTCAGTTATTCTCTGGAAAGTTTGACAAAAATTTCATTGCTTACTTTTCAACTTTATTTTGAAAGGACATTTAGCTGAAATGTCACAAACATACATTTTATTGCAGCAAAAACAGGTAGGTACAGAGGTACAGTAGCTTTCACATTTTTTTTAAAGTGCACAACAGTTTCTGTGAGGAAAAACACATTTTTGCACTGAAGTTCAGCTATAAAAAATAAACAAATAATTTTTCAACTTTCTGAAATCTGTAACCTTGTAGTGCAAAGTTTGCAAACCAATATAAAGTGTCTAAAGTAAACATCAGGGTTGAAGAGAACTCTGTTTAAGGCATTAACCATGAATAAAAGTGCAAACATAAAAGGCTACTTTGTAGAAGTAGATATGATTCTATCAAATTTATCGTTGCAGGTTATTTAATTACATATTTGCTGTAATAATTGATAAAATTAGGTTAGAAACGATAGAAGAGAAATGGCACGATACACACTTTTCTATTGTCCCCACGATATGTATCGTCATATTGCCCAGCACTAGTGGTGATGATGATGATGATGATGATGATGATCGTGGTGTTCCAGATGAAGATGGAGACCTGGTGGCGTTTTCCTCCGATGACGAGCTGATGATGGGTCTGGGCTGCATGAAGGACTCCACCTTCCGCCTCTACATCAGAGGTGATCGATCAGTTACTCTGCTTCCCTCTTGTTACTTTTCTCTACCTGTCATTTTTAGAAAAACACAACAAAAACATAAAACAGGGTTTTAACAAAATTGTGAATTTTGTGAAATTTCAACTTTCTGGAAAAAAAACTGCAAATAAAACTCATTAATTTTGTTGTAAAGTCACAGATGTCACTAATCTGACTCTTACTGTCACAAAATCTCAAACTTTGGAGTTGTGACTGTTGACAGGTTCTAATAAAGTTTTCTTGAACTCCACAGAGAAGAAGGAGCACCGCCGGGACTTCCCCCTCCATGCCCTGCCTCCCTTCATGTTCGGTCATGCTCCCCCTCCTCCTCCTGGCCCCGGAGGCCCTCACGGTCCTCCTCCTCCTCACGCCCCGCCCCCTCACCTGGGCCCACCCCCGGCGCTGCACCCCAGCGTGACCTGTGATGGCTGCGAGGGCCCCGTGGTGGGGACCCGCTTCAAGTGTTCGGTCTGTGCTGACTACGACCTGTGCTCCGCCTGCCAGGCTAAAGGGACGCACACTGAGCACCCTCTGTTCCCCATCTGGCACCCGCTGCAGGTAAAACCCGCCCTCCCCTACGAATCAGAAAAAAGCAAACAGGTAAGGATGTAGAACTCACTGTTGTTAGGTAGCTGGTACATCACTGATGATGTCATCTTTGAGCAACATTAACCTCACACTGACAGTCTGATGTAAATAAAAAAAAAAAAAACACAAAATAAAACTTGATTGATCTACAGTAATACCAGGCTCCACTCACAAGCTCTTAGGTCTTTTTTTTATAAGACAGTTCTGGTTTCTGTCAACATTTGAACTAGTCAATATTTATTGATGATGATTGAGAACTCTAATCTTCTTGTTAATGGTTTCCTCTGGAGGTAAAGCCCTGCTCCCTGACTGACAGGCTGGTGTGTGATTGGTTATAGTGAAAGGGTTGTACCCTGCTTCCTGACTGACAGGCTGGTGTTTCTCTGCAGTGGTTTCCTCGGGGGAAGTGGATGAAGAGAATGAGGCACTGCATGTGGAACCAGGCCCAGAACCAGGCCCAGAACCGGAACCAGGACCAGGACCAGGCTCGGGACCAGAACCAGAACCAGGAGCAGGCTGGACCCTCCACATCTGGAGATGGCAGAAGCACCCCCTCTGGTCAGTGACACACAGACTTGTAGTTTGTTCTGAATTAACCAGAACAGAGAAATAAGGGCGCAACATCTGGAGCACAAGTTGGAATTTGGAGTCGAACAGATTAATAACTTTATTGATCAATGGCAGGATATTGTTTTGTTACAGCTGCCTACAAAAATACAAAATAAAATGGTAGCAGGGTAGCACTAAAAACTGGAAGAGAATAGTCTTTCCTGTCAATGTAATGTCAAAAAAACAGACTCTCTTGCACTCTGGTGGCTACTCCTCTGGCGGCCGCTGCTCTAGCGGTTGCTGTTCTGGCAGTTGCTGCTCTGGTGGTCAGTGCTCTGGCGCAGAGTCCTGCACGGGTCAAATTTTCACAAACCGCACCCACCCGTACCCGTCATACTTCATTCCAAACCCGAACCGTTACCCGACAAAATTCAATTTTAAATTCCCCACCCGACCCGAACCGCTATAAATAGACCCGTTACCCGAACCGTACCCGAGTTAAAATAAATCAGAGCCAAAATGAAATGCAGACGTTTATTGCCTCAACACTAGGCAAGTGAAATAATGTTCAGTGGCCGACACGTTGCCTTAACATAGAAACAAAAATGTAGGCCCTATCACAGTCATCTCTGAATAACTAAAAATAACACGGGCTACCCTGCGCAAAAGTAAAGATACATCTGCCTACCTGTACAGGCCATTTAGATGCGATCACTCAGTCGACAGGAATTCCTACAGGTGGACGCAGAGGTAGCCAGTTTTTCTGTTGTCATCCGTCCACATTTCTAAAGTAACGGCACCATTGTGCTCCTGACAGTTGCATTTTGAGGTTCCGGAATTGTTTGCTGACGAATTTCCTCCGCATATCTGGTCACTCCACGGGAAACAGTGGTGGGATCAGGCAGCCGTTGGTTAGCATCAACACGGCCAGCTCGTGCACCAACATCAATAAGCCCCTGTGCTAATGCAAAAAAGGCCTTGCCATGTACAGTTCAAAGGGTCGAATATCGTTGCACACAAAATTCATGCACAGTTTGGTTATAGCGTCTTTGTCTTCTTTGTGAGGCACCTGCAGTAATGCCATCTTCTTAAAAAAATGTTCAAGGTCAGACTTCGATGGGTTTTCAAAGCTAGCACAGGTGTTGGCAAGCTTCTTGAGAGGATGTCCCGCACTTTAGGCTGTCGTGGAAAAACACTTTAAGGCATTTCTTACAGGCAGTGAAGCCTTCAACGATGTTGTTCTCACTATCTGACACACATCCAAAATACTTCCAAACGTCTGATTTTAGTTTCGTGGAGGCATTGGCAACAACTTTGTACTGTCCATTAACCAACTTCTGTTTCAGCTCTTCCGTAGTCATTTTGAATAACGCTGCAGGGCATTGCGTGACGTGAAAACAAAAGTTGCAAAGATTCCTGGGAATGCGCGAGCAGTTTACAGACAAAAAAAAAAATCAGATTTTACTTTTTAAAGGGGGTTTTACTTTTTAAAGGCTGTTTACAATTCACAACAACATAGGCTTTTATTTTTAAATATTTATTTTTGTAGGCACATTTTGTAAACCCACAGTCAGACCCGCGCTCTGGTTCGGATGGACACTCTTCCCACACAGACTCTGGTCTCGGTGGAACCACCATCTAGATCACTGAGCTGATGCAGATGAACCAGTGACCAACTACAGCATCACGTTTAGTTTAAAGAGGTTGTTGGGTTCAGAGACGGTGGCGCCATAGAAACAGACAGGAAATGAGTCAGTAGCTTTAATATACAGGTCGAGGACAGACATGTGACTGTTCCACATTAATGTCTGACTGAAGCTGATGACATCATCACCTGCTCTACCTGCAGCCTCTCAGGCCGGTGTGGACTTCCTGAAGAACATTGGAGAGGGCGTGGCTGCCATGCTGAGCCCCCTGGGTGAGTAATGTGACACATCCAGGTCTGATTTGCTGTTAGGGGAAGTGGCTTAAACAGGAAATGATGTCACATGCAGGTATCGATGTGGACATTGATGTGGAGCATGAAGGTCAGAGGATGAAGGTGAACCCACCTGCTCAGGGAGCAGGAGGAGGAGGAGCCGGAGGAGGGGAGGACGTGGAGATGGACGGAGGAGGCAGAGACAGCCAGCAGTCCAAGGTTAGACCCCCCCGACCCCCCCCCCCCCCCCCCCCCAAGTTATTGATCTTGAATTGATCTGATCAGTAAGTGTATCTGTTTACAGGTGAGCCGAGACTCAGATGAGGAGTGGACTCACCTGAGCTCCAAAGAGGTGGACCCCTCCACAGGTGAGCTGCAGTCACTGCAGCCAGGTGGTCAGGACCAGGGCCAGGGCCAGGGCCAGGACCAGGACCCGGACCCTCCATCTGGGGAGCAGCAGGGGTCCCCATCTGGGCCCACGGGTCTGCGGGAGGCAGCACTGTACCCCCACCTTCCTCAAGGTGCGCAGCCGTATGTCTGTTAGCTAGCTCCTCCCCCTGTGTTTGGCTCCTCCTCCTCATTATTCTCCTCCTCCTCAGAGGCCGACCCCCGGCTGGTGGAGTCCCTGGCGCTCATGCTCTCCATGGGCTTCAGTGATGAAGGTGGCTGGCTGACCCGCCTCCTGCAGGCCAAGAACTGCGACATCGGCGCCGCCCTTGACGCCATCCAGTATGCTAAGCAGCCCCGCCCTCAAACCTGATGTCATCACGTCAAACATCTGTTTCCTGTAATCTGAGATCATTAATCAATAATATCTGTTCTTGATCAGTTTCTTTTCTTTATTGATCAATAAAAACGTGAAGTTCGTCTGTGTCTTAAGTCTCATTACTGAGTGGGCGGAGCCACACAGCCAGCCCGTCAAATTCCACAACCTGCTCAGCTGTTACTGAGTGGTACAGGTGGGCGTGTCTCCACCTGCTCAGGTGACAGGAAGTCTTCGTCAAAGCTGAATTCCTCGCCTCCATCAAACATGGAGGTACTCTGGAACAGGAGGTGGGGCCTGCTGACATCACATGCTGAAGACTCCTCCTCTTGATGGGGGGTGAGGAAGCAATCCCACCTGGAGGCAGAGGTGCTGCTGGAAGGACGGGCCAGCAGACTGGAGGTTCTGGTGGGGTTCAGGGCTTGGGCCCTGCTCGTGGTTCTTGCAGCTGCTGGGGGAGGTTTCTGCACAGAGGATGAAAAGATGAAGCTGTTTCCAGGTGTGACACGCTGTGATGTCAGCGTGTTTACCTCTTCAGGTGAGCAGCTGCTGGCTCCTCCCCCATCCCTGCTCTCCTCTGATCTGCACCTCTTCCTGTCAGGTGGGAGAAAACAAACCAGACCAGATTATTGATGAGAACTTTGTTGACTGAGGAAAGTCAATGATGAGCATTAATCGGGTCACTGCTGGGACGGATTCTGGTTTCTACCTGAACCACCAGGTACATCTGTCAGTAAAGGTGCTACTGACATGAAGCGTTCACACGTTGGTAACAACCCATGAACAAATCAAACCAGATGTCCAGAAATGATTCATTCTAAGCAGTCCTGGGTCTCATCAGTGAAAACTGATACCAGCTGAGGTTCTGAGTTGGTTCTGATGCTGATAGTTATTTTAAATTATCTTGTTTATGACCAGAAATCCTGAGAAAATCTCTAATTTGTGGCTGCTGGAAAAAAAGAAATAAGTAATAAAGAGATTATTATCATTTATGTCAAAAATATGTCCCTGCTGTTTTTAAGACTGACCCTTGTAGATAAATAGAAAATAAAATCTTCCAGTGATGTCTGGTCATCATGGAGCTGAAGGAACCTGAAGGTACCTGAACGTACCTGCAGGAACCTGTGGAGCCAACAGTCCCACAGCAGGAGCTTCAGGACCAGAGACTCTTCACTCAACTGTTCTGATCATCAATATTGATGATCAGATATCCAACCGATACTCCAAGATCAGAGTTTAAGTTGCCTCCGTTTCTGAAACAGCTTAACTTGGTGTTTCCACTAGAAACAGAAGAGCTCAGCAGAGACGAAGAAATAAAAGACAAAACACTAACTAAAATGAGGAGAGAAAGACTGGAGGATGTGGAGGTGATTGTAGCGTCTCTGTTCTATGATGGTGCTGCTGAATGAGAAGAGGCTCACCTGGATGACATCATCACAGCGTACCCAATCAGCAGCCAGCACCCATCCAGGATAGAGATGTCCCGATCCAGCATTTTGAACTTCCGATCCGATACCAATATTTATTTGTACTTCCGATCCGATACCGATATCTGCCGATACCGATACCGGCCTATCTGAGCATGTATTAAAGTTTTAAGTCATTTAACCAACTTACTTTGTTGTCAGACTCATGTTTTATGTTTTACTCCTGATAATAACTAGCCAGCTGAATTAGGTGCATTTGAATAATACACATTGGTTGGTAACGAGAAACGGACCTATTTATTTAACAAATAAACACAAAATAGACAAAATGATACATAACAAACAGAAATGGCATCAGTAAACCACGGCTTTACAAGCCATAAGTGCAGATAATATTGTTAATTGTATTAAGCAAACACAACCTGAGTTTAACCGTCTATTAACAGCATTAGTACCTGTGCTTTGACACTGTTCAGTGGCAGTTTGTCACGATTCCCAAACGTCCCAAACGTCCCAAACGTCCCAAACGGGGGTGGGGGGGGGGGAGCTCGAGTTGTCTCGCGCGGGGGGCGGGGTGTTTGTGGCTGTGCCCGACAGAGAGAGAGCAGTGTTGCCAACTTAGCGACTTTCCAGACCCCCCTAGCAACTTAATTTGTAAAAAGCGACTAGCGACAAATCTAGCGACTTTTTCTGGTGATTTAGCGACTCACTGGCACTCAAACCGCTAGGTTTAAAGCCCTCACTTGGCCGCTGATGGCTGCTGTCTGCCTCGCGAGCCGCGCTTCTCTCTCTTTCTCTCTCTCTGTCGGGCACAGTGCGCAGCCACAAACCAAACACCCCGCCCGCCGCGAGACAACTCGAGCTCCTCCTGAAGGTGTGCTGGAAAATGCGGACCGGATATTAGGGAAACACAGAGCAAGACCTGGAATGGGTGATCCGAATAATGCGCTGCGCGGTGCGCTGGAAAACCCGGAACGGACTATAGAAAAAAACTGGATCGGAGTCTGGATCGGCATTTTTAGGGCTTGCCGATCCGATACCGATCCGCATTTTTTGCTCATATCGGCGGCCGATCCGATACGAATATCGGATCGGGACACCTCTAATCCAGGAGTCCATCAGGGAGTCCAGCAGGGAGTCCATCTGGGAGTTCGTCAGAGTCCACCAGGGAGTCCATTGGAGTCCATCAGGGAGTCCATCCGGGAGTCCATCCGGGAGTCCATCCAGGAGTCCATCCAGGAGTCCATCCAGGAGTCCATCCGGGAGTCCATCTGGGAGTTCGTCAGAGTCCATCCGGGAGTCCGTCGGAGTCCACCAGGGAGTCTGTCGGAGTCCGTCGGAGTCCACCAGGGAGTCCATCCGGGAGTCCATTGGAGTCTGTCAGGGAGTCCATCCAGGAGTCCGTCGGAGTCCACCAGGGAGTCCATTGGAGTCCGTCCGGGAGTCCATCCAGGAGTCCATCAAGGAGTCCATCAAGGAGTCCATCCGAGAGTCCACCAGGGAGTCCACCAGGGAGTCCATTGGAGTCCGTCAGGGAGTCCGTCCGGGAGTCCATCAAGGAGTCCATCAGGGAGTCCAGCAGGGAGTCCATCCGGGAGTCTGTCGGAGTCCTTCGGAGTCCATCCGGGAGTCCATTGGAGTCCGTCAGGGAGTCCATCCGAGAGTCCATCCAGGAGTTCATCCAGGAGTCAGTCAGGAAGTTTATCAGGGAGTCTATCAGGGAGTCCACCAGGGAGTCCATCAGGGAAGCTCTAAGTACCTCTGAAAGCCTCTAAAGCAGCCGTTACTGGTAACGATCCGGCCCCTGAAAACCTACCCAGAACTAGGGATGTCCCGATCCCGATCAGCGATCAGCGGGCCTTCAATCTTAAAAATTTAAGGTAGATCGGATCGGCCAATCAACCTTATTATAACACGCCGATCTTTTTTTCATTATTTTTTTCCTCAAAAAGTGATCCTGATTAACACAAATTAATTAAGTAACCATATTACACAAACCAAAACATTTTTCAAACTATATACATTTAATAATTTGCACTGAAATGAGGTTTCCCAGCAGTGCTGTCTTGTATCCACCTTAAAAGTTTTAAGACCGGTGGCGTCAGGCTAAACTTTAGCAAAAATGTCAGCAGTGTGGTAGCACTATAAAATTACAAAGACTTACGCTTCAACTGCGACTTGAAACGTGTGAAAGGCTGAAATATCATAATGGGTAAGTAAGAAGAGAGTTTACAACACCGCCAATTTAATCAGACACTTAAAAAAGCACGCAGCACCGATCACCGCAGCCGACGGCAGTAGCTTCAAAGCTGCAGCCGGCCGTCGGCTGCAGCTTCGGCAGCAAACGTTCTGTGAAACTTTTAAAAGAAAGACACGGAGAAATACAGAAAAATCACCGAGCTAATCGCGGAATGTATTACTGAGGACGACCGGCACATTTACAAGGCATTTAACAGGCTCATTAATTACCTCGAGCCTCGTTCCCGTCATTACATGAACGACAAAGGACACAAAGGTGCGCGAACATGTGCAGCGGGTCTTGAAAGAAGTGAAGTTAATATTTTATGTTATTGTTATTCTGATGTGATTTCATTGATTGCAAAGACTTCTGCTAGTGTTTTCATTGCCTTAAACTGCTAGCCAAGTTCACCTGCTGCTATTTAAATGGAAGTGCTTTGTTCTTTAGTACTGAGACTGTTGAACAGTCACTGTTCTGTAACTAAATGTGTTTTATAATAATTCTCCCAAACAAAAAAGAAAGAAAGAAGAGTGTTTAGATAAGTTATTGTTTATTTTATGAGAGGATAAAAGCTACTAATCTCAGTTTGGATGCAGGCCTATTTATTAATGTACACAGGAAATAAAATGCATAGGAAATTAAACTCTGTTTGCCCACTCAAAAAAAGTGAAATCGGATCGGAAAAAATCGGAAATCGGCCGATCATCAAAATTAAAAGATCGGAATCGGATTGGGACCCAAAAAACGTGATCGGGACATCCCTACCCAGAACCCCCAGTAGTGGAAACACACCTACCAACCTGCTGGTTCAGGTTTAAGTTACACAACTTTGTGAAACAGAAACCTCTGAGTTTCACTGAGTTCAGGTTCAATAGACTCAAGTCTCACACACCAGGTAACGAAGTGGAACAGAAGCGTAGTGCCACCTGCTGTGTGCATCTATCCAAGGCCATGAGAGCAGTTGCGCCCTGCGGCGGTCCACAGGGACCCTGCGGCGGTCCACAGGGACCCTGCGGCGGTCCACAGGTCCACAGGGACCCTGCGGCGGTCCACAGGGACCCTGCGGCGGTCCAAGAGCAGGCGTCTGCATTGCACTGCCAGTGTCTGACCTCTGCCTGGACTCTACTTTAGCATTCGAGCATCGGTTTACAGACTAAGCTGGCAGGAGGTCAGACATGGAAATGGAAGAGACAATCTGACGAAATTTCAAAATAAAACATCACGTTTTAGAGGAAAGAGTTAGTCGACAAGTCAAACACATTTTATTGAAGAGGACTCAGTCTCTTTCAATGTTTAATTCTATAAAGAACGAACATAATGAGACGTGTATCGTTAAATGATCAGACACCCACAACGAACAAATCCAAACCCAGATCTAAAAACACCTCACCTGCTGCCTTTGCTGTTGCCATGGAGCTGCTGTCCATCATTCCAGTTCTCCTGTGGTTCTGCTTCCTCAGGTGCGTGCAGGTACTTGGCCCAGCGACTCACCTGAGCCGGCCTCACCTGGTCACCCCTCTGCTGCTCCTTCTCCTGCTCCTCCTGCTCCTCCTGCTCCTCCTCCTCCTCCTCCCTGTGAGCAACAAGTATTCTGATGGGTTCAAATAAAGTTTCTGGTTTTGTATGTGGGGAATGACTGACAGGTTGGTTACCAACGCGACCAGATCCGGCGCTCCTGCTCCTCCATCCTGGCTCCTCTCATGGCGTTCAGTTTCTGGACGTGACGACGGCAGTCAGCTCCAGAGCCCCGCCCAAACTCCTGTCAATCAAATGTCCTCATTCAAGCTGATTTGGTTTAGAGCATTCAAGGAAGGAGACCATTGTGACATCATTACCTGGGTTGTTTAGGCCCACCCTCAGGTAACCTTTGATCTACCACCTGACCAGCTCTGACCAATCAGGACTGGGCCAGGAACATCTGGAACCTTTTGTCGATTGGCTTTCCTTCAGATGTGTTCAGATTGGCTGCTGGGGTGTTTGGAGGCGGGGTCAACACCTCAGAGTGGGCGTGTTCAGACCACCCCAATATGATCAATGTAAGCGAACGGAGGACACTCAGGGCCTGATCTTCTGCCAGATCTGCTAAAGCCGGTATTAAAGGATAGCAGGTAGCAGGAGGGGCGTTCCCCTGCAAATAACTCAATCTTCCACCTTACTAAACCCGCTATCCCACCTGTGCTACCTGCTACATTATCCATAGGAGTGGTTAGGGCGTTCCACCTGTTAAACCAATCAGTGCGTCAGCAGCCATCGGCTTTAATAGCGCTAACAGCAAACTGCTATGGAGCGTCTGTTCATCCAGATCAGAGCAGCAGCTCGTCTGGGACTCTGCTGTAGAGCTTCCTCCTCCTCTGCACTGATATATACATATAAATATTTCTACACAGACAATTCCTATCAGCTACCTGAAAGTCCCAGATAGTTGGTGTCCTCCCAGTAAACACGCTCTGGTCGTCTATGATTTAACTGGCGAGGAAGCTGTTTAAGACGATCTCTGCTATTTTCTCAGGGGTTCAACTGAGGCCAGATCACGCTTTTATACAAGAGTTAATTCCAGAGGTAGAGACGTTTGTGGACATCCACAAGTGGACGTGCATTGATACCATTTGGACGCGCTCTTGTACGCGCCGACATGCAGGTTGCAAAACCCACGGTCACAAGATACTGAGTTTGCGGAAAGGGCAAAAGACACGCCCATTGCCACACCTACAATGTGAGTAAGGGAGTCGGCATAACTGGCAGCGGCTTTAGCAAACGGAAGATTGCATTAGCGCTTAGTGGAGGTTCTTATATCTGCAATTTGCGGGTAGCAGCTAGTGGCTAGCGGGTAGCGGGAAGTGTACGATCAGGGCCTCAGCGTGAAGGTTGATGTGACAACAGTGAAAATACTGTAATTAACATTTCTAGTATTTATTGATCACCTTACACAGAGAAGTGCTTCACAATAAAATAGAGGAGGGACCGGTTCCTCTATCGTCTCTGGAGGAACCGGTCCTCTCCTCTGTCGTCTCTGGAGGAACCGGTCCTCTCCTCTATCGTCTCTGGAGGAACCGGTCTTCTCCTCTATCGTCTCTGGAGGAACCGGTCTTCTCCTCTATCATCTCTGGAGGAACCAGTCCTCTCCTCTATCGTCTCTGGAGGAACCGGTCCTCTCCTCTATCGTCTCTGGAGGAACCGGTCCTCTCCTCTATCGTCTCTGGAGGAATCGGTCCTCTCCTCTATCGTCTCTGGAGGAATCGGTCCTCTCCTCTATCGTCTCTGGAGGAATCGGTCCTCTCCTCTATCGTCTCTGGAGGAATCGGTCCTCTCCTCTATCGTCTCTGGAGGAACCGGTCCTCTCCTCTATCGTCTCTGGAGGAACCGGTCCTCTCCTCTATCGTCTCTGGAGAAATCGGTCCTCTCCTCTATCACCGCTGGAGGAACCGGTCCTCTCCTCTATCGTCTCTGGAGGAACCGGTCCTCTCCTCTATCGTCTCTGGAGGAACCGGTCCTCTCCTCTATCGTCTCTGGAGGAACCGGTCTCTCTATCGTCTCTGGAGGAACCGGTCCTCTCCTCTATCGTCTCTGGAGGAACCGGTCCTCTCCTCTATCGTCTCTGGAGGAACCGGTCCTCTCCTCTATCGTCTCTGGAGGAACCGGTCCTCTCCTCTATCGTCTCTGGAGGAACCGGTCCTCTCCTCTATCGTCTCTGGAGGAACCGGTCCTCTCCTCTATCGTCTCTGGAGGAACCGGTCCTCTCCTCTATCGTCTCTGGAGGAACCGGTCCTCTCCTCTATCGTCTCTGGAGGAACCGGTCCTCTCCTCTATCGTCTCTGGAGGAACCGGTCGTCTCTCCGGTCTCTCCGGTCCTCTCCTCTATCGTCTCTGGAGGAACCGGTCCTCTCCTCTATCGTCTCTGGAGGAACCGGTCCTCTCCTCTATCGTCTCTGGAGGATCCGGTCCTCTCCTCTATCGTCTCTGGAGGAACCGGTCCTCTCCTCTATCGTCTCTGGAGGATCCGGTCCTCTCCTCTATCGTCTCTGGAGGAATCCGGTCCTCTCCTCTATCGTCTCTGGAGGAACCGGTCCTCTCCTCTATCGTCTCTGGAGGAACCGGTCCTCTCCTCTATCATCTCTGGAGGAACCGGTCCTCTCCTCTATCGTCTCTGGAGGAACCAGAACCAGTTCAGCTCCAGAAACAAATGTGACAGATAACAACACAGATGACCTTTCTGACCTTCATCAGCGACTGCTTCTGACCACACAGTTTACAGCTCCAGGTCTTCACCTTCTTCACCTGGAGGACAGAACGGAGAGAAAAGACACTCACAATTAAAAACACTAAAACTACTAAAAAGGAAGAAAATAATCTGAATTAAAAAAAAATGTGTAAATGCAAAAAGTGGGGAAAAATGCTATTTAAAAAAAATATTCAAAATTGTGAGAAAATACAAAAGTAGTTAGGCAAATGAAAATTAAAAAAAAAAAAAAAAATAAAAAAAAAAAAAGCCACGTTTTGGGGAGATGAGTCTTTAGGACCTGGTCCAGCTGAAAGTGTTTTAGATCAGAACCTACCAGAATCTGAGGTTCTACAATGGCCACGGTTACATGATGTTTTTAAATTCGGAATTAATTATTCCTAATTAAATAATTCAGAATTAAACTATTTTCCGTCGAGTTTACATGGAAATAGTAATTCCGAATTGAGTTTTACATGGAAAACACGTTTGTTCGGCTTTATCTAATTCCGCTTAAGGTCTGGGGGTTGGGAAGGGTTCTGATTGGATAGGGGGGGGCGGACGTCTTTACGTCTACCGGAAGAAAACAAACTTACTCGATTAGCAACAACAATCCTCTTATTTTTGATCTGGGTGGCGTCTCTATCTGCGAAACCTCCTTCATTTAACCTGGCCGCTTTGAAAAGCTCACAATTTTTATGTTTCCTGCCATCTGTTCTTTTAATTATTTCCAGTTCCTCCAAGCTATTTATTAAATAAATCGTCTCTGCTCTTGAACACCGTTTACTGCGTGCTGCCATCTTGAAACTTTGTTTGGAAAACAAGCCCAGCGCTGAATATAAGCGTCATCGCGACAGACGGGCAGGAGAACGAGCATGCGCAGAAAGACGGGAATTAATTTGAAGTGGAATGAGTGTATACATGACCACGGAATTATCCTATTCGGAATTAAAATCAGAATAAACCAGCCACTTACTTTAGAATTAAGTTTAATTCGGAATTGACATTTTCATTCGGAATTAGGTGTTTACATGGTAATTTTTAATCATTTAAAATCGGATTTAACTTTAATTCTGAATGAAAGAGGAATTAAACTTCCCATGTAAATGCACGGATTTACCCGTTAACCAGGTTTCTACTTTAGAGTGAATTAATTACGTGGTTCAGCATCTACTTGAAAAACTTATAATTTTCCATCAAAATACTTATGAGATAGAAGTAGTTCTCAAATTCCAAAAAAAAAAAAAGAGAGAGAGAAAGAAATCAGTTTGTCTCCAACAATTCGGCTTAGGTTTTGGATCACTAGATCACGTGGTCCAGAAGCTCATGGAAAAATATTGATTAGTTTTCTCCACACATGCTTCCATTTCAAAGACTTTTTTTCTGTCTTATATTAACAAGACAGAAGTTGTCCTCAGATTCTAGAAAAGCCGACAGCCTCCGTGTTTGCTGCAGAACTATAATTTGACTCAGGTGTGTGGTCTCTGGGTTCGGGTTCGGGTTTCAGAACCACCAACTAAAGTCCTAATAACCCGGAAGCAGTGACGTCAGCTGTAAGCTGTTAGCCGTTAGCCGAGGTTACTTACCTGCTGAACCTGGAAGCTCTGGCAGGTGCAACACCTGACGACGTGAAACTCCTGCGCCATGAGGACGGCCGGTAGCCTCGGTTCAGGTTCTGGTTCCGGTTCTGATTCTCCGGCTCGCGTTTACGACTTCCACTGAATTCCCGCTGCCGTTTGAACCGCCCTACACGTCACATCCTACGTCATCAGCAGGAGGAGAAGGATGTTCGCGCGCCCCCCGAGTAAGATATGGAGTAAGTCAAAACAATGTTCGTGTATGTTGGCATTCGTGAACACGTTGTTCATAAATTTAAAACAAATTCTCACGAGTTAAAACCCAAATATAAAAGTTTAATATGTGTATTGTCTGTGATACTGATACTGATACTGGTTAGAGCGGATTAATACTGGTTAATGATGACTGATACTGGTTAGAGCCGATTAATACTGGTTAATGATGACTGGTACTGGTTAATGATGACTGATACTGGTTAGAGCTGACTGATACTGGTTAATGATGACTGATAGTGGTTAATGATGACTGATACTGGTCAGAGCTGATTGATACTGGTTAATGATAAATGATACTGGTTAATGGTGACTGATACTGGTTAAAGATGACAGAAACTGGTTAATGATGACTGATACTGGTTAGAGCCGATTAATACTGGTTAATGATGACTGGTACTGGTTAATGATGACTGATACTGGTTAGAGCCGATTAATACTGGTTAATGATGACTGGTACTGGTTAATGATGACTGATACTGGTTAGAGCTGACTGATACTGGTTAATGATGACTGATAGTGGTTAATGATGACTGATACTGGTCAGAGCTGATTGATACTGGTTAATGATAAATGATACTGGTTAATGATGACGGATACTGGTTAATGGTGACTGATACTGGTTAAAGATGACAGATACTGATTAATGATGACTGATAGTGGTTAATGATGACGGATACTGGTTAATGGTGACTGATACTGGTTAGAGCTGTATTGATACTGGTTAATGATGACGGATACTGGTTAGAACTGACTGATACTGGTTAGACCTGATTGATACTGGTTAATGATGACTGATACTGGTTAGAGCTGATTGATACTGGTTAATGATGATGGATAATTGGTTAATGATGACTGATGCTGGTTAAAATGACTGATACCTGTTAGAGCTGACTGATACTGGTTAAAGATGACTGATATTGGTTAATGATGACTGATACTGGTTAAAGATAACTGCTACTGGCTAGAGCTGACTGATACTGGTTAGAGCTGACTGGTACTGGTTAGAGCTGACTGGTACTGGTTAATGATGACTGATACTGGTTAAAGATAACTGATACTGGCTAGAGCTGACTGATACTGGTTAGAGCTGACTGGTACTGGTTAATGATGACTGATACTGGTTAAAGATGACTAATGCTGGTTAAAATGACTGATACCAGTTAGAGCTGACTGATACTGGTTAAAGATGACTGATAGTGGTTAATGATGACTGATACTGGTTAACAATGACTGATACTGGTTAGAGCTGACTGCTACTGGTTATTGATGACCGATACTGGTTAAAGATGACTGATACTGGATGACCTGAGAAGGACCTTCTGCCAGTTCATCAGAACGAAGCAAAGTACCCAAATATAAGACTGTATCTTGACAAGGGTGGAAATTTCACATTCTTTCATATTTAAGGTCATACCTGAAGATTTTGAGAAAGTTGTAATTGCCTAAAACCTTTCTAACTATGTGTTTGTTTTCCACAAGAAGTACAGTGTCATCTGCAAACTGACAAATTCATAATCAAAAATGAAAATGCTGGATGATAAACAGCTGAATTAGATCATATTAGTGTGCATTAGATATTGGATAACCTCGTCTTATTCCTCGTCAAATATGAATTCTCTCTAATAAACCAGGATTTAAAGATATGCAACTATAACTTTCACAATAAAACATCTGAATCATTTCACAAAATCTTTCTACAAAATGAACATTTTCAAAGGTTATCAGTAAGAAATTATGCTCAATGCTGTCAAATGCTTTTAAAAAATCCAAAAGTAATAAGAGACCATCTGAATTAATAAGGGACTAATCCATCATACCGGAGACCTGTCCAGGTGTACCCCTACCTTTCACCCAAAGAGAGCTGGGATAGGCTCCAGCAGATCCCCGTGACCCTGGATAGGACTAAACAGGTAGAGATAATGGATGAATAATCCAGCATGTCTAAAGCAAGTCTTCCATGGTTGTGGATGTATCACAACCTGCTGATTGATATTTGGCAGGAAGCTCTCAGAATGCTTATTAAGACCATTAACATAGACAGAGCCAAGAAGTCTGCAGTTGGGATTCAGGTTCTCTTTCCCAGATTCTGACAGAGTCAGGCTGGCCTCCAAGGGTCTGGTGCTGCCAGATCTTTGTCTGGATCAGGGTCTCTTTGCCTAAGATGGTTGAATCTTCATTAATGTCAGAATCATGACAAGAAATAAAAAATAAAAATAAAATAAATCTTTAAAATGATTCCGTGTATTCTGGTTAAAAAAAAAAAAAAAAAAAGAGGAAACAGTGGATCTTATTGAAATGACATCAAAGATGTTTCAGATTTAAACCAGATGAGAGCAGAGAAGAAGCTGATTTCCTGTTATTTATTAGAACAGATCAATACGTGATCAATATGACGAATTTAAAAGCAAGTAGGAGAATAAACACACAAACAGCGGCACCACTGTGGACAGGAAGTAGATGGCTGTGTTGTCATCAAAAACAAACAATCAAGGCTTCAAAATTAAAGTCTGAATAACACTGACGGTTCACTTCCTGTTTCGGTGAAATTAATTTTTATTTTCTGAAAGATCAGTGAAATGATGGACGTAAACCTTTGGTCATGTGACCAGCAGACTCCTGCAGGTGTCATCGCCTGATCTCTCATCACATGACTCATCAATACCAACAGGATGCTCTCACTTCCTGCTTCTCCGTCACATTAAAAGTCTTAGAATTTCCAACCAGTTTTTACTGTGAAAGGCCTGCAGGCAGTAACGTGACTCAGTCAGCAGTCATCACATAGATCAATGAGCTGCCAATCAATCAGCTGATCAGCTGATATCTGATGCAACATGGAAAGATTTAACAACGCAGAATTATAGGAAGCAGATAAACTGAGACTGCAGTGATGTCACAGCTCAGACAGTGATGTCACAGCTCAGAGTGATGTCATCAGTCATACCAGGATGTTCACGCCAGTTAAGAGTCACTGTCAGGGTGACATCATCAGAGAAAGTTGCACGATCTGTATATAGCGCAATCAACGTCAGCATTGGTCCCACCTCCCCTGAGCGTCTCAAGTGTGTCAGCTCAGGTGAGTTCAGTCCAGGTGAGTCAGGTGGAATTCTGGGTAAGGTCGAGGTCAGAGGCAGAGCTGGTCTGGCGCTCCAGGCCTCGCTGGTCCCTGCAGGCAACCATCTTGTGTCGGACGTCTGTCTTCCTCTCGAAGTAGTCAACGAGTGGCGGCTCGGTCAGCATGGACGCCAGCACCTGCTCGAAGCTGATGGACCAATCAGCATCCGGCGCGTTAGCCTTGCTGTGCTCACCGACCAGCACCGTGTCCTCTGCGATGTCCTCGCACGGCAGAGACCCAGCGCTCACCACAGAGTACGATGACACTGACGTGTCGTCTCGGGGCTCATCCTCAGCCTCCAGCTGGGCGTCGGCCAGAGCCCGGCACACCTGAGCCTCGCCGGGCTCCTCCTCGTCCTGCTGCAGATCATTGGTGGGGGGTGGGGCCCGGGCGGCGTCGGGCCTCTTGGAGCCGTTGCCGAACTTCTTTCCGACCTCTCCGATGCGTAGCAGCAGGCTGGCGACGGTGGCGATGGCGTGGTACAGCTCCTGCTCCCGCTGCTCTTCGCTGAACATGTTGTACAGCGTTTTACAGAGCTCAATGAACTGCTCCTGCAGACAGGTGGTGTTCATGTCAGGTGAGCTTCACTTGCCCTGCCCCACCTGGCCCCACCCACCAACAACGCCTCACCTGGTTCATCCTGGGCAGGTCTTTGATGGTTTCACTGCGTGACTCCTTCTCGCTGGCCCACATTCTCAAGTAGTACCTGTAGTCCTTCACCTCTGAAACACAGGTGAGATGTTACGAGGGGGTGGGGCCTGGCATCCACCTGTCAGGAGGGGGCAGCCACTTACCTTTTTTATCCTCGCTGTCTCCTCCCTCATTCCCCTCCTCACCTGTTCAGACAGGACACGGCACAGTCACAAGAGGTCAGCAGTAATCAGATCACAGTCAGGACTTTTACCTGATCTTCAGCGGGTGCTGCACCTGTGGCCCCGCCCTCACCTGTGATGTCAGCTCCACAGGGATTCAGACTCCTCTGGTCTAATTTTAGCTTCAACAAGGAAAACCAGTGTTCTACCTCTGAGAGTTCTCAGGTAGACCAGAACCGTCCACAACTCAACAGCTAAGTGGTGGGGCCCTCAGGCTCAGGTCTGAGACCCCCAGGCTCAGGTCTGAGACCCCCAGGATCAGGTCTGAGACCCCCAGGCTCAGGTCTGAGACCCCCAGGGTCAGGTCTGAGACCCTCAGGGTCAGGTGTAGACTCTCCAGGCTCAGGTCTGAGACCCTCAGGGTCAGGTCTGAGACCCCCAGGCTCAGGTCTGAGACCCTCAGGGTCAGGTGTAGGCTCTCCAGGGTCAGGTCTGAGACCCTCAGGGTCAGGTCTGAGACCCCCAGGCTCAGGTCTGAGACCCCCAGGCTCAGGTCTGAGACCCCCAGGCTCAGGTCTGAGACCCCAAGCTCAGGACTGAGACCTCCAGGCTCAGGTGTAGACTCTCCAGGCTCAGGTCTGAGACCCCAAGCTCAGGACTGAGACCTCCAGGCTCAGGTGTAGGCTCTCCAGGCTCAGGTCTGAGACAGGCTGTGAAGGAGTGTTTTGTGACTGCTGGGTCCTCATGAGTGCAGGTGAAACACACCTCCTGTGACTTCACCTGCTGTGGTTGAGGCCACTGAAATATCATGACTGACAGCAACTGTCCTCAAACAGAAAAACACAAACCTGATGTCACTTCCTGCTGCTGCAAAGAGTCCAGATCAGACACGAAAGAAGATTCTGGAGGAAAAATAAGAAGAAGAAGAAGAAGAGGAGGAGGAGGCAGCAGTAGACAGGTGAAACATTCAGAGATGTTAGTCAAAGTAAGATTAATCAAATTCTCATCAGGTAGGAGAGCAGATAAGTTCAGGTTCAGCAAAAGAACCAAATTAGTGAAGTGTGGAAAGTTTTGGTTACAGTGAAGGAGCTCTTCCCAGCAACCTCTGTAGCCTCAGAGTCTGAGGACTCTGGACTCAGCTAAAACCCCTGAACTCACCTGAAACACCTGCACTCACCTGAAACACCAGAACTGACCTAAAATACCTGGACTCACCTGAAATACCTGAACTGACCTGAAATACCTGAAACACCTGAACTTAACTGAAACGCCTGGACTCACCTGAAACACCAGAAATGACCTGAAATACCTGAAACACCTAAACTCAGGTAAAACACTTGAACTCACATGAAACACCTGGACTCACCTGAAACATCTGGACTCACCTGAAACACCAGAACTGACCTGAAATACCTGAAACACCTGAACTCAGCTAAAACACCTGGACTCTCCCAAAACACGTGGACTCTCCTAAAACACCTGGACTCACCTGAAACACCTGGAATCAACTGAAACACCTGAACTCACCTGAAACACCTGGAATCAACTGAAACATCTGGACTCACCTGAAATACGTAAAACACCTGAACTCACAGAAAACACTTGGACTCAACTGAAATACCATAAACACCTGGACTCATCAGAAACACCTGGACTCTCCTAAAACACCTGGACTCTCCCAAAACACCTGGACTCTCCCAAAACACCTGGACTTACCTGAAACACCCGAACTTACCTGAAATACCTGAAACACCTGGACTCAACTGAAATACCTGGACTCACCAGAAACACCTGAACTCACCTGAAATACCTGAAACACCTGGGCTCACCTGAAACACCTGGACTCACCTGAAACACCTGGACAGACCTGAAACACTTGGACTCAACTGAAACATCTGGACTCACCTGAAATACGTAAAACACCTGAACTCACAGAAAACGCTTGAAATACCTGAGCGTCATTCTCAGTTCTTTCCTCAGTGAACAATGTAAGATTCCCTGGTTGTTTCTCAGAGAACCAATCACAGTCCAGTTCCCTCTGATCACATGTTCACATTTCCCATCAGTCAACCTGACCTTTAGAACCTGATCCAGTTCAGACTCCAGACAATCAGCTGAAAGCAGCAGAACAGATGTGACAGGTGTGTGTGTTACCTTGAGTTTCGTCCTCAGTGAAGAAATGTGTGGCCTCCAGAGCTGACTCCGCCTCCTCAGGACACAGAGCTGCAACAAATATACAAACAAAGAGACCAGAACATGAGTGACATCAGGGGTTCTGGTGGTTCTGGAGTAAGGGGTGCTCACTGATTTGATCCAGGTTAATCTGGACAGGTGAGCTGCTACCTGGTGGGAGGTGGAGCTTGTAGAGCAGCTTCAATTTCTCTGTCATGTCACCATGGTACATCCCACCTGCAGAGACATAGACAAGAGATGGAACCTGGTCTGGGATCTGGATCTGAAACTAGATCTGAATTTAAATGTAGATCTGGATCTGAATCCAAATATTAATCTGCATCTGGTTCGAAATCTGACTCTGGATCTCAAGCTGGATCTGAATCCATATCTGGATCTGAATGTGAACCTGGATTGGAATCTAAGGGCCAATTCCAATTCCTCCCCTTAACCCTCAATCTTGGTCCTCCAAAGTCAGTGTCAGGACTGTTTTGTGACTTAGAAATGGGACACCCCTTGAGTGCAGTTACGTCTTCAGACTGTGGGGGGCGACCTTACGCCAAAGCTACGTCCAGTCTTTCAAGATAATGACGAAGAAGCAGTAGAAGAAGCAGTAGAACAATAAAATAATACATGTGTATATACACTACAAAAAAAAAGTTAAGGATATTTTGAAATTTGTTGATATTTTATGCTATTTTTGTGAATTGGCCTATTTTTCTTTGTTTTCATGAAATGTCTTGTTTGTCCAGTCTATATTTTTGTGTTTGACTCGGTTCCACTTGATTGATCCCAGCCAGATTGAGCTTTATCCTGGTACTCACATTTGGCTATTTAAAGAGCCTGTTCATTTGGGTGATTTGTTCATTTTGTAAGGTGGCTGAAACGAAAACGAAAATGTTCTTGCTTATTGTTGTTGTCTTGCTAATGTTGTGTGAAGGTTGTGGAGCTCCTCGATGTCATCTGGATGCTCCGGAGGTGGCTAGAGCAGTCCAGCTCCTTGAGGATGGGGTACGGCAAGTTGAGGTGGCCAGGCGGTTCGGTGTAAGCCAGAGTGTTGTGTCACGTCTGTACCAACGCTTCCAGGAGACCGGGCTGTATCAGGACAGACCACGTTCGGGCCGCCCTCGGGCCTTAACAGACCGCCAGGACCATTATTTGAGGACACATGCTCGATGAAACCGCTTCGACTCGGCAATTACTCTCAGAAATAATCTTCAAAATGCCACTGGTGTCCGTATCAGTGTTCAGACTGTGAGGAGGTCTGTGTGGCCCCCCATACTGATCCCTGCCCACACCATAACAGTCCACGTGTTCACGAGAAAAGGCCAACCTTGCCTGACGGTGTCTAGGGGTCAATCATGGGGTCACAGCCGGACGTCTGGCATTCAGGCCATCAGCATTCAGTCGGTTCCTCACAGTCTGAACACTGATACGGACACCAGTGGTATTTTGAAGATTATTTCTGAGAGTAATTGCCAAGTCGAAGCGGTTTCATCGAGCATGTGTCCTCAAATAAAGGGTCCTGGCGGTCTGTTAAGGCCCGAGGGCAGCCCGAACGTGGTCTGTCCTGATACAGCCCGGTCTCCTGGAAGCGTTGGTACAGACGTGACACAACACTCTGGCTTACACCGAACCGCCTGGCCACCTCAACTTGCCGTACCCCATCCTCAAGGAGCTGGACTGCTCTAGCCACCTCCGGAGCATCCAGATGACATCGAGGAGCTCCACAACCTTCACACAACATTAGCAAGACAACAACAATAAGCAAGAACATTTTCGTTTTCGTTTCAGCCACCTTACAAAATGAACAAATCACCCAAATGAACAGGCTCTTTAAATAGCCAAATGTGAGTACCAGGATAAAGCTCAATCTAGCTGGGATCAATCAAGTGGAACCGAGTCAAACACAAAAATATAGACTGGACAAACAAGACATTTCATGAAAACAAAGAAAAATAGGCCAATTCACAAAAATAGCATAAAATATCAACAAATTTCAAAATATCCTTAACTTTTTTTTTGTAGTGTATATAAATATATATATACTTACATTTATAGCTAGCTTTTTTTGGTGCAATCCTTACTCCGAAGGGTGGTGCCGGAGAATCTCAATATTGCCCTCAAACTCGTCCCTCAATTTGAACGTCTGAGAATCAGGACAACACTGGCGCTTCATAGGAGTGCACATGTTTGAGACTGAGGGTTGAGACTGAGGGTTAAGGGAGGAACTGGAATTCACCCTAAATCTCATTCTGAACTCAGATCTGGAATTTGATTCCAAACATGAATGAACCTGGATATGAATTTGAACCTACATCTTGATATGGATCTGAATGTAAATTTCACTCTGGATCTGGATATAAATGTGAATCTGGAACAAAATCTGAAATTGGCTCTGAATTCAGATCTGGAACCGTAACTGGATCTGAATCCAAACATGAACCTAAACCTGGGTCTGAATTTGAATCTTTAACTGGATTAAGATAAGGATCTGGAACTGAACCTATAATCATTTTCAGATTCAGGACTGGATCTGAACCTAAATCAGATACTGAACTTCACTATGGATCTGTATCTGAATCTGGATTCAAATCTGGACTTGATTTTGGATCTCAATCTGGACTCACATAGCCCAGTGATGAACTCTTTGAAGTTGACAAGCCCATCCTGGTTCTGGTCCAGGAGTCTGAAGAGACGGGCTGAGAGTGTGGGGGTGTGGCTTCCGCAGAGCCAGGGAGCGAGCGCAGTGAAGAGCTGGGTGAACTGGACTGGGTCGATCCGGTACTGCTCGAGGTACGGCAGACTGGGATCATGGCGATCCGCTGCTGAACTACTGGAGCCCCAATAACAACTGGTCATGTGTTTGGACTGGACCAGGTCAGAAACAGATAACCAGATGAGAAACAGAGAAACGGGTCATGAACGGAGAACTGGGTCGGACACAGAGAGGTAGTTCTGACCTTAAACAGACAGTACAGCTCCTCCAGCTCCTCGATCCCAAAGGCAGACTCCGTCATGATCGCCCTTACCTGAAACAGACACACACCTGTAAGAGGCATGTCGTCAAGCCTGTGTGACACCAGCAGGCGGTACCACCCACCACGCTCCTCTTTGCCGTGTCCTCAAGGGACTGGATGACCTTCAGCCGCAGCTTGAATCTCATCTGGTCGATGACATCAGAGCGCAGATCTCCAAACTTCTGCAGGAGAAGAAATAGGAGAAAACCACATGACCTAATGTCCAGCAGACACGCCCCCACACAGGTGTTCCAGTGACATCATTCTGACCTCATAGGAGGACTTGATGAGCTCGAAGACGTCAATCTCTGGCGGAGGCTCATCTCCACTTGTCAGCAGGGCGTGGAGATGAGGGATGGGTGGAGCCACCGTCTGCTTGTTCACCACGTTGTCCAAGTACCTGTAGGACAGGTGGAGCTTTTATCTGGAGTCTGAACCAGAACCAAACTGGTCATTCCAGCAACAACAACATTTTGAATCAGGCCTAACCCAGGACAGGACCAGAATTGGATCAGGATCTGAAATGTTCTGAATCAGGTCTGCACCAAATCAGAAGAAAACTTAACATAGTTTTGACCAGTTCTGGACCAGAGCTGGACCAGGCCTGGACTATCTCCAGCACTGGACCAGCTATAAAAATGTTTTGAACCATGTCAGAACCCTGGTCTGACCCAGAACTGGTCCTAGTCTGGACCTACCTGCCCAGGATGGTCATGGCCTCTCCCTCATCGCTGCAGGACAGCAGGGCATCCATGTTGTCGTGAAGGACGGCCAGCGCCACCTGCAAGTAAATGAGGAGACAGGAAGTGATCTCACTAGAAAGCGAAACCAGTCTGCAAGGGGTCAGAGTCAGGTGGATCTGTACCTGGAAGATGACCTTTATGCCCTCATAGAAGAAGCAGTCCACTAGCAGGACAGCGCTGTCAAAGGGCATGGCAGACAAGAACAAGGTCAGGAACCAGGACAGACTGATGGTGGAGATGACGCCCAGCTCCTGCATGTGGTCGTACAAAACTGGGAGGAAGCCCCGGGTCAGCTCCTCAAACACCCCCTGGTCCACCAGAGCTCCTGCAGGGGCACATCACTGCTGGTTGGACAAGGAACCATGTTGAAGGGATCTTAAAAACGGCTGGTCGACTTTTCAGAACCCCATCTACACACAAAGCAGCACAGGTGATCTAGGAACATTTGCTGGACCTGAAAGTCAACTAATTGAGTCTATAAAATCAATACAGGTGATCTGAGACTGATTAGTGGACTTGAGTAATGGTCTCAGTCCTCTTAATGGACCCGGTCAGCTAATGGATCCAGGTCCATGTTCCTGGACCATGTTCCTGTTACCAACCTAGACCTGGTTCTGACTGACTTTGGCCCTGTTACAGTGCCTGGACCCTGGTCCTGTTGGAGACCCTAGACTTGTTTAAGACCAAGGTTTTATCATAGATCCTTGTTTAATTACTCACCCTGGTCCTGTTGGAGCCCTTGGCCCTGGTAAAGACCTTTACCAGGTCAGCATGGCCTGTTTCTCAGTGATAATATCTAATGTAGAATATCTAATCCAATGTGGAATGTTGTTCAGGCGCCATGGCATGATTTTTTGAGACACTAGCTGTTGGAGGAATTTAGCTCAAGGCTCAAAGTATTGATAAACAAGTGTCTAAGAATGACTGCATGTCCTTGATTCATGGTCTTGTCCTGACAACAGCTGTAGGTGCTGTTGTGAGCGCCTGACCATCTCTGCTTGTATACAAATGGAGATTAAATCCACTTTCACCGTCTGTCCGATTGTCAAGTGCTTTACTAAGTGTTGTACAACTACCTCACTAGAACTCACTAATTATTGGTAAACTGATATACATTAATAGTAAAATATAAACAACAATATTCCTGCGTCAAAGTAACACAAACAAAAACAAAAGGAAACTTGGCACTGCAAACTGCAGTGTTAAAGAAAAAGAAACCACACTGCCATCTAGTGGTTGGTGGTGAAATTACAGAGCAACGTAAACAATAACGTACAAGTGTAAACACCAGAGATGCTGTTGGGGCCATGTGGAGCCTACAAGTGTAGCTGCAACATAGAACCATAAATCATGGTATTTGTGGGGACCCAGGTCCTAGTGGAGACCCAGGGTCTATGACTGACCCTGGTCCTGGTGGAGACTAGGGATGGGAATTGATAATAATTTTTCCGATTCCGATTCCATTATCGATACTGTTTAATGATTCGATTCTCTTATCAATTCTAATTTGGGCAAAAAAGGAAAACAGTTTTATCAGCATTATTTTTTTTACTTAGAAGTCACGACCTTACAAACTCAACAGCGAGGTCAAAAGAGGCCCAAAGCCTGGATAACATGTTAACTGTTGTAATATGTAACTGTGCAAATACACAAGAATGTGTAACATTTTACTAACAGATTTTTCCCAATAGAAATAAAAAAAATCTCCTTTTTAAAAGGATATGTGAGCTCACTAAGCACTCAAATATAATACTAAAGAGAGATAAATACTATAAAATACAACGGAACAGTGCATAGTACAAATCTGCAAATACTATGAAGAATTAAAAATTCTTTTGCAGAAAAATAATCATGTCTTCCAGCCTCTGAGCCAGCCAGACTCTCTCTCGTCACAGTCATCTTCTAAATGTAATGCAGAAGGCATTTGTTCAATACCACAGCGTTAATGTTATAGCGTGTTTTACAAAGAAGCACATAGGCAGTGGCATAGCTACTTAACCAGAGTTACCAGAGGTGATCTTAGCTTGGCTACGGCTACTGCCGCTGGATTGAGATCCATCAGTCCGAAGCGTCAAAAACACGACACTCGTTATCGCATGTTGTGTGCGCAAATGTTTCTGCGTGTTAGCCGTGTTCCCTCCCGACGCTGTTATCTCCACTTTACAATGACTGCAAGTTGCCTTGTTGCCATCTTTCTTTGGTGAAGTGAAGCCAAACTTTGGAGCGTTTGAACCTGGTGGGCGCCATTGTTGTTTACAACTCCAATGCGCGTGCTAAACCGACGTAACTTAATCACGTAAGTGCTTTCTGGATTTGACTGTTCGTAACTTGCGTGAATTACATGAGATTCCTGCTGGTTGGAATCAATAAGAGAATCGCTAGATAAACTGCCAAACGATTCCATGGAATTGAAACACACGGAACCAGTTCTCTACAGGAACCAGTTCTCAATTCCCAACCCTAGTGGAGACCAAGGTTCTATGACTGACCCTGGTCCTGGTGGAGACCCAGGTCCTGGTGTAAGTGGTCTTACCTACGACCCTGGTGTTGTAGTAGTCCGGCAGCATGCGCTCACACAGTGCCACCAGCAGCCAGAAGGCCTCTTCCTCGGTGCAGTACAGCAGCAGGACGGAAGTGACAATGTTCATGGCCTGAAGGACAGAACCACAATGAGATGAAGGCAGTCACCTCCAGACCATCAGAGATGCTTTAGAACTGAACCCTGATAACAGTTGGAAGGTCTCCTCCTCTTTAGGAGGACACGGTGTCCCTGATCTCCAACCAGAACATCAGATCTGGACTGGTCTGACCAGAGAACACTTTCCCACTTTGAAACAGTCCATTTAAATGAGTCTTGGTCCACAGGACACGACGGTTCTTCTGGACCATGTTCAGATATGTCCTCCTGTTTGATGGTAGATCTTCAGTTGTCATCTGCAGATGGAACGGTGGATTGTGTCTACTGACGGTGGTTTCTGGAAGTCTTCCTGGACCCATTTAGTGATGTCATTGACGAACACCCAATAAAGGTCTTGGTCCTTGTCCCTGACGCACAGAGATGTCTCCAGTTTCTCTGAATCTGTAGATGATGTTCTGGACTGTAGATGAGGAGATCTGCAGAGCTTTTGAGGAACATTTTTTTAAAGTGTTCCTCCATCTTTTTCAGAGAGACTCTGCCTCTCTAATCATCCCTTTAGAGCTGACCATGTTCAGACCTGAGATCAGTTCACTTCATTAGTTCACAGATGTTCTCCAGATGTTCTGCAGTTGCTCCTGTCCAACTATTCAGAGACCTGGAGCTGCAACCACATCTGGAATGAGCTCATTTACTGGAGAAAAGTGGAACATTTCTCAGTTGGAACATTTATTTTATCAATGTTCTGTTGGGGATAAAATATTGGCTCATGCGATTTGAAAGTCTTTTAGTTTTTATTGTATTCAAATTTTAAAATGTCCCACCTTTTCCAGAATTTCAGTTGTATATATTTTAAAACTCCTTAACTCAAAAGAGTGAAGGATGGTCTGCCTTGTTGGTCACGTGACCTCCAGCAAAGGTCCTGACACCTGTGATGGTCCTCTGGGGGTGGGGGGGGTGGGCTGGGGGGGGGGGGGGGTGCAGTGTTGTCTCCTGGGAACTTCTTCCTCAAGACTTCCTGTCACCATTCTGTTCACTCTTGTATCGCTACGTAGAGAAAATTACTATTTTCTTTTAATTGTGAAGTTGTGGATGAAAGTATCCAAACAGCTGCTTCTTTTATAGAACTGTACATATTTGTTAAAAACTCACAAATGTTCTTTTGAAGTCGTGACTCTCAAACAGCTTCTGATGGTAAAACAGCTGCAGTCATTCTGCAAGAATTGGGAGGAGCCTGAGCCCCACCTGGATCTACCCTAGCAGGTGTCTGCCGGTGGTCTCACCTGCAGGTTCCTGGGGGGTTTGAGGTGGTTTCTGGGTCGCTGGTCTCACCTGGCAGTACCCGATCCCTGGGTTGCGGTGAGCATAGGCAGTGAGGACGCGGCGCAGGGCGGCAATGCCCGTCTCGTTCTGGAAGGCTCTGTGCTCCGGCATCGAACGGTGAAGGTCGCGCTCGATCTCCTCTGTTGCCAACGAACACAGACCCATGGCCTTCTCCACCAGATCGCCGTAGTAACCGGGGTGGGACGCCATTTCATTCTGAGCTCCTGGATACACAGGTGGACAGGAAGTCAGGGGGACCGGAATTGAGAGGGACAAAGTCAAGTGGACAGGAAGTGAGAGGGACAGAAAGTCATGTGGACAGGAAGTGAGAGGGACAGGAAGTCATGTGGACAGGAAGTGAGAGGGACAGGAAGTCAGGTGGACAGGAAGTCATGTGGACAGGAAGTGAGTCAGGTGGACCCTGACCAGAGAACAGCAGCCACAGCTCGCCCCTCAGGCTCTCAGGGATCCCGTTGAGGACCAGCTCTCTGGCTCTGGAGGTCCGGTACATGCAAACGCCCCGACCAAACTCTGAGAAGTGGATGTTCCACGCCTCCTCCTTCATCTTCTCCTTCATCTGCAGGAGAACTGGGTCAGAGACCGGGCCCTGAACAGAACCATGCTCTGGAAAATGGGGACTCAGACTCACGGCTCTGGGTCCCAGGTCTTCCGGGGCGTCTCGCCGGTAGATCTGCAGCAGACCCTGGGTGGCGGTGGGCAGACCTGGATGGTAATGGTGCTCCTTCTGGACGGAGTTGGACTGTTCCAATGAGGATGCCTAGGGACATTCACAATCAGAACCGAAACTGGATCCAGGATTTGTTTACGTTTGATCTAAATATTTCTACTCCATGACCAGAGTCCCAAACGTTATTTCATTAAATCTACACTGATGGGTAGCGCAGCGGGTAGGGTTAGGGTAAGGGTTAGGGGTTAGGGTTAGAGTAAGGGTTAGGGGTTAGGGTTAGGGTTAGGAGTTAGGTTTTTGTGTTATGGGCTTTGTCGAAATAAGCCCAACTCTGCTCCTTCCACCATCTGATGACGTCCTGGAAATGTGGAGTAGGTTTGTTTTTGCACATGACTACGAAGTCCAGTTGAGGCTCATTCGCCGTACTATTCACTTTTTGTGGTATGTATGGTGCAAACGCACTTGGGCCAGCCAAGGCTATTGAGTATAAGATGTGCTGTGTAGTGTACGAACAATTCCGTTGGGAAGTTGTCCCTGTGGGTGCGTTGGATTCGAAGATGAATCCTGTGTTTTCGTACGCGGCTAGTGGGTGCAGGTTGAGATCAAGGGGGGGGGTATTTGTGAGTATGGTATAGGGTGTGTGCAAGTGAGGTTTGGTGGCCCCTTGAGTATCAGTTGTGTGCGGTTGTGGTGTGGGGAAGGGAGGAACGCTTGAGAGTAAGGTGCATGTAGGGGAGGTATGGAGGCCCCTTGAGTATCAAGTGTGTGTAGTGGGGTGTGTGGCCCCTTGGTATGTACGTATGTTGGGTGTAAGTGTGGTGTGGGGGGTACAAGATTGGGGTTGGGTATAAAAGTGAGGCTGGGGTTGGGTTGTGTTAAGGGGGGGTCAAGGGGGGGGAGGAGGAGAAGGTGGTGGGGGGCGGGTCTATGAAATTGAGTGTCAGTCGACTGGGGCTGTCGACTTGTGTGTATGGTTGCCAATTTGGTATAATAATAATCACGATCTAAAAAAATAATAATGGTAATAAGTTATTTATATCCCTACTTTTGATGCTTGTGGGTACTCCTATTTTAGTATTTGCTGCGATCAGTGTGTCGCCAGTGGGTAGTGGCACACTGATGTGGTACCTGAGAGAATTTTGAATAGAATTTCTGAACTAATCGTCAGTGGTGTACCAACAGGTCTATGGACGTTTCGGCCTTTTGCTTAGGGTTAGGGTTAGGGGTTAAGGTTAGGCCATGTACGGAAGAAAAGTCCTCCTGCAGCGGTCGTAGGTTCGACTCCCAGCCTCTGATGCTGCATGTCTTCCCCTGATTTCCTGTCTCTTCCAGGGTTAATAAAGGCCACTGGAGTCACAAAAAAAATCTACGACTGATTTTCCAACTTAAGATTCACTACCTTGAAACTAACTTAATGACTTTCTATGTCACACAAAATAAATATTTATTCATTTATGTAACACTGACAGCAGTAAAATGTCAATGAGATTCAAAGCAGAAGTTTACTTAGTAGCACAGAGACCATGAATATGAAGAATAAACTGGATGGGTTTTATAAAATCCTCAAAATCTTTCTCTGCATGGACATCCTAATTTTCAGATTCCATGACTTTTCCAGTTTTTTTTCAAGCCCTATGAACCCTGACAGCAGCAGCTCTGGTTGAGCTGTGACTGACATACCGAGGGACCAATCAGAGACAGCGGGTGGGCATCTCCCCAGGAGCTGTCGGGCGTTCGCTGCAGGAAGTCGGAGATGCGCTGGACCAGGAAATCTCTGTCTTTGAGGTTGGCGAACAGGAAGTTCATCTTGTTTTTGGTGCTGATGGAGACGGGACATGGCAAGACACTGCTGCTGTCTGCCTTCTCCACCACGGACACCTGGGGACCAGAGGATCATGGGTAAAATCTCCACAATGAAGACTGGGAGCTCTGGTGGGTTCTGCCCCAAAAAACAGTTCACCCCAACTGACCCCAGTCCTCCAGCCAGTCCATCCATGACTAACCCCAGTCCAGTCCAGTCGCCTACTGACCCCAGTCCAGTCCATGAATGACCCCAGTCCAGTCCCCTACTGACCCCAGTCCAGTCCATGACTGACCCCAGTCCCAGTCCAGTCCTATGACCCCAGTCCACCCCACTGGACCCAGTCCAGTCCCCTACTGACCCCAGTCCAGTCCATACTGACCCCAGTCCAGTCCCCTACTGACCCAGTCCAGTCCATGACGACCCCCAGTCCAGTCCCTACTGACCCTAGTCCAGTCCCCTACTGACCCCAGTCCAGTCCATTACTGACCCCAGTCCGGTCCATTACTGACCCTAGTCCAGTCCCCTACTGACCCCAGTCCAGTCCATTACTGACCCCAGTCCAGTCCACTACTGACTCCAGTCCAGTCCCCTACTGACCCCAGTCCAGTCCATTACTGACCCCAGTCCAGTCCCCTACTGACCCCAGTCCAGTCCCCTACTGACCCCAGTCCAGTCCCTAACTGACCCCAGTCCAGTCCCCTACTGACCCCCCCCCAGTCCAGTCCTACTGACCCCAGTCCAGTCCCCTACTGACCCCAGTCCAGTCCACCCCTCCACTACTGACCCCAGTCCAGTCCCCTACTGACCCCAGTCCAGTCCATTACTGACCCCAGTCCAGTCCCCTACTGACCCCAGTCCAGTCCACTACTGACCCCAGTCCAGTCCCCTACTGATCCCAGTCCAGTCCCCTACTGACCCCAGTCCAGTCCATTACTGACCCCAGTCCAGTCCCCTACTGACCCCAGTCCAGTCCCTGACTGACCCCAGTCCAGTCCATTACTGACCCCAGTCCAGTCCCCTACTGACCCCAGTCCAGTCCATTACTGACCCCAGTCCAGTCCCTACTGACCCTAGTCCAGTCCCCTACTGACCCCAGTCCAGTCCATTACTGACCCCAGTCCAGTCCACTACTGACCTCCAGTCCAGTCCCCTACTGACCCCAGTCCAGTCCATTACTGACCCCAGTCCAGTCCCCTACTGATCCCAGTCCAGTCCCCTACTGACCCCAGTCCAGTCCATTACTGACCCCAGTCCAGTCCCCTACTGACCCCAGTCCAGTCCCCTACTGACCCCAGTCCAGTCCCCTTACTGACCCCAGTCCCTTACTGACCCCAGTCCAGTCCATTACTGACCCCAGTCCAGTCCCCATTACTGACCCTAGTCCAGTCCCCTACTGACCCCAGTCCAGTCCATTACTGACCCCAGTCCAGTCCAGTCCACTACTGACCCCAGTCCAGTCCCCTACTGACCCCAGTCCAGTCCATTACTGACCCCAGTCCAGTCCACTACTGACCCCAGTCCAGTCCCCTACTGACCCCAGTCCAGTCCATTACTGACCCCAGTCCAGTCCCCTACTGATCCCAGTCCAGTCCCCTAATGACCCCAGTCCAGTCCCCTACTGACCCCAGTCCAGTCCCCTACTGACCCCAGTCCAGTCCATTACTGACCCCAGTCCAGTCCCCTACTGACCCCAGTCCAGTCCATTACTGACCCCAGTCCGGTCCATTACTGACCCTAGTCCAGTCCCCTACTGACCCCAGTCCAGTCCCCTACTGATCCCAGTCCAGTCCCCTAATGACCCCAGTCCAGTCCCCTACTGACCCCAGTCCAGTCCCCATTACTGACCCCAGTTTAGTCCCCCACTGATCCCAGTCCAGTCCCCTAATGACCCCAGTCCAGTCCCCTACTGACCCCAGTCCAGTCCATTACTGACCTGAGTCAATTCTTGGTGCCCACCACAGCCTCAAAAAACATGATCTAAATGAGCAGTCCAGGTCTGAACCAGCAGTCTGAACTTGTGGTCCTGGTCTGCGTAGGTGGTCTGGGTCTGAGCCAGAGGTCCAGTCTGAGTGTCACCTCTCTGAGCGGGATGATGAGCTGACAGAGGTCCTCCTCGCGGCTGCTGAAGCAGATGTAGTTGTTGGAGATGAACAGCTGGCCCACCACATGCATCTTGGCGAACGGTGTCCACAGCGTGCAGTCCGTGTGTCCGTCCAGCCGCTCATCCTGGGTCAGCCGGAACACAGCCCGGTACCACTCGTTCTTCGCCCGGGCGTCAAAGTCCCTGCCAACAGAGACAGTGAATCAAACAGTGGGTGACAGGTGAAGGAGGAGGGGGCGGGGCTAGGCATCAGGAACAGACCTCTTCAATGTGGAGACGTTCTTCAGCGTCTTGCAGGGTTTTGGAAGACAGAGGTCTGCAGTGAAGCCCTCTTTGTCCAGCAGCTGGCGCATGGCCACGTTAGCTAGCTGCTCCATGAGCTTGAAGGTGTCACCGATGTTCAGGAACATGGAGAAGAAGTGCTCCGTGTGGCGGGTACTGACACGGACGCTCTCCGGAAACACCAGCGTGGCGTTCTTCTCCAACTGGGTCACCTCGGTCCAGGGGATGACCAGGGTCACTGAGGTCACAGACAGGTCAGGGTTAGGGTCAGGGTTAGGTACAGGAGGTTCCTACATCTGTTTCTATCGTCATCTCTGTAGTTCATGAACTAACAATGGACCAGTCAGAATAGAAGAACATGAGATTATTAGTTCTCCAGTTAATGGATAATTACTATTGATCCTAATTATTAGTTATTATTAAAGAAATAAATATTATTATCCTCCATCCTGTTGGTCCTCCCTCCTCTGTCCTCCATCCTTCATTCATCCTTTCATTGCTACGCTGATGATACGCAGCTGTACTTATCCATGAAACCAGAGGAAGCAAAACCGTTGGCCGACCTTCAAGGGTGTCTTAATGACATTAAGTCCAGGATGTCCTCTAATTTTTTGTTTCTAAACTCGGATAAAACAGTGGTTATTGTTTTGGTCCCAAACACCTGAGGAATGGATTAACTGGGTTTATGCTGGCTTCCAGCACAGCTGAGAAAAACTTGGAGTCATTTTGATCAGGATATGTCATTTAAGCAGCATATTAATCTGGTTTGTCAGACAGCCTTTTTTCATCTCTGAAATATCTCCAAGATCAGGAGCATCCTCTCCCAGGGTGATGCTGAAAAATGTATCCACGCGTTTGTCAGTTCTAGACTGGATTATTGTAATGCGTTGTTAACAGGATGTCTGAAAAGCTCGCTGAATAGCCTCCAGTTGATCCAGAATGCAGCAGCGAGGGTGCTGACAGGAATCTGTAAGCGAGATCACATCTCTCCCGTGTTAGCCTCCCTCCATTGGCTTCCCGTGAAATTTAGAATTGAGTTTAAAATTCTGCTTCTCACATATAAGGCCCTTAATGGCCTAGCTTCTCGTTATCTACCAGACCTGATAGCACATTATGTTCCTAATAAAGCTCTCTGCTCTCAAAGTGCAGAATTACTCGTTGTTCCTAGAATATCTAAAAGTAGGTTTGGAGGACGGGCCTTCTGCTACCAGGCACCTTTATTATGGAACCAGCTACCAGTTTGGGTTCAGGAGGCTGACACCACCTCCATCTTCAAAACTAAGTTGAAAACATTTCTGGTCAGTAAAGCCTACAGTTAGTCTAATCTATAGTGTGTAGGAGCTAATAGTTATAGCCATAGCTGTAGTAGCTCAGACTAGAGTAGCTCGTCTTAATCACAGCTTCATCATAGCTATGCTGCTATAGGCCTACGCTGCAGGGGGATGCCAACATGATCTGCTGAGTGGTGTCTCCACTGCTCTTCCTCCTTTCCTTCCCTTTCCTCCTCCCTTCCTCCTCCTCCACTCATTCCATAGTTAATTAGCAGCACCTCGTTACTGTAACTGTGCTCCATTTTCTTTCCTGTAGTTTGTTGTGCTGTTTTCCTCCTCTTTTCTCTTTTCTTTCTGTGTGTTTTAAGGTCAGAGTTTCCTGAGTTTCATGCTGACTTGCAGTACCCTCCTCTGTCCATCCCAGCGTTTACCTACACCTGTGTGTGTAGATGTGTTTCAGGGTGTGGCTGTGCCGTGTGGTGTGACCGGTGATCGATCGTGTCCTCTGACCATCTCACCTCAGTGCTGCTACATGCATCTGTTTATGTTTATATGGTCATTATATTCAGTCATTTGTGTGCTCTCCTCTCTCTGTCCTCCATCCAGGTCCTGATCAAGGTTTTTGTCTTTTAAGTAGTGGCGTGTTTTTTTTTTTTTTTTGTCATTGTTTCTTTAATCAAGTTATAATTATGTCACTGATCGTTAACTGTATTGTATCGGGGGTCTTGATCTGGTCACTGAAAAGTGTCAAGAGACATTTGTATTGTAATAGACACGATACAAATAAAGTTGGACTGAAGTGAACTGAAAGAAATGAAGCTGCTGTCTGTGCTGGGATTGGCTAGGGTTGGAGTTAGGGTTAGTGTTAGGGTTAGGGGTTAGGGTTAGGATTAGTGTTAGGGTTAGGGGTTAGGGGTTAGGGTTAGGGTTAGGGTTAGGGTTAGGGGTTAGGGGTTAGGGGTTAGGGTTAGGGGTTAGGGTTAGGGTTAGGGTTAGGGTTAGGGTTAGGGTTAGGGTTAGGGGTTAGGGTTAGGGGTTAGGGGTTAGGGTTAGGATCACCTTCTCTGCCCAGCAGGAAGGAGTAGAAGCACAGGTGGTTGACGGACAGGTAGAGCCAGCCCTGCCGTGGGACTCGTCCCTTCCAGTAGCTGCAGGAGTAGTAGTTGACCAGCTTCTCCTCTTCAGGCATCCCAAACAGCTTCCTCATCTTCAGCTCTGCCTCCCGGAACTTTCCGCTGTCCTCCTCCTGCTCCTCGCTCTGCTTCAGCCGGTTCTCCTCCGCCATGATCCCCTGCAGGAAGTGACATCGGTCAGTGACAGACAGCTGTGAGAGAATATGTGCTGAGAAGCACTGGCAGTGAGACACCTACGCAGATCTTTCCTTTGACGAAGGTGGTGACGTCTTCATCGTTGTCAAATATGGAGATGGTCTGCAGGAGGTTGGTCTCCAGCCAATCCCAGTGCTCCGTGATCTCCTTCCTGGATGAGCCTGCCAGACAGAGCTGAGGGTTAAAAGCAGACACACTTCTGGAGAAGGTGAGGGTTGGTGGTGTCCAGACACCTACCGCAGGCGATGTTCCAGTAGATCTGAGAGTCCCCGGTCTGGAGCAGGATCCTGTACGGAGCCACTCTGGCACTGGAGTCCAGAACCACATCCAGAGTCCCCACCAGGAGCCCTGCAGACAAGTGAACCAGGTGAACCAGGTGAACTGGGCAAAACAAGTGGAATTACAGAGACGCAGATGACAACGGACAAATATAATCACCAAAGACGGGGTAGGACCTGTATGTGGTCTACACGGGCATCTGCTACCTACAAGTAGAAATCAGGCTTTACATGTCTGTTGTTGACACCTGTCTGGTTGTAGCTCCGCCTACGTCACATGCTTCCTTTCTGATTGGTTGTTGTCTCTCCAACAAGGAAAAGTCAAGACTTTTTTCACTAAATCTCCTTCTCATTAAGTCACAATTTTTAGTGCACATTTGCAACTTTGTTTTACATGCTTTCATCATCTTCTTCTCCAGGTTCAGGTGGAGGGGTCAGCAGAGACCTCCTTCTCTCCTCTGGAAGGATACGGAGGTGTTTCCAGGTCTCCTCCTGGTTGGACATGTCTGAATCTCCTTCCAGGGAGGTGTCCAGGAGACGTCCTGACCAGATGAACCTCCTCAGCTGGCTCCTCTCAATGTGGAGGAGCAGCAGCTCTTGAACTTCTACTCTCACCTCTACAGGAGACTCCACCACCCTGCAGAGGATCCTCCATCTGGTTCTTCCAGGTGGTGACCACAGGTGAGGGCGGGAACACAGATCCACCCAACCCTAATAGACCATCCACATTACTGCAGACACGCAATCATGAACAAGAACCCGACTCTGGATAAAGCAGAAGCTAATGGATGGTTGATGGACAGCAGAAGGAATCTGACAGTGGTCCACTCCAGGTCCACACTCACAACTTCTTTCTCTGTCTATTGGCCCCGCCCCCTGGAGACCAGCCTCCAATCAGAGGAAACGACTGATTCTGAGATCAATGAGAATTTTATCCAGCAGGTCAAAGTTTACCAGCACTCAGCTGACTCCTGATGACGTCACTACCAGATCAGTAACTCTGAATAGACCCCCCCCTCCCCCACTCATATGGTTCAAAGCCCCCCACCCCCACCCCTTCAGACACACCACAAGAGCCCGCGGCTTTAATGGAAATGGAGCCGAACCGAACGGAACCGGGCCCGAACTGACCTGAGAGGCCCCCCCCGCGGCCGTGGCCCCTCCTCCTCTGCAAGATGAAGAACGGGTTGGCCCGCTCCGATACCCACAGAGCTCCGGCCAGCAGAACCTCCTCCGGGTGGATCCACATCTGGAGACAGATGGTAGCAGACGGTATCGGGTGGGGGGACGACGGTTCTGGTTCTGGTTGCGATTCTGGGTCACACCAGCATCCAGCTGATGTTGTTGTTTTCTCCAGTCCGATGACGACGCAGCACTTCCGGGTGTGACGACGCACGTACGTCGTGGCGTCACAGCCTTTTTGAAAAAGAGCTACTCTTCTTTTTCTTTTAATCCGCATTCTGTTGATGATTTAAACACATTGAGTAAATCACGAAATATTAACAAGAAGGACATCATTTTGTATTGAATCTGTTCCAAATACCAACGAACTATTTAACAGACAAAAGCTGTTTGCAAGGCCGTTTCTAGTGGCCAGTATCCTCCTTCTATCCTTCATCCTTCTCTGTCATCCCTCCTCTGTCCTCCCTGATCCAGGTCCAGCTTGAGGTTTCTTCCTCTTAATGGGGAGTTTTTCTTTTTTTCTTTCACTGCTATTGTTTCTCAGATTTATAATAATATCAGCGATAATTAATATATTTTCTCGGGGGTCATGATCTGAAAGGTGCCTGGAGACAATTTGTATTGTAATAAATGCTGTACAAATAAAGTTGAATTGAATTTAAAGTCACAATTTTAGGTCAAGTAGTTACAATCTGACATTTTATTTTTTTAAAAAAATCACCTTTTATATGCTTTTTATCGTTATTTATGACAAAAAGTTGTGATTTTGAGAAATCTGAGATTTTATGTCAAAAATAAGTTTTACCAGCAAAAAGTTGCAATACTGTGAAATTTACAACAAAAGGTCATCTAAGGACAGAAATTATCAGAATTTTCATGTAAAAAGTTGTAATTTTGCAAATGTTTAGATTTTAGTCCAAAAGTTGTTGTATTAAGTCAAAAAGTTGCAAGTCCTAACAAATCTATGACAAAAGCTTGGTTTTTACAATAACTTTCTTTTCAGTGTCGCAAAAGTCACAATTTAAGATAAAAGTTACAATTTTCCTAAAATATCTGATTGTTGGTTGCATAAATAAATGACTAAAACAAGAACAGTAGTTATAATATAATAATGAGTGAATCATAAGAGAATCAGTGTAGACGTCAGTAGGACAGGATAAAGACTCTTTAATGAGGACTGATGACACTGATTCAGCAGACACACACAGGAGCATCACACCTCCATCATCATCATCATCATCATCATCATCACCATCATCATCTTTACTATCAACATCGTCACTATCATCATCATAATCATTACCATCATCATCAACACTGACAGACAGAGACAAGGACAGACAGAAAGGACAGTGTTCATATATCACAGTTATAATAAGGGCTTATAATGCAGTTATATACCGATTATTGTCATGAAGCAGATTAATACAGGTTAAAGGAGCAGTCTGGGTATGATTCTGGAAATAACACATGAAGAAGAGCAGCAGGCAGAGTCACGTTCCAGGTTAAAACCCTGTCAGTTCGTCCAAACATGACACAAATCATCTGGTCAAACACGCCTCACAGAGCAACAACACGAGGTCAGAAACATCACAAGGGCAATACAAAGTACCCCCCCACACTGCTTTTACAGGAGTTAAGAGAGTCAGACACTGCTGCTGTGAGAATCAGATAAGAAGCTAATCAGAGGGTATCGATGAACTGATCAGCAGCTGTTAATGAACTGATCAGCAGCTCTTAATGAACTGATCAGCAGCTGTTGAACTGATCAGCAGCTGTTAATGAACTGATCAGCAGCTGTTAATGAACTGATCAGCAGCTGTCGAACTGAACAGCAGCTGTTAATGAACTGATCAGCAGCTGTCGAACTGAACAGCAGCTGTCGATGAACTGATCAGCAGCTGTCGATGAACTGATCAGCAGCTGTTGATGAACTGATCAGCAGCTGTCGAACTGAACAGCAGCTGTTGATGAACTGATCAGCAGCTGTCGATAAACTGATCAGCAGCTGTTAATGAACTGATCAGCAGCTGTCGAACTGAACAGCAGCTGTTGATGAACTGATCAGCAGCTGTTGATGAACTGATCAGCAGCTGTTAATGAACTGATCAGCAGCTGTTGAACTGAACAGCAGCTGTTGATGAACTGATCAGCAGCTGTCGATGAACTGATCAGCAGCTGTCGATGAACTGATCAGCAGCTGTCAATGAACTGATCAGCAGCTGTTGATGAACTGATCAGCAGCTGTCAAACTGATCAGCAGCTGTTAATGAGCTGATCAGCAGCTGTCGAACTGATCAGCAGCTGTTGAACTGATCAGCAGCTGTTGATGAACTGATCAGCAGCTGTCGATAAACTGATCAGCAGCTGTTGAACTGATCAGCAGCTGTTAATGAACTGATCAGCAGCTGTCGATGAACTGATCAGCAGCTGTTAATGAACTGATCAGCAGCTGTCGATGAACTGATCAGCAGCTGTAATGAACTGATCAGCAGCTGTCGAATGAACTGATCAGCAGCTGTCGATGAACTGATCAGCAGCTGTTAATGAACTGATCAGCAGCTGTCGATGAACTGATCAGCAGCTGTTAATGAACTGATCAGCAGCTGTTTAGACATCTGGAGAAACTGAAACTGAAATTTACAGCCAACTGAAACTCAAATGCAACAGTAAACAGGCTAAAGCTAATGCTACATCATGAGGCTAAAGATAATGCTATGTCCTGAGTTTTAGCATGCTAATGTAATGCTACATCATAAGCTTTAGCTAAAGCTAATGGTACATCATGAGCTTTAGCTAAAGCTAATGCTATTTCATGAGCTTTAGCATGTTTAGTCAGTTTGCTGATCTGGAGCATTCAGGTATGTGTCAACACAAAGCCAAAAGGGAAAGGCATCAGCAGCATCAGAGAAGCAGCAGCTGCACCACATCAGTTGGGATGAGTTCATTTATAAACTACACGGAGCTGAAAATAAGGAAAAGGAGAAACTCCTGTGTTGTTGTTCTTTTGAGGTTGGATCTGACGCCTGCTGTGATCACATGACTTTATTATGTTTTTACTCTGAAACATGTAACACAACTGTTCAGCTTTGCAAATCTGGACCCAAACCGTCCAGGTTCTGATTGGTAGAAGAAGCCTCTGCCTCCTGATGCTCCACCCACCCAAAGCCATAACCCAGAAGGAAACAGTTCTACATCACTTCCCTCTGCTCAGGATGACCACGCCCCCCAAAGTTTGTGACAGTTGCTTCTGCTGCTTGTAGCCACTGTTAGCAGTAGGCAGGCCAGGCCACACACATTAAACATTTATTTATAACCTACCGACTTGTTTTAATTACAGTAATTTATTTCTACAAACATAGATACACGGCAAAATTTCAATTTTCAAGAATTTGAAGGAAAATCTCAAATTTCACAAAATCTGGATTTGTTGACATAAAAGTACAACTTTGTTAGAAAATTGCATATATAACTATATAATATATAATATTGATGTAACTATATTTATATAACTGCAACTTTATGACCTGTAATCTCGACATTTTGCTGTAAAATCACAAATTTCGTGAAGTTGTGCTATTTAATGTTTTACAAGTTATTTTCGTAAAATCATGACTTCCACCAAATTGCAAGTTTTATTCACATAAAATGTTTTGTTTTAAAAAAAAGTTTTGTTGTTAAATTTGGAATTTTTAGAGACTTTTTAAGACTGCTGCTTGCGGTGATGAAATAGCGACTCAACAGTCGTTCTCGTTAAGTCGGAAGGAAAGGGGGAGGAGCTTGACCACCACCTGGAGTCTACTTGTGCACGTGGCCGTTGCTACCGACTGTTAACAATGGTATTTAGCACGTAGAAGCAGAGTAGATTTGTTCAACCTCATATTAGCATCTCCAGCCATCCTGGAAACCGCAGGAAGTCCTCTTTGTTGCGGTGCATCGTCCTGGTCTCAACGCCGAGTTTCAGCCTGGAATATCAGATCTGTTTATCATAATGTGACGGTGTCGGGTTTCTACTCAGCTGTAGGGTTGGGTTAGGGTTAGGGTTAACTACTAACCCAGTGGTTAAGGGAATAGTATCAGGAGGAAGCTATTCAACAGGGCTGTAGTAAAGTTCTGATTGGGTTTTCTCATGCAGGAACCTGATAGGAACCGAGAAGAAGGACCTGAAGCTGCCATTCTCTCTGCCAACGTTACATTACGATACAATGCTAATATTTATGTCAATAAATGTGGAACATTTTCACCTCAAAAGCGGCAGAGCATCGCACAACAACAAGCGACCGAGATGTTTTTGATCTCCTTCATTGGAGCTGAGGTTCATCAGAGATGTTCTGGTGCTCCAACATTCACGGGACCGAATCTTCCTGGTACACAATGACCAGTTCCTTCTGAGCCAGCCACCTGAATCCTGATCCAGACCATGATCCAACTCAAAGCCATCCCACCAATATGAAACAAGACGGTTTAAAGTCTCTGTGAAGTCCCAGAACCCAGACCAGTTGTGAGGAGGTCCAGATGGTACAGACCACAGACAGGTTCACTGAGATGTTGGACCAGCGCCTGTCTCTTCTCTGAAAAGAGTTCATGTTCTTCCAGAGGATCCGGAGGAACTCAGACAGGAACGGTTCTGGGTTCAGGTTCTCTGCAGCTGCTCTGTTCTGTTGTCGCTGTCAGGTCCTGTAAAGTTCAGGTCCAACAGCTACATGGTCTGTTTCATCAGTTTTACGAGAACAAGATGAGTTGAAATCATCAGAACCATTCAAACCAACTGTGGGGGATCTCAGCTGGTTTTTAAGAGCACAGAAATGTTCCCCAAATACTCCTGCTCCAGAACTTCTCCAGAAACACATCTGGAAACAGAAACTCCAAAACCTTGTGATGTTCAGGCACAGAAACATTTTCAAGAACATTTTGGTGAAGTTCTGCAGAGCTGCTGTACGGATACATAAGACCCAAGTACACTTTCAAGAACCATCTTAGGTAGTTGGAAGCTTTTTCAGGCACAAACGTTTACAGGGACCATTTTCTGGTTCTGAACACATCCACATATCTGCTCTGACAAGAGTTCTTAAGAAGACAAAACCCCGAGAAGAACCAGATCTTTGAAGACCCAATCCATGAACCTGTGTTAAGGAAGAAAGTCATTTCACAGGAACTTTGTTATGGACCCAGAACATTCTGTAGAACCATGTAGCAACTTGGAAACATCTAGAACTGACTCAGTTATCCTTGGTTAGTCCTGAATCTCACAGGAACCTTTAGTGAGGAGACCTCCCCCCCAAGCCTGGTCCTTTCAGAGTTTCTTTGGAATTTATCCAGGAACAATATCTCCAGTTCTATAACAGGCTCCGGTGCAGGCTTCAGATCCTGGATGGGAGAATGTTCTGGAATTCAGTTTTCTGGGTTATTTATTCTCAGATTTCAGTTTTTGTGTATCTGGAATCAACCAGGATCCAAACCACATTCAGAGTCGGATGTTGGCCTGGGTCTGGTTGAAGACCCACCCCACACCACTGCAGACCCCATCAGATCCACCAAAAATACTTGTCTATCCATCAGCAACTCCATCTGTGTTGATGTTGGGGGGTCGTAACCGTGACAACGGGTCTCAGGACTTGTTGTCGTCATAGAGATCAAGTGAGGCCTGGATGTCCGGCAGCTCCATCTCACAGACGACACTGCGAGGAGACATCGAGTTCCTGTTGAAGAAGTGACCACCACCTGAAACGGATAAACAATGAAAAACAAATACAAATGTTACAAAGCTGACTAGCAAAACAAGTTGCTCTACATCAGTGTAGTGTTGCTCTACATTAATGTAGAGTTTCTCTACATCAATGTAGCGTTGCTCTACATCAACGTAGCGTTGCTCTACATCAATGTAGCGTTGCTCTACATCAACGTAGCATTGCTCTACATCAACGTAGCATTGCTCTACATCAATGTAGCGTCGCTCTACATCAATGTAGAGTTGCTCTACATTAATGTAGAGCTGCTCTACATCAATGTAGCGTTGCTCTACATCAACGTAGCGTTTCTCTACATCAATGTAGAGTTGCTCTACATCAACGTAGCGTTTCTCTACATCAATGTAGCGTTGCTCTACATCAACGTAGCATTTCTCTACATCAATGTAGAGTTGCTCTACACAAGGGTAAACTTCATCTACATCAGAGTATCGTTGCTCTACACCAGTATATAGCTGCTCTATGTCAGCGTCAATTCCTCTACATAAGGGTAAAGTTGATCTATCCATCCATCCATCTATCCATCATCCATCTATCCATCCATCCATCTATCCATCCATCCATCATCCATCCATCTAACCACCATCCATCCATCCATCCATCATCATCCATCCATCCATCATCCATCCATCATCCATCCATCCATCATCCATCCATCCATCCATCCATCATCATCCAGCCATCCATCCATCCATCATCCATCATCCATCATCATCATCATCCATCATCCATCCATCCATCCATCCATCATCCATCTATCCATCCATCCATCCATCATCCATCCATTCATCCATCATCCATCCATCCATCATCTTCTGCTTCATCTGTAGTCAGGTCGTGGGGACAGCAGCCCAAGCAGAGAGGTCCACCTCCCAGCAGTCTCCTCTAGCTCCTCTGAGAGACCAGCTGAGAGATATAATGTCTCCAGTGTGTCCTGGGTCTGCCTCGTGGTCTTCTCCCAGTTGGAAATGTGGTGGTATGAGGTGGAATGGAGGACCCAAATGCAAGAGTAACCACAAGGAGTTTATTATCAAAGGTACAAAAATCCAAACTTAAAGGTGGAGTAGGTGTTGTTTGAAAAACGGTTCCAGCAATCCAACTCAAGTGAGATTTTGAAAATATACACTCCCTCCCTCCTCCCAAAGGCTCCGCCTCCTCCTCTTCAGCTCACCCCTCGAAACCACGCCTTCACATGATTCACGACTGCATGAACCATAGGGAGGGAGGGAGGGAGGGGTGATATTTGATGGACGTATTAGGCAGCCAATCAAAATAGTGATGATCACTTTTTTGATTGGTCAGAGTTTTTCTCTGATTATACCCTCTAGACTGGACCAAAATGTTTAGTTTTTTTTTGCAAACATTTTATTTCAGTGGGTGCAATGGAAATGTGAAAAGGTTTTCAGGCAATATTGTAAAAAGTGTTGCAAAAAAACAACACCCACCCCACCTTTAACTAAATCCAAAAAAAGGTAATCCAGAAAGGTATTGAGGCAGGAGTCCAAAACCGAGAGAAACACAGAAAAACAAGAAACCAGACACTCAAAAAGACAAGTAGAACTGACAGGATAAACTCACAAGGACGCAAGAAAACGGACCAGCAAACAGAATGGGGACATGACAAGACTTAAATAGGCAGAGGGACAAACCAGAGGCAGGTGCAGACAATCAGGATAACACTGGGAAGGAAGCAAAGCTGAAACCAACGAAGGCAAGACATACCTTCCAAGTAAAACAGGAAACAGGTAACACAAAAGACAGGGAGAATGACGCCAACTTAACACATGACCTAAACCATGACAGGACATGTCTGATCACCTCTCCAGGAGTCATCCTGACCAGATGAACCTCCTCAACTGGCTCCTCTCCATGTGGAGAAGCAGCAGCTCTACTCTGAGTCTCTCCTGATGACTGAACTTCTCCTCCTATCTCTAAGGGAGAGTCCAGCCACCCTGGAGGAAACTAATTTCAGCTGCTGGTATCAGTGACCTCCTTGTTCCAGTCTCTACAGTTCATGACCACAGGTGAGGGTTGGAACAGAGGAGTCTCAGCTCTCTCTTCACCACAACAGACCAGTACAGAGTCACCACCACAGCAGACGCCGCACCAATCCATCTGGAGATCTCCTCTGGTGTTATGGGTCCATTAGTGCTGCTCATCCAGTCCCTGTAGAAGTGGATCCAGAGGTTGGTCCACGTCGTTGGTAGGGGGTCTGATTGGACCCGGAGACCCAGAGATACTAAAACTCCTCCACTGGAGGCAGAACCTCACTCCCAACCTGGAGAAGACCTTCTACCCTTTTCAGACTGAGGACCATGGTCTCAGAGGTGCTGGTTCTCATCCCTGCTGCTTCACACTCAGCTGTGAACTGCTCCAGTGAGAGCTGAAGATCTCCACCTGATGGTCCCAACAGGACCAGGTCATCCTCCAACAGCAGAGATGAAATCCTGACTCCACTGAACTGGAACCCCTCTGCTCCCCGGCTGCTCCAAGAAATTCAGTCCATCAATGGGATGAACAGAATCAGAGACAAAGATCAGCCCTGATGGAGTCCAGCTCTCACTGGAAACCAGTCTGACTACAACCAGCAATGTAAACCAGACTCTGGCTCTGTTCAGGGACTGGAGAGCCCGTAACAACGGGTCCAGGACCCCAGACTCCTGGAGGGCCCCCCACAGGACCCCAGACTCCTGGAGTACCCCCCACAGGACCCCCCGAAGGACATGGTCAAATGTCTTCTCCAAGTCTCCAAAACACATGTGGACTGGTTGGGTAAATTCCCATGATCCCTCCAGGACCCTAGTGAGGGTCTAGAGCTGGTCCAGTGTTCCAGGACCAGGACTGAATCCACATTGTTCCTCCTGGATCTGAGATTCAACCATCGATGGGACTCTGTTCTCCAGCAGACTTGCATAGACCTGACCAGGGAGGCTGAGGAGTCTGGTTCTCCTGTAACTGGAACACACCCTCCAGTCCTCCTTCTTAAAAAGAAGAACCACCACCCTGGTCTGCCAGTCCAGAGGTACTGACCCTGATGTCCAGGTGATGTTGCAGAGACGTGTCAACCAGGACAGTCCTACAACATCCAGAACCTTCAGGAACTCAGGGTGGATCTCCTCCACCCTGGAGTCCTGCCACCGTACAGCTTCTTAACTACCTCAGTGACCTCAGCTCCAGTAATGGACCAGTCCACCTCTAAGTCCACAAGCTCAGCATCCTCTATGGAAGACATGTTGGTGGGACTGAGAAGGTCCTTCAAGTATTCCTTCCACCGCCGAACGACATCTCCAGCTGAGCATCACTTATTCAGCGTCATACTAACTGTGATAGTTTAGAGATGGGCAGCAAAGAAACTTTTAGGCCAGTCTGTCAGTATTTTTTGGATAAAATGTGCTTCTGTGAGCAACTTTGACATGTTTGAAATTAGCTTGAATAATTACCTATGAAGACAAGCAGCCTGACTGACAAATATTATGGTAGGCTACATGATGGGTATCTTCAGCATATTCTATTACTCTCACTGTATAACCCACTCTTACATTGCAAACTCGGGTCTACACTTAGCAATGAATTAGCGCGATGCTAACACAGATAACAGCTGTAAAACTTTAAAGTGGATGGAAGGAACAAGTCCAGAACAGGACCAGAACAGGTCCACAAAGCGCTGCCTGCAGCAGCTTCTATGAAGCGGTGTCATCACATACGAGTGCCAGTAAATATGAACACAGTACTGTCGTGGATTAGCTTCTATTGCGCGGCGGTCGCTGCCATTTTCCTGACTGTCAACATCCGGTGCAATGTTCACTTCAGCGCGTGTAGGAGCGAAAAGAAAACAATAGTTAGTGTCACCGCTACGCACTCTCATAATGATACGAAATGTTTGAAAGAGCAAAGAAAATTTAAGAAAGATAACGCAAGTAATTATGTGCATCTTTGCCAGGACAACTTATTTTTTAATGCCATTTACAATCAAATTTAATGCTTTTTAATGTTTTTTACAACCTTCAGATGTTCAGCATTGCACTTGTTTTATTGCTGCAGTAATTTGTCGTGTGTTCTTACTGGTCACAGCGATGGTTATGTCAGCAGGTGTTCTGGGCGTGGTCTCAGTGTGGGCGGGACTGAGAGGCTCCAGGGTGATGGATGGGTGGTTGTTGTCGCTCAGTGGTGCCCTCTGGCTGCTGGATGGCTGGCTGACCCCCAGACGTTCTACGTCCAACACCACACTGTCCACACAGGGGAGGCTGGTCTGGGGACAGGTGGACAGGAAAGAGACGGATAAGAACTGGCCCACTCAGATACACCTGAGAGTGATGATGTCAGGAGTGACTCACCATGATGCCCAGAGCTTTGAGGATGTTGAGCTTACACATCGGACAGGTGCAGTGTTCATTCAGCCATGGATCCACACACACCTTATGGAAGACATGTCTGCAAGAAACGTTCATGTTCGACTCAAGGAGGACCGGTTTAGAACCTACAACAGATCTGCTGGAGGACAGTCCAGCTCAGGTGGAGGTGAAAGAACTAACCAGTTCTTCAACAGGTTCAACACTGAGGCCACACCCACTTCCACTGCTCCCCCTCCTCCTCCCCTCCCTCCTCCTTCTCCTATTACCCCTCCCCCTCCTATTACTCCTCCCCCCTCTGCCTGAACCATGTGGACCACCCTGAACCATGTTGACCATCCTGACCCATCTGGACCATCCTGAACAATCTGGACCATCCTGAACAATCTGGACCATCCTGGACCATCTGACCATCTGGACCACCCTGAACCATCTGGACCACCCTGACCATCTGAACCACCCCCTGAACCATGTACCACCCTGAACCATCTGGACCACCCTGACCAAACCATCTGACCATCTGGACCACCCTGAACCATCTGGACCACCCTGAACCATCTGACATCACCACCCTGAACCATGTGGACCATCCTGAACCATCTGGACCATCCTGAACCATCTGGACCATCCTGGAACCATCCTGGACCACCCACCCTGAACCATGTTGGACCATCCTGAACCATCTGGACCACCCTGAACAACATCCTGAACCACCCTGAACCATCTGACCACCCTGACCACCATCTGGACCCAACCCTGGACCACCCTGAACCATGTGGACCATCCTGAACCATCTGACCACCTGACCCCCCTGAACCATCTGGACCACCCTGAACCATCTGAACCACCCTGAACCATCTGGACCACCCTGACCAAACCATGTGGACCACCCTGAACCATCTGAACCAACCACCCTGAACCATCTGACCACCCTGAACCATCTGACCACCCTGGACCATCCCACCATCTGACCACCCTGAACCATCTGACCACCCTGAACCATCTGGACCACCTGAAACATCCTGAACCATCCTGGACCACCACCACCCTGGACCACCATCTGAACCACCCTGCATCCTGAACCATCTGGACCAACCATCTGGACCACCCTGAACCATCTGGACCACCCTGAACCATCTGGACCACCCTGAACCATCTGTACCACCCTGAACCATGTTGACCATCCTGAACCATCTGGACCACCCTAAACCATCTGGACCATCCTGAACCATCTGGACCACCCTGAACCATGTTGACCATCCTGAACCATGTGGACCACCCTGAACCATCTGGACCACCTTGCACCATCTGGACCACCTTGAACCATGTGGACCATCCTGAACCATCTGGACCACCCTAAACCATCTGTACCACCCTGAACCATCTGGACCACCCTGAACCATCTGGACCACCCTGAACCATGTTGACCACCCTGAACCATCTGGACCATCCTGAACCCTGAACCATCTGGACCATCCTGAACCATGTGGACCACCCTGAACCATGTTGACCATCCTGACCCATCTGGACCATCCTGAACCATCTGGACCACCCTGAACCATCTGGACCACCCTGAACCATCTGTACCACCCTGAACCATCTGGACCATCTTGAACCATCTGGACCACCCTGAACCATCTGTACCACCCTGAACCATCTGGACCACCCTGAACCATCTGGACCACCCTGAACCATCTGTACCACCCTGAACCATCTGGACCACCCTGAACCATCTGGACCACCCTGAACCATCTGGACCACCCTGAACCATGTGGACCATCCTGAACCATCTGGACCACCCTGAACCATCTGGACCACCCTGAACCATGTGGACCATCCTGAACCATCTGGACCATCCTGAACCATCTGGACCACCCTGAACCATGTGGACCATCCTGAACCATCTGGACCACCCTGAACCATGTTGACCATCCTGGACCATCTGTAACACCCTGAACCATCCTGGACCACCCCTGAACCATCTGGACCACCCTGAACCATCTGGACCACCCTGAACCATACCATCTGGACCACCCTGAAACCATCTGTGGACCACCCTGAACCATCTGGACCCCTGACCAACCATCTGGAACCATCTGGAACCATCTGGACCACCCTGAACCACCCTGTGGACCACCCTGAACCATCCTGAACCATCTGAAACCATCTGGACCACCCTGACCAAACCATCTGACCCTGAACCACCATCCCCCTGAACCATCTGGACCACCCTGAACCATGTTGACCATCCTGAACCATGTGGACCACCCTGAACCATCTGGACCACCTTGCACCATCTGGACCACCCTGAACCATGACCATCTGACCATCCACCCTGAACCATCTGGACCATCCTGAACCATCTGGACCAACCCTGAACCATCTGGACCACCTGACCATGACCATCCTGAACCATCTGTACCACCCTGAACCATCTGGACCACCCTGAACCATCCTGGACCACCCTGACCACCCTGAACCATGTTGAACCACACCCTGAACCATCTGGACCACCCTGAACCATCTGGACCACCCTGAACCATCTGTACCACCCTGAACCATCTGGACCACCATCTGACCACCCTGAACCATCTGACCACCCTGAACCATCTGGACCACCCCATGAAACCATCCTGGACCATCCTGAACCATCTGGACCACCACCCTGAACCATCTGGACCACCCTGACCACCATGTGGACCACCCTGGGAACCATGAACCTGGACCACCCTGAACCATCTGGACCACCTGAACCATCTGTGGACCATCCTGAAACCATCTGGACCACCCTGAACCATCTGTAACCACCCTGAACCATGTTGACCACCCTGAACCATCTGGACCACCTGAACCATGAACCATGGACCACCCTGGAACCATCTGACCACCCTGAACCATCTGGACCACCCTGAACCATCTGGACCATCTGACCACCTGAACCATGTGGACCATCCTGAACCATCTGGACCACCCTGAACCACTGGACCACCCTGACCATCTGGACCACCCTGAACCATCTGTACCACCCTGAACCCTGAACCATCTGACCCCTGAACCATCTGTGTACCACCCTGAACCATGTTGACCATCCTGAAACCATGAACCTGGACCACCCTGAACCATGTTGACCATCCTGAACCACCTGGACCACCCTGAAACCATCTGGACCACCCTGGAACCATCTGGACCACCCTGAACCATCTGACCACCCTGACCATGTTGACCATCCTGAACCATGTGGACCACCCTGAACCATCTGGACCACCCTGAAACCATGTGGACCACCCTGAACCATCTGTGAACCCACCCTGAACCATCTGGACCATCCTGGAACCATCTGGACCCCTGAACCATCTGGACCACCCTGACCATTGGACCACCTGGAACCATCTGAAAAACCACCCTGAACCATCTGATGGACCACCCTGAACCATCTGACCATCCTGAACCATGTTGACCATCTGAACCATCTGGACCACCCTGAACCATCTGTACCCACCCTGAACCATCTGGACCATCACCACCCTGAACCATCTGTTGACCACCCTGAACCATGTGGACCATCCTGAACCATCTGGACCACCCTGAACCATCTGGACCACCCTGAACCATGCTGGACCACCCTCAACCATCTGTACCACCCTGAACCATCTGTACCACCCTGAACCATGTTGACCATCCTGAACCATCTGGACCATCCTGAACCATCTGGACCACCCTGAACCATCTGTGGACCATCCTGAACCATCTGACCACCTGAACCATGTCTGACCATCCTGAACCACCCTGAACCATCTGGACCACCCTAAACCATCTGGACCATCTGAACCCTGGGACCACCCTGAACCATGTTGACCATGGACACCCCTGAACCATGTGGACCACCCTGACCACCATCTGGACCACCCCCTGAACCATCTGGACCACCTGGACCATGAACCATGTGGACCATCCTGAACCATCTGGACCACCCTAACCATCTGACCACCCTGAACCTGAACTGGACCACCCTGAACCATCTGGACCACCCTGAACCATCACCCTGAAACCATCTGACCACCTGACCATCTGGAACCATCTGAACCATCTGACCACCCTGAACCATCTGGACCACCCTGAACCATCTGGACCCTGAACCCTGACCACCCAACCATCTGGACCATCCTGAACCATCTGGACCACCCTGAACCATCTGGACCATCCTGAACCATGTGGACCACCCACCACCAAACCATCTGACCACCCTGAACCATCTGGACCACCCTGAACCATCTGTACCACCCTGAACCATCTGGACCACCCTGAACCATGTTGACCACCCTGAACCATCTGGACCACCTGAACCATCTGGGACCACCAACCATCTGAACCATCTGACCCTGAACCCTGGAACCATCTGGGACCACCCTGAACCATCTGGACCATCCTGAACCATCTGGACCACCCTGAACCATCTGGACCATCCTGAACCATCCTGCCTGACCATCTGGACCATTCTGAACCATCTGGACCAACCATGTGAACCATCTGGACCACCCTGAACCATCTGGACCACCCTGGAACCATCTGGACCACCCTCCTGAACCATCCTGGACCATGGACCACCCTGAACCATCTGGACCCTGACCATCTGGACCACCTGAACCATCTGGACCATCCTGAACCATCTGGACCACCCTGAACCAACCTGGACCACCTGAACCATCTGGACCACCCTGAACCATCTGTACCACCCTGAACCATCTGTACCACCCTGAACCATGTTGACCATCCTGAACCATCTGGACCACCCTGAACCATCTGGACCACCTTGAACCATGTGGACCATCCTGAACCATCTGAACCACCCTTGAACCATCTGGACCATCCTGAACCATGTGGACCATCCTGAACCATCTGGACCACCCTGAACCATCTGGACCACCCTGAACCATGTGGACCATCCTGAACCATCTGGACCATCCTGAACAATCTGGACCACCCTGAACAATCTGGACCACCCTGAACAATGTGGACCATCCTGAACCATCTGGACCACCCTGAACCATCTGGACCACCCTGAACCATCTGGACCATCCTGAACCATCTGTACCACCCTGAACCATCTGTACCACCCTGAACCATGTGGACCATCCTGAACCATCTGGACCACCCGAGAACCATCTGGACCATGCTGAACCATCTGTACCACCCTGAACCATGTGGACCATCCTGAACCATCTGGACCACCCTAAACCATCTGGACCACCCTGAACCATCTGGACCATCTCACAATCTGGACCACCCTGAACCATGTGGACCATCCTGAACCACCTGGACCACCCTGAACCATCTGGACCATCCTGAACAATCTGGAACCATCCTCTTCATAACATATTAGAGGATTAAAGGAGCAGTAGTTCTCGTCTTCTCTCTCTTCACTGCAGGACGGAGAGATTTAGGAGGTCTTTTGTTCCTGCAGCAATCAGACTTTATAATTCTTCTTTTTTGTTTTTACATTCTGTTTAAATTATTATTAATTATGTTAATGAGCTGGTGAGATTTTGAATTTCCCCCTTGGGGGATGAATAAAGTACATCTAATCTAATCTAATCTGATCTAATGTTCCAACATCAGCACTGTGAATGATCTGACGTCATCGTCGGGTCGGACTCACTTGCACGGCAGGATCCGAACCACGTCATTGAGCTGGTAGGGTTCAATACAGACCGCACAGTGGTTGAAGTCTGGATCCGTTTCCTTCAACACACAAAAAGAAACACATAAATGAATCAACAGATAAGTTAATAGATAAGTTAATAAATAAATATATACATCTATACATTTACAAGAACACAAACCTAAAATATGTTCATACAAATTTAGTTCTCCTTGTCATCATGCTTTGTTAATTATTTTAAATAGTTGACACAGTCTCCCTGAAACCTCTGGGTCCTAGTGTCCCTGGGCTCCCTCCAGGTGTTACCTTGTCTCCTTTCTTCACCGTCCTCGTTCGTCAGTTTCCCAATGGCTTTCTTCGCTGCATCGCCGAGACGACGCTGTAACACAAGACAGGACCATGTGACCTCACACCTGCTCAGACTTCTTCATTAATGTGCAATCACCTTTTTCAAGCCACCAGGTGCATGGGACAATCACCATGGCAACCAAGAAACTCATGGTGTGTTCCCAGTGTGTACCATTAGCTCCCCTGCCTGTTAGCCTATTAGCTCATCAGAGTATTAGCCTGTTAGCACATCAGGTTGTTAGGTCCTTAACATGTTATGTGTCAGTAGAGGACACAACCTGTTAGCTCCTTAGCTCGCTGCTTGTTAGCTTGATAATTCATTAGCTTGTTAACTAACTCGCTCAATACCCTAATTACTACTGGTTAATTAGCCCATTAGCTAGTTACCCTATTGGCCCTTTAGCTCATCAGCCTGCAAGCCATTTAGCCCAGTTAACAAGTTAGTCATTACCCTGTAGCTGTGTTAGCTCAATACCCGTTAGCCAGTGGCCGCATTAGTCCATTAGCCTGTGGCCATGTTAGCTCATTAACCACTAGTTTCTGGCCGTGTTAGCCCATTAACTATTAGCCTGTGGCTGTGTTAGCTCATTAGCCATTAGTCCGTGGCCATGTTAGCCCATTAGCCATGGCCATGTTAGCCCAATACCCATTAGACTGTGGCCACATTAGCCCATTAGCCTGTAGCTGTGTTAGCCCATTAGCCATTAGCCTGTGGCCGTGTTAGCCCATTAGCTGTGGCCATGTTAGCCTATCAGCTGGGGCACTAGCCCTCACTTGGCTGCGGTCGCGAGTGCTGCTGTAGCGGATCTTCTGGATGAAGTAGAAGATGAGCCAGGCGGACGAGATGATCATGAGGACAATGAAGGAGATGGAGACGAAGACCAGAGAGCCTCGGTTGATGTTCTTGTTGGATTCGCGCTGACCCACCACCACTGAAACCTGGACCGTCAGGTTCCGCTCCAACTGGGCCAGAATCTCTTTACCGTATGCCTCTGTGATCATCACCGCCACAATGTCACCAGTACCTGCAGGACCAGAACCAGAACCACATCAGACATCACAGGGGACCAGAACCAGAATCAAGTCAGACATCAGTAGAGTAGTTCTGCCTGAGCCCCTCCTGGTTACCATGGTGAAGGACAGATGAGGCCAGACAGGACTAATGTCTGTGAGAGCAGGTCAGAAACACCTGAGTTGGGTTTTCGTGGTAACAGACTGGTTTGTTCCTTTGTGTTCAGTTTCCAGTTCAGGTCACGTTGCTTCCTTTCACACACACATGCGCTCTGACTGAGGTCACAGTGACCTCATCAGTGTGACGGTGGTCTATTTTTAGACTCATCGATCGTCAGCTCTCACACACCTTCCTGTTCCTGTCCTCCAGGAGGACAAGAGAAACCTGAACTGTTGTTTGCTCATCTGAGACCTGATCGGGACCTGGTCTAGTATCTAGAATCTGGTCTGAGAGCTGATCTGGACCTGGCCTAGGATCTAGAATCTGGTCTGAGAGCTGATCTGGACCTGGCCTAGAGAATCTGGTCTGAGACCTGATCGGGACCTGGCCTAGTATCTAGAATCTGGTCTGAGACCTGATCAGGACCTGGTCTAGTATCTAGAATCTGGTCTGAGACCTGATCGGGACCTGGTCTAGTATCTAGAATCTGGTCTGAGACCTGATCGGGACCTGGCCTAGGATCTAGAATCTGGTCTGAGACCTGATCGGAACCTGGTCTAGTATCTAGAATCTGGTCTGAGACCTGATCGGGACCTAGTCTAGTATCTAGAATCTGGTCTGAGACTTGATCTGGGACCTGGTCTAGTATCTAGAATCTGGTCTGAGACCTGATCGGGACCTGGTCTAGTATCTAGAATCTGGTCTGAGACCTGATCGGGACCTGGTCTAGTATCTAGAATCTGGTCTGAGACCTGATCGGGACCTGGCCTAGTATCTAGAATCTGGTCTGAGAGACCTGATCGGGACCTGGCCTAGTATCTAGAATCTGGTCTGAGACCTGATCGGGACTGGACCTGGCCTGGCTAGTATCTAGAATCTGGTCTGAGACCTGATCGGGACCTGGCCTAGTATCTAGAATCTGGTCTGAGACCTGATCTGGACCTGGCCTAGTATCTAGAATCTTGTCTGAGAACTGATCTGGACCTGGCCTAGTATCTAGAATCTGGTCTGAGACCTGATCAGGACCTGGTCTGGTATCTAGAGTCTGGATTGAGACCTGATAGGGACCTGGTCTAGTATCTAGGATCTGGTCTGAGACCTGATCGGGACCTGGCTTTGTATCTAGAATCTGGTCTGAGACCTGATCTGGACCTGGCCTAGTATCTAGAATCTGGTCTGAGACCTGATAGGGACCTAGCCTAGTATCTAGAATCTGGTCTGAGACCTGATCGGGACCTGGCTTTGTATCTAGAATCTGGTCTGAGACCTGATCGGGACCTGGTCAAGTATCTAGAATCTGGTCTGAGACCTGATCGGGACCTGGCTTAGTATCTAGAATCTGGTCTGAAACCTGATCAGGACCTGGTCTAGTATCTAGAATCTGATCTGAGACCTGATCGGGACCTGGTCTTGTATCTAGGCTCTGGTCTGAGACCTGATCGGGACCTGGCTTTGTATCTAGAATCTGGTCTGAGACCTGATCGGGACCTGGTCAAGTATCTAGAATCTGGTCTGAGACCTGATCGGGACCTGGCTTAGTATCTAGAATCTGGTCTGAGACCTGATCAGGACCTGGTCTAGTATCTAGAATCTGATCTGAGACCTGATCGGGACCTGGTCTAGTACCTAGAATCTCGTCTGAGACTTGATCGGGACCTGGTCTAGTATCTAGAATCTGGTCTGAGACCTGATCGGGACCTGGTCTAGTATCTAGAATCTGGTCTGAGACCTGATCTGGACCTGGCCTAGGATCTAGAATCTGGTCTGAGACCTGATCGGAACCTGGTCTAGTATCTAGAATCTGGTCTGAGACCTCATCGGGACCTAGTCTAGTATCTAGAATCTGGTCTGAGACTTGATCGGGACCTGGTCTAGTATCTAGAATCTGGTCTGAGACCTGATCGGGACCTGGTCTAGTATCTAGAATCTGGTCTGAGACTTGATCTGGACCTGGCCTAGGATCTAGAATCTGGTCTGAGAGCTGATCTGGACCTGGCCTAGTATCAAGAATCTGGTCTGAGACCTGATCGGGACCTGGCCTAGTATCTAGAATCTGGTCTGAGACCTGATCGGGACCTGGCTTAGTATCTAGAATCTGGTCTGAGACCTGATCGGGACCTGGCCTAGTATCTAGAATCTGGTCTGAGACCTGATCTGGACCTGGCCTAGTATCTAGAATCTTGTCTGAGAACTGATCTGGACCTGGCCTAGTATCTAGAATCTGGTCTGAGACCTGATCAGGACCTGGTCTGGTATCTAGAGTCTGGATTGAGACCTGATAGGGACCTGGTCTAGTATCTAGGATCTGGTCTGAGACCTGATCGGGACCTGGCTTTGTATCTAGAATCTGGTCTGAGACCTGATCTGGACCTGGCCTAGTATCTAGAATCTGGTCTGAGACCTGATAGGGACCTAGCCTAGTATCTAGAATCTGGTCTGAGACCTGATCGGGACCTGGCTTTGTATCTAGAATCTGGTCTGAGACCTGATCGGGACCTGGTCAAGTATCTAGAATCTGGTCTGAGACCTGATCGGGACCTGGCTTAGTATCTAGAATCTGGTCTGAGACCTGATCAGGACCTGGTCTAGTATCTAGAATCTGATCTGAGACCTGATCGGGACCTGGTCTTGTATCTAGGCTCTGGTCTGAGACCTGATCGGGACCTGGTCTAGTACCTAGAATCTGGTCTGAGACCTGATCGGAACCTGGTCTAGTATCTAGAATCTGGTCTGAGACCTCATCGGGACCTAGTCTAGTATCTAGAATCTGGTCTGAGACCTGATCGGGACCTGGCTTTGTATCTAGAATCTGGTCTGAGACCTGATCTGGACCTGGCCTAGTATCTAGAATCTGGTCTGAGACCTGATCTGGACCTGGCCTAGTATCTAGAATCTTGTCTGAGAACTGATCTGGACCTGGCCTAGTATCTAGAATCTGGTCTGAGACCTGATCAGGACCTGGTCTAGTATCTAGAGTCTGGATTGAGACCTGATAGGGACCTGGTCTAGTATCTAGGATCTGGTCTGAGACCTGATCGGGACCTGGCTTTGTATCTAGAATCTGGTCTGAGACCTGATCTGGACCTGGCCTAGTATCTAGAATCTGGTCTGAGACCTGATAGGGACCTAGCCTAGTATCTAGAATCTGGTCTGAGACCTGATCGGGACCTGGCTTTGTATCTAGAATCTGGTCTGAGACCTGATCGGGACCTGGTCTAGTATCTAGAATCTGGTCTGAGACCTGATCGGGACCTGGTCTAGTATCTAGAATCTGGTCTGAGACCTGATCTGGACCTGGTCTAGTATCTAGAATCTGGTCTGAGACCTGATCGGGACCTGGTCTTGTATCTAGGCTCTGGTCTGAGACCTGATCGGGACCTGGTCTAGTACCTAGAATCTGGTCTGAGACCTGATCGGAGACTAGATCTGATCTGAGACCTGATCAGGACCTGGTCTAGTATCTAGAATCTGATCTGAGACCTGATCAGGACCTGGTCTAGTATCTAGAATCTGATCTGAGACCTGATCGGGACCTGGTCTTGTATCTAGGCTCTGGTCTGAGACCTGATCGGGACCTGGTCTAGTACCTAGAATCTGGTCTGAGACCTGATCGGAACCTGGTCTAGTATCTAAAATCTGGTCTGAGACCTCATCGGGACCTAGTCTAGTATCTAGAATCTGGTCTGAGACCTGATCGGGACCTGGCTTTGTATCTAGAATCTGGTCTGAGACCTGATCTGGACCTGGCCTAGTATCTAGAATCTGGTCTGAGACCTGATAGGGACCTGGCCTAGTATCTAGAATCTGGTCTGAGACCTGATCGGGACCTGGCTTTGTATCTAGAATCTGGGCTGAGACCTGATCTGGACCTGGTCTAGTATCTAGAATCTGGTCTGAGACCTGATCTGGACCTGGTCTAGTATCTAGGATCTGGTCTGAGACCTGATCAGGACCTGGTCTAGTATCTAGAATCTGGTCTGAGACCTGATCTGGACCTGGTCTAGTATCTAGAATCTGGTCTGAGACCTGATCGGGACCTGGTCTAGTATCTAGAATCTGGTCTGAGACCTGATTGGGACCTGGCCTAGTATCTAGAATCTGGTCTGAGACCTGATCAGGACCTGGCCTAGTATCTAGAATCTGGTCTGAGACCTGATCGGGACCTGGCCTAGTATCTAGAATCTGGTCTGAGACCTGATCTGGACCTGGTCTAGTATCTAGAATCTGGTCTGAGACCTGATCGGGACCTGGCTTTGTATCTAGAATCTGGGCTGAGACCTGATCTGGACCTGGTCTAGTATCTAGAATCTGGTCTGAGACCTGATCTGGACCTGGTCTAGTATCTAGGATCTGGTCTGAGACCTGATCAGGACCTGGTCTAGTATCTAGAATCTGGTCTGAGACCTGATCTGGACCTGGTCTAGTATCTAGAATCTGGTCTGACCTGATCGGGACCTGTCTAGATCTAGGATGATTGGGACCTGGCCTAGTATCTAGAATCTGGTCTGAGACCTGATCAGGACCTGGCCTAGTATCTAGAATCTGGTCTGAGACCTGATCGGGACCTGGCCTAGTATCTAGAATCTGGTCTGAGACCTGATCTGGACCTGGTCTAGTATCTAGAATCTGGTCTGAGACCTGATCGGGACCTGGTCTAGTATCTAGAATCTGGTCTGAGAGCTGATCGGGACCTGGCCTAGTATCTAGAATCTGGTCTGAGACCTGATCGGGACCTGGCCTAGTATCTAGAATCTGGTCTGAGACCTGATCGGGACCTGGCCTAGTATCTAGAATCTGGTCTGAGACCTGATCGGGACCTGGTCTAGTACCTAGAATCTGGTCTGAGACCTGATCGGGACCTGGTCTAGTATCTAGAATCTGGTCTGAGACCTGATCTGGACCTGGTCTGCGGTTCTGACCTTCATGTCCCATCTTGACGGTGGTGTCAGTGGAGTTGTTGTAGACTAAGACGGCGGTGGCGTTGTGGGCAGCCGCCTTCAGGATCTTCTCCTTGAAGGTGCAGTTTCCTCTCTGCAACAGCGCCACCCAGTGGATGGTTCGGGCCGGAGGCAGGAACCGAGTGCTTGGGTCACAGCCCTGCCGGTCCACCACTGTAGGGAGAGAAACTGGACTGAAGTGAACCAGTATATGTTGGAGGTCCTGCTGGTGCACATCACTAATATTTAAGTTTTACAACAACAAAGATCTGCAACTGAACAGAAGTGGTGGTTTTAGGAAAAGATGATGTGATTTTTGTCAAAAGTTACAGTTTTGTGAGTTTTGTGATTTTACAACAAAAAGTCCTGATTTGGAGTCAAAAAATTGTGATTTTACAAAATTTGAAATTTCATGGAAAGAATAACAAAAAAAGAAAATAATGCAAATAAACATGCAAAAGTCATTTAAAAGTTGGAAAAAAGAGCAAAATGTAAAAACATGATAACACTTTGAAAAATACAAACAAAGCTTAAAATGTTGAAAACATGTTCCACTCCAAACGTTGAGAAACCTTCAGAATAAAAGAATCTTAACTTCCTGTCTGACCTTCAGAATAAAAGTTTTCTCACTTCCGTTCTAACCAGAATGAGACAAGTCATGGTCAGGATGAGCTCTGTGAGGGTCAGGTGAGTTCTTACCTCCGTGATGTGACGCAGGTGTGACGACCACACCCCTAGTGTCCACCTTGGGGGAGTGTTGTCCGTAGGTCCCGTCGTCGCTGCTCATCATGTGGACGGCGTTTCCCCGTGCGTCCAGCACGGTGGCATTCACCGTCGCGTACACATACTCCACCAGTGCCAGGCTCTTGTCAGAGCGGGCCGCGGCCACAGAGCAGGGCTGGACCAGGACCAGAACCAGGACTAGGACCAGGAGGCAGGTCCAGTCCATGGATGCCATGTTGTAGTGTGGGCTGTTGTCACATCCAACCTGTCAGGAGAGAAGGACATCAGTCCACAGACCTGGTTCTGATTCAGTGCTCCAACTCCTCACTTTCTACCTCGGTGAAGTTCTCCACAGAAATTATCACCTGAGGGCGCTCTTCCACCTGCTCCTAAATGTTCTCTGAGAGCCTAAAAGTCCTAATTTTTAACTATTTTTGAAACAAGCTTCCCGCTTCCACTAAAAAATGTAACATGAAATAAAATTATTTCTGCAAGTCTATGACAAATAGGCCAGAAGTCACAAAAAACAAGTCAGAGTAGGACAACTAACCAGCACCTGACCTAACTAACCAGCGTAGGCTTATTAATACAACTAACCAGCACCTGACCTAACTAACCAGCGTAGGTTTATTAATAAAGCTAACCAGCGTAGGTTTATTAATATAACTAAACAGCATAGGTTTATTAATACAGTTAACCAGTATCGGTTTAATACAGCTAACCAGCATAGGTTTATTATTACAACTAACCAGCGTAGGTTTATGATTACAACTAACCAGTGTAGGTTTATGATTACAACTTATCAGCGTAGGTTTATTATTTAATCTAATGAGCTTAGATTTATTATTACAACTAACCAGCATAGGTTTATTAATACAACTAACCAAAATAGGTTTAATACAGCTTACCAGTGAAGGTTTATCAATACAAGTAACCAGCGAAGGTTTATTAAAACAACTAAACAACATAGGTTTATCAAAAGTACTAACCAGCGTAGGTTTATTATTACAATTAACCAGCATAGGTTTATGATTACAACTTATCAGCGTAGGTTTATTATTTCAACTAATGAGCTTAGGTTTATTATTACAACTAACCAGCATAGGTTTATTAATACAGCCAACCAGAATAGGTTTTATACAGCTTACCAGTGTAGGTTGATTACTACAACTAACCAGCGTAGGTTTATTCATACAGCTAACCAGCGTAGGTTTATTAATACAGCTAACCAGAGCCTGACCTAACTAACCAGTGTAGGTTTATTGATACAACTAACCAGCGTAGATTTGTTCATACAGCTAACCAGCTTAGCTTTATTAATACAGCTAACCAGCACCTAAACTAACTAACCAGCGTAGGTTTATTAATACAGCTAATTAGCACCTGAGCTAACTAACCAGCAACGGTTTACTAATACAGCTAACCAGCATAGGTTGATTAGTACAACTAACCAGCATAGGTTTATTAATACAGCTAACCAGCGTAGGTTTATTAATACAGCTAACCAGAGCCTGACCTAACTAACCAGCATAGGTTTATCAATACAACTAACCAGCGTAGGTTTAAACTAACCAGCATAGGTTTATTAATACAACTAACCAGCGTAGGTTTATCAATACAACTAACCAGCATAGGTTTATTAATACAGCTAACCAGCATCCGTTTAATACAGCTTACCAGTGTAGATTTATTAATACAACTAACCAGCATAGGTTTATTAATACAGCTAACCAGCCAATGTTTATTAATACAACTAACCAGCATCAGTTTAATACAGCTTACCAGTGTAGATTTATCATCATCACAACTAACCAGCGTAGGTTTATTATTAAAACTAACCAGCATATGTTTAATACAGTTAACCAGTCTAGGTTTACTAATACAACTAACCAGTGTAGATTTATTATTACAACTAACCAGCACCTGACATAACCAAGTTAGCTTGGTTTAAGTTGAAGTATTTTTTTGCTTAACTTTTAAAATGATCCTGTTCTCTCCTTACGGGCTGGAGCATATTCATTTATCATCTATTTATAATCTGAACTCCATCACATTGGAGTTCTACTGAACTGGACCCCCAAACAGAACCTGGTCCAGACCCCCACCCCCACCGACCCAGCAACTGGCTTCAGTGTTTTGTTTTCGTGTGTGAAGATCTCTATCTGCCCCTCAATTGTGTCCTGGCGTCCTGCAGGTGAAGGTCTCACCTGTGGACGTCCTCTGGATGCCCTGCAGGTGAACGTCCTCCAGATGTTTGTTGTTGCTGTCCTCTTGTGTCTCGGAGCCCTGGTTTCTGCCTGACAGGCGTCTTCCGGCCCGTTCAGTCCTGGTTTAAGCCAGTCAGGTGCTATGAGAACATCAGGACGGAACATGGAGCATCTGGACTGACACCACCGGAACCAGCAGACCTTTGGACCCTGACGAGAGCGGGTCCGAATCCGCAGCGGCGTAACTCGATGCTCCTCCGTCGTCACAGCGCCTGAGACGGCTGCTCCTCCCGCCGCTCAAGGTCCTTCGACGGTCCGGTTCCGGTAGATATCGACTAGGCTCGGTGGATCCTGTTGGCTAACGGGGGTTTATTCCTTTTTACCCGCAGACAGCAGCCCTGCGGAGGCGCCAGCTCCGACTCCTGGGTTCGGGGTGCATTGCGCATGCGCACAGAACCAGGACGCAAAGTGGAGATACCAGACGGCGTGCGCGCGTGATTCCTGCGTGTCCATGAAGCAGGAACGATCAATCATCCATCCACACGCACCTGTCTGAGTTATTCAATCATAATAGGTGATCAATATGAGGCTCTGAACCTCAGTGAGAGCTTAAGCAGCAGCAGCAGGGAATGCTGGGAAACCACGACACCTGCTGGACAGTGAAGAGAACCCCATCAGGTCCAACATCAGACTCTGGTTCCGGGCGGCTTGAGGTTCCGGAAACATGTGGAGCAACTTCTCAGTTTTTAGAGGTCCTGGGCTTGTTTCTGTTAAAGGCGACCCGTCTCACAGAAGTAAAAACCCAGACCCCCGAACACCCTAAATTCTGTTTTTATTACATTCAAACTGATAAAAAAAAAAAAAAAAGAGGTAAGATTTATGTTTATTATCTGAGACCAACGGGTTACATCCGTCTTCAGAGTTTAGAGCTAATCTGGTGGTGGGAAAGGTTGCAGTACTTATACCGACCACTAGAGACTCAATGATCAACTACAGACTGGTTCCAGGTCCTCTAGTTCTGGTTGCAACTGCTCCAGTCCTGGTTTCAGTTAAACTAGCCATGGTTTCAATTGTTGCTGCCCTGGTTTCAACTCATCAAATCCTGGTTTCCTTTGTCTTATTTCTAGTTTCAGCTGCTCTAGTTAATGTTTAAAACTCATTCAGTCCTGGTTTCAGCTCCTCTGGTTGTGATTTCAACTCCTCAGGTCCTGGATTCAGGTCCATTGGTCCTTGTTTCAGCTCCTCTAGTCCTTGTTTCAGCTCCTCTAGTCTGGATTACAGCTTTTCTATCCTGGTTTCAGGTCCACTAGTCCTGGTTTCAGCTCCTCTGGTCCTGGTTTCAGCTCTTCTCGTCCTGGTTTCAACTCATGTGGTCCTTGTTTCAGCTTCTCTTGAGCTGGTTTCAGCTCCTCCTCTCCTCTAGGTCCACTAGTTCTGGTTTCAGCTCCTCTGGTTCAGGTTTCAGCTCCTCTAGTCCTGTTTTCAGCTCCTCTGGTTGTGATTTCAACTCCTCAGGTCCTGGATTCAGGTCCATTGGTCCTGGTTTCAGCTCCTCTTGTCCTTGTTTCAGCTCCTCTAGTCCGGATTACAGCTTTTCTATCCTGGTTTCAGCTCCTCTAGTCCTGTTTTCAGCTCCTCTGGTTGTGATTTCAACTCCTCAGGTCCTGGTTTCAGCTCCTCTTTACCTTGTTTCAGCTCCTCTAGTCCTTGTTTCAGCTCCTCTAGTCTCGGTTTCAGCTACTCTAGTCCTGGTTTCAGCTCCTCTAGTCCTTGTTTTCAGCTCCTCTAGTCCTGGTTTCAGCTCCTCTAGTCCTGGTTTTAGCTCCTCTAGTCCTTGTTTCAGCTCCTCTAGTCCTGGTTTCAGCTCCTCTAGTCCTGGTTTTAGCTCCTCTAGTCCTTGTTTCAGCTCCTCTAGTCCTGTTTTCAGCTCCTCTTGTCCTTGTTTCAGGTCCACTAGTCCTGGTTTCAGCTCCTCTGGTCCTTGTTTCAGCTCCTCTGGTCCTGGATTCAGCTCCTCCAGTCCTTGTTTCAGCTCCTCTAGTCCTGGTTTCAGCTCCTCTAGTCCTGGTTTCAGCTCCTCTAGTCCTGGTTTTCAGCTCCTCTAGTCCTGGTTTCAGCTCCTCTAGTCCTGGTTTCAGCTCCTCTGCTCCTGGTTTCAACTCATGTGGTCCTGGTTTCAGCTTCTCCTGTCCTGGTTTCAGCTCATCTGGTCCTGGTTTCAGCTCCTCTAGTCCTGGTTTCAGCTCCTCTAGTCCTTGTTTCAGCTCCTCTAGTCCTGGTTTCAGCTCCTCTAGTCCTGGTTTCAGCTACTCTAGTCCTGGTTTCAGCTCCTCTGGTCCTGGTTTCAGCTCCTCTAGTCCTTGTTTTCAGCTCCTCTAGTCCTGGTTTCAGCTCCTTAGCTAGTCCTGGTTTCTGCTCCTCTAGTTCTTCAGCTCCTCTAGTCCTGGTTTCAGCTCCTCTAGTCCTGGTTTCAGCTCCTCTAGTCCTGGTTTCAGCTCCTCTCAGTCCTGGTTTCAGCTCCTCTAGTCCTTGTTTCAGCTCCTCTAGTCCTGGTTTCAGCTCCTCTAGTCCTTGGTTTCAGCTCCTCTAGTCCTGGTTTCACCTCCTCTAGTCCTGTTTCAGCTCCTCTAGTCCTGGTTTCAGCTCCTCTAGTCCTGGTTTCAGCTCCTCTAGTCCTGGTTTCAGCTCCTCTAGTCCTGGTTTCAGCTCCTCTAGTCCTGGTTTCAGCTCCTCTAGTCCTTGTTTCAGCTCCTCTAGTCCTGGTTTTCAGCTCCTCTAGTCCTGGTTTCAGCTCCTCTAGTCCTGGTTTCTGGTTTCAGTCCTCTAGTCCTTGTTTCAGCTCAGCTCCTCTAGTCCTGGTTTCACCTCCTCTAGTCCTTGTTTCAGCTCCTCTAGTCCTGGTTTCACCTCCTCTAGTCCTTGTTTCAGCTCCTCTAGTCCTGTTTTCAGCTCCTCTGCTCCTGGTTTCAACTCATGTGGTCCTGGCTTCAGCTTCTCTTGTCCTGGTTTCAGCTCCTCTAGTCCTGGTTTCAGCTGCGTTCTGGATCAGTTGGAGGTTATTCAGCGAGCTTTTCAGACATCCTGCTAACAACAATAATCCAGTCTAGAACTGACAATTGCGTGGATTAATTTTTCAGCATCACCCTGGTAGAGGATGCTCCTAAGAGAGATAGGTTAATCTAATCCAAAATAGACGTACCAATAAAGGACATAACATCTTTGAGCAGCTGAGTTGGGATGGGATCCAACAGGCATGTAGATGGTTTAGCTTTACTGATAGTTGAGGTCAACTCAGAGAGGCCCACAGGAGAAAAACAGTCCAGAGTCAAATCAGAAACAGAAGAAATCAACAAAGTTGCAGGGACGTCCACAGCCGTCAACAGTTGGGCCTGGCCGATCTCATCTCTAGTTTTGATTATTTTCCCGCTAAAAAAGCTCATAAAGTCTTCACTACTGAGAGTAGCAGGAATGCATGGACCAACAGAGTTGTGACTCTTTGTCAGCCTGGCTACAGTGCTGAACAGAAAACGTGGGTTATGTTTGTTCTCTTCTATTAACGAAGAATAATAAGATGTTCTAGCTCTGCGTAGGACTCTTTTGTAGACTATTAAACTATCTTTCCAGGCACGAGTGGAGTCCGCAGATTTACAGGAGTACCACCTCCTTTCCATTTTACGTGGTTTCTGCTTCAGCATGCGAATATGTGAATTATACCAGGGAGCTGAGCTCCTAAAACAGTCCTTCTCAAATAGTGGGGCGCAACCCCTTGGGGGGGGGGGCGATGCGATGCCAGGGGGGGAGTGTGTGACCCCGGGGAATAAGCCTTTTTTTTTTTTTTTTTGCCGTACTGGAATAAAGTGTAATTGCACATGTACTCCAGTAGGGGGCAGTGGTACTCTCATTATCACAATGTGCGCAGGGAGTATTAGCAGTGTTGTGTCCGTTTTGTTTTTTTTTTGCACGGACATGCACGCACACGGCACAGAGCAGGAGATAAGACGTGAACAAACCCTCAGGAGACACCACGGAAAAATATTTAACAGGGATGAAGAGAAAGGCGGAGAGAGACGGAGATAATGAGACAAACAAAAGTCTGCAGAAAGTTAAGACGAGGAAATATGACGATGCTGATGTAGCGCTTGGCTTCGATGTGAAAACGGTGGGATTGATGCACTTTAAATTTTTACAGACTAAAAAACAATTTTAATAAAGTTATTATTTGTTATCAGTTATATATATTTATGTTATATATTTCTTTCTTTTTTGTTTCTCTTAAAGGTGGAGTGAGTGTTCTTTGAAAAAACGGTTCCAGCAATCCAACTCAAGTGATATTTTGAAAATATCCACTCCCTCCCTCCTCCCAAAGGCTCCGCCTCCTCCTCTTCAGCTCACCTCTCGAAACCACGCCTTCACATGATTCACAACTACATGAACTGCAGGGAGGGAGGGAGGGGTGGGTGGGAGTGCATTGATATTTGATGGACATATTAGGCAGCCAATAAATGTAAAGATGATCACTATTTTGATTGGTCAGTTTTTCTCTAATTATACCCTCTAGACTGGACCAAAACATTTCGTTTTTTTGCAAACATTTTATTTCAGTGGGTGCAATGGGAATATGAAAAGGTTTTCAGGCAATATTCTAAAAAGTGCTACAAAAAAAGAACACCTACCCCACCTTTAATGTTAATAAGGGTGCAGTGTTATGCAGAGATGTACTTATAACAATTTTATAGACAAATTATACTATTTATAGTCAAGTGACATGTTTTCTTCTTCTTGAGAAAATACTTGAGAAGCACAAGATAAGAAACCCCCTTCCTCAGAGGAGCAACAGCATCCAGGGCTGAATGTAAAACCCCCCATGGTCCTCTGGAACATAGCAGGGGCTGAAGATACACCGAATGGCAGCCTGTTATATGTAAACATTACTCCATGAGTATTTACAGTTCAGTATTTGTTTGATGGCTCATCCATTTGAGTTTGCTGTTAAGCATGACTCATATCGAGTTTTGTGTACTGTCGTCCACCTGCCAACACAGCCATCAAATCCTCCACTGTAGGTACAGGGTACTGCTCCAGGGTGGAGACTATTTACAGTATAGCTCCACATAACCTGCAGTTACCATCAGGCTCAAGCAGAGGAGCAACAGGGGCTCCTCAGAGTACCTGGGGATGGGTTTCAATGGATTTTACTTCAGCCCACGTGATCATACTTCAACCAGCCTCTTCCCAGCAAGTTTGGACCGGTGCCTTTAACTACAATGATGGCAGTGTTTTCTGCTACTGTTTGTAATTTACTCTAACACAGCGGTTCCCAAACTTTTTTAGCCACGCAACCCTTCTATGTCTCAACCGGGTTGACGCACCCCCGATCCCCCACCCCTTAAAAAAAAACGCAACAAGCTTTATTATAGCCATATTAAAGTTGCCATGTTTATTCATGCTAAAATGACCAGAACACACATATAACATAATAATCACAATCACAACAATGCGCTCTCGCATTTAAATTAAACTGAAACACTGTAACACAGTTCCAATATAATGAAACAAAGTTATGCGCAGGCTTCCACTTTTAAGAGCAAAGAGGATGGATGACATGCTCAGACTCAGTGGCAGAAAGCAGATAAGTTGAGGAAAATGTTAGAATATTTTGAACATTGAACAAAAATTGCAGCAAGTTTAAATGACCGTGGAACTAACACAACCCGTCATCATAACACAGGTTATGGAAATAAAAGTTGAACGCCAGTAATTTTAATTCTATTCCAATAAAGTTCCAATAAAGATATTTTCCCTGATTTCAGCCAATTGAGCATATTTGCGAGAATGAATAAAGTAGAGGCCACAAGCTAGGTCCAAATGCAGTGGTAGAAGAATATAACTTCTTCTTCTACGCTTCACTTTAAGATGACGTGCATTTTGAATAGCCTGCATTTATTTATTCATTAAAATTACAGTTTTTGATTTAAAATTTTACAAAGGAAATGTTTATTTACACATCTTTACACAAAAATTATCAGACCGCCATTACATTTTTCATCTCGCGCACCCCCTAGAGGCAGCTTGCGCACCCCTGGGGGTGCGCGCACCACACTTTGGGAATCCCTGCTCTAACAGAAGTTTTTCCCAGCACTGTTATCTTCTGTTTGGTGTACGTTCTCAACTTCAGGTCAGTCTTTCTCAACAGAGGAGCATTTTTAACTTTTTCTTTGAATGTCTTCACATTTAGTATGATCAGACCACAACCAGTATCCACTTCAAATGTTACTGGTTCACCATTTAGAGTCATGCATACCTGGTAGGGTGGCACCCTCTCCATGGTCCTCTGCTCTTCATTCTCACCACTGATACTGTAAACTGATAACTGCTCATCCTCCTCAGTGGTCCCTTCTGCCACTTTGGGAGAACAACAGTAAACTTTTCCCTCCTGTGAGCTACGTTGGTTAAAGTTGGACCTTCTGTCTGGTCTTTTTCCTGTCTTTGACTGTTTTGTATTGCGTCATGCGCGAGCTATATGTCCCATCATTCCACATGTATGACCATTTTCCTTCTTGAACCGACAGACCTCAGATGCATGTTTACCTTTACACCAATAGCACCTACGATCCCTTTCTTCTCTCCAACGACTCCCCCTCCTCTGCCCCAGGTAGTCAGATCGGGACGCTCCACCTCATAATTACAATATTGTGCCAGTGTGAATCAAATTTAAATCTTTGGACAATATGGTTTGGAATTAAAGTGGGTCTTTAAGAAAGTCTCCAAATGTGCAAAAGTCTTCTCACCTGGCTTTGCAGGACTTAACAGGTTCCTCATCAAACTATAAGTTGGAGCACCCACAACTCAGTAAAATAGACTTTTTCTTATCTTAATCATCAATATCATTTGCTTGAAAGAAATGTTCCATTATTTCACAGTATCCCTCCCATGTTTGAACTTTAGAGTTAAATGGTGCCAAAGCTCCAAAGGTCGCCATGTCACCCAACCTTCTCCTCTTTTTCCTCCTTCCCACCCAGCTGTTTGTTCACCTGGAAGCCAATTAGCTAACCATCCAGTCAACCCACACAAAGCAGGCCGGGCAGCAGATGAACCCCCCCAAAAGGTTCATCCTCATCACCAATAAAACATTTTGACCTTAAAAGTTGATCAAAGATAAAAACAGGTTCAATACAGGTTCAAGGCTCTTTACTGGCACAAAACACACAATGAAATCACTCTTTTATAGCCACCGAAACGAGGTGACAACCATCATGGTTGTCACCTCGTTTCGGATGTTGAACCATGGAGCCGAGAGCTCCTTCTAGCTGTACCCATGACTGAAGATACTACAGTCATCATCTCTACAGATGTTTATCATCTCTGCAGATGTTCTTCATCTCTACAGATGTTCTTCATCATCTCTACAGATGTTTATCATCTCTGCAGATGTTCTTCATCATCTCTACAGAGGTTCATCATCTCTACAGATGTTCTTCGTCATGTCTGCAGATGTTCCTTATCTCTACAGATGTTCTTCATCATCTCTACAGATGTTTATCATCTCTGCAGATGTTCTTCGTTATCTCTGCAGATGTTCATCGTCATCTCTGCAGATGATCATCATCTCTACAGATGTTCATCATCTCTACATATGTTCTTCATCATCTCTACAGCTGTTCTTCATCATCTCTGCAGATGTTCATCATCTCTACAGATAGTCTTCATCTCTGCAGATGTTCGTCATTTCTACAGATGTTCTTATTCTCTACAGATGTTCTTCATCTCTACAGATGTTCATCATCTCTGCAGATATTCTTCATTATCTCTGCAGATGTTCTTCATCTCTGCAGATGTTCTTAATCATCTCTACAGATGTTCATCATCTACAGATGTTCTTCATCTCTACAGATGTTCATCATCTATACAGATGTTCCTCATCTCTAGAGATGTTCATCATCTCTGCAGATGTTCTTCATCTCTACAGATGTTTATCATCTCTACAGATCTTCATCATCTCTGCAGATGTTCTTCATCTCTACAGATGTTCAATATCTCTGCAGATGTTCTTCATCTCTAAAGATGTTCTTCATCATCTCTACGGATGTTCTTCATTATCTCTACAGATGTTCTTCATCATCTCTACACATGTTCTTCATCATTTCTGCAGATGTTCTTCATTATCGCTACAGATGTTCTTCATAATCTCTGCAGATGTTCTTCATCATCTCTAGATGTTCTTCATCAGCACTGCAGATGTTCTTCATCATTTCTGTAGATGTTCTTCATCATCTCTACAGATGTTCTTCATAATCTCTGCAGATGTTCTTCATCATCTCTACAGATGTTTTTCATAATCTCTGCAGATGTTCTTCATCATCTCTACAGATGTTTATCATCTCTCCAGATGTTCTTCGTTATCTCTTCAGATGTTCCTCGTCATCTCTACAGATGTTCATCATCTCTACATATGTTCTTCATCATCTCTACAGATGTTCTTCATCTCTACAGATGTTCTTCATCATCTCTACAGATGTTTATCATCTCTGCAGATGTTCTTCATCTCTAGATGTTCTTCATCATCTCTACAGATGTTTATCATCTCTGCAGATGTTCTTCATCATCTCTACAGAGGTTCAACATCTCTACAGATGTTCTTCGTCATGTCTGCAGATGTTCCTTATCTCTACAGATGTTCTTCATCATCGCTACAGATGTTCTTCATTATCTCTACAGATGTTCTTCATCTCTGCAGATGTTCTTCATCATCTCTACAGATGTTTTTCATAATCTCTGCAGATGTTCTTCATCATCTCTACAGATGTTTATCATCTCTCCAGATGTTCTTCGTTATCTCTTCAGATGTTCCTCGTCATCTCTACATATGTTCTTCATCATCTCTACAGATGTTCTTCATCTCTCCAGATGATCTTCATCATCTCTACAGATGTTCTTCATCATCTCTACAGATGTTCTTCATCTCTACAGATGATCTTCATCATCTCTACAGATGTTTATCATCTCTGCAGATGTTCTTCATCTCTAGATGTTCTTCATCATCTCTACAGATGTTTATCATCTCTGCAGATGTTCTTCATCATCTCTACAGATGTTCTTCATAATCTCTGCAGATGTTCTTCATCATCTCTACAGATGTTTTTCATAATCTCTGCAGATGTTCTTCATCATCTCTACAGATGTTTATCATCTCTCCAGATGTTCTTCGTTATCTCTTCAGATGTTCCTCGTCATCTCTACAGATGTTCATCATCTCTACATATGTTCTTCATCATCTCTACAGATGTTCTTCATCTCTACAGATGTTCTTCATCTCTACAGATGATCTTCATCATCTCTACAGATGTTTATCATCTCTGCAGATGTTCTTCATCTCTAGATGTTCTTCATCATCTCTACAGATGTTTATCATCTCTGCAGATGTTCTTCATCATCTCTACAGATGTTCTTCATAATCTCTGCAGATGTTCTTCATCATCTCTACAGATGTTTTTCATAATCTCTGCAGATGTTCTTCATCATCTCTACAGATGTTTATCATCTCTCCAGATGTTCTTCGTTATCTCTTCAGATGTTCCTCGTCATCTCTACAGATGTTCATCATCTCTACATATGTTCTTCATCATCTCTACAGATGTTCTTCATCTCTACAGATGTTCTTCATCATCTCTACAGATGTTTATCATCTCTACAGATGTTTATCATCTCTGCAGATGTTCTTCATCATCTCTACAGAGGTTCAACATCTCTACAGATGTTCTTCGTCATGTCTGCAGATGTTCCTTATCTCTACAGATGTTCTTCATCATTGCTACAGATGTTCTTCTTTATCTCTACAGATGTTCTTCATCTCTGCAGATGTTCTTCATCATCTCTACAGATGTTTTTCATAATCTCTGCAGATGTTCTTCATCATCTCTACAGATGTTTATCATCTCTCCAGATGTTCTTCGTTATCTCTTTAGATGTTCCTCGTCATCTCTACAGATGTTCATCATCTCTACATATGTTCTTTATCATCTCTACAGATGATCTTCATCATCTCTACAGATGTTCTTCATCATCTCTACAGATGTTCTTCATCATCTCTACAGATGTTCTTCATCTCTACAGATGATCTTCATCATCTCTACAGATGTTTATCATCTCTGCAGATGTTCTTCATCTCTAGATGTTCTTCATCATCTCTACAGATGTTTATCATCTCTGCAGATGTTCTTCATCATCTCTACAGATGTTCATCATCTACAGATGTTCTTCATCTCTACAGATGTTTATCATCTCTACAGATGTTCCTCATCTCTAGAGATGTTCATCATATCTGCAGATGTTCTTCATCTCTACAGATGTTTATCATCTCTACAGATTTTCTTCATCTCTACAGCTGTTCATCCTCTCTACAGATCTTCATCATCTCTGCAGATGTTCTTCATCTCTACAGATGTTCTTTATCATCTCTACAGATGTTCAATATCTCTGCAGATGTTCTTCATCTCTAAAGATGTTCTTCATCATCTCTACAGATGTTCTTCATCATCTCTACAGATGTTCTTCATCATCTCTACAGGTGTTCTTCATAATCTCTGCAGATGTTCTTCATCATCTCTAGATGTTCTTCATCATCACTGCAGATGTTCTTTATAATCTCTGCAGATGTTCTTCGTCATCTCTGAAGATGTTCATCATCTCTACAGATGTTCACCATCTCTGCAGATGTTCTTCATCTCTGCAAATGTTCTTCATCATTACTGCAGATGTTCTTCATCATCTCTACAGATGTTCTTCATCTCTGCAGATATTCTTCATAATCTCTGCAGATGTTCTTCATCTCTACAGATGTTCTTCATCATCTCTACAGATTTTCATCATCTCTGCAGATGTTCTTCATCATCTCTACAGATGTTCTTTACTTCTACAGATGATCATCATCTCTGCATATGTTAATCATCTCTTCAGATGTTCTTTATCACCTCTGCAGATGTTCCTTATCATCTCTACAGATGTTCTTCATCATCTCTACAGATGTTCATCATCTCTGCAGATGTTCTTATCATATAATTGCCCTAATAAGCAAACTGAGCACTTCAGAAATCGCTCCTTTAAATGACACTTGGACGGTCAGTAAATCCTGTCCAGAACCAGTCAGGTCAGATTGTTCCATTATTCCAGTCATACCAACATTCTTCATTCGCATGTACCTAGAGGTTAAATTACTAAGCGGGACCAGAACCAGGACCTAGTGCTGTCCACGCCGGGGATGAGGTAGACAAACGTACATTCACATTTCCTACCTACATTTACCAGTACATTGAATTTGGTGAATTATGGTTTCAATCATTTTCATACTTTGCAGTAAAACAAAGTTCCTGCCGTTCGCTACAGCTAACGTTGAACACTGTCAGAGATAGCCAAAGCTCCGGTGAAAAACAGCTCCTGTTTGCTAGAAGTTCGCGTCAAGCTTGTGTAGTCAACGGTAACATTAAAGAAGAAACACAGGCTTCTTTCTAATATCTCTGTAACTGGTGAATCCATGTCAGGGACGTGTCAGGATGATATTACCTGAGGGCTGAGAAGGCTGAAGGTGAAGTTGGGAACTAGTCACCTGATACCCGAACCCAGCCTTTCCCAAACTTCAGGACACCAAGGCCCAATTTCAAATGCGAAAAATCTCCACTGCCCACCTGAAACTTTAATCACAACTGTGGTCAACATCCAGGACTAGAAGCAGCATTGCCTGGTGGGAAATGTAGGATTATCGTACCAGAGACTCAAAATTATCGTATTTTGAGGGAAATTATTGTACATCTGTCATAACCAAAATAACAAGCCCAATGATGCGCTATAGTCAAATTTAATCACTCTAGTGTTAAATAGCAGGCGAAGCTAACCATTCAGCCATCATGCAAGTTGTTCGGAGACAAATATTCGTATCTCACGCTCAGCAAAGCACGATTGGCTTCAGAGTTCACAAAAAAAAAACTCAGGCAGACAGTTGCAGCAGGAAATAATGTGAAATAGTCAAATTATCGTATATTTGGCCTTTTTTGGATTATTGATAGTACAGGGGGCCATATTATCCTATCAATACGATAATCATTGTATTGATACGATAATTATCGTATACCTGGCAATGCTGCCTAGAAGCAATGTTCTGATGTTAATGTGAGTGGTCAACAACTAAAGTGACACTAGTCATATTAAATTAAGATGACAGTAGAAAAACACTTAACTGGTTTGTTTTATTACATCTTAATGTTTTTTTTAAAATAATTTCATGAATATTTTACAGTAATTAAAAACATTTAAAAAAGATTGAAGATTTAAAACATATTAGTTTAACTTTAATGACCTCTCGCTGCTGTTAGGTCAGAATTTTCTTAACTTTTTAGGTCCAGAATTAATGCAGCTAGAGGGTCTCATTTGTGCACAAATACACATTAGTTACATATTGGAAATAGTACTGTTATCAATAGTATTATTAATATTCTAGTATTGGAAACATAAATGACATTACCCCTTGGTTTATATCATACTGTTTTAATGTTGCTCATTGTTTTTGTTATACTGCTTTGTTTAATAAACCATATGTCCACATCACAGTGTCTTAGATCATTCTTAGTGTGTGATTTGTCTTCACTTTATATCAGAAATGTAGCAAACTAGCCCAGCTGTAGCCGGTTAAAAACGCGTGTTTGGAAACAAAGACCTAGCCAGGTAAACAGAATAGCATTGTGGGATAGGTAATCATCATTCCTTTTTAGGAAACGCCGGCAGTGGATTGGACCAGAAGAGGACCACTTGAAGACAACGGATTGGACGTACAAACAGAGGACCGGACCGGCCAATCGGAGAGCCAAGTCTAAACCGCGGCTCCTCCCCATCCAGTGACGCACATTTTTGTATAAATTGTTGTTGTTTTGTTTCATTCGGCCTCTCCTGTGTTAGAGACTGCCTCTACCAGGGAGCCGTGATATCACGTTTATTGCAACTAAACATCTGTTGTACTTGTACTACCGACCAAGACTCTCCTTTCCAGCAAAGAACACGCAGTTAGAATCTTTTCAAAAAAGATCCTAACACTGCCCACCTGCAGTACCACAACGGCCCACCAGTGGGCCGTGGCCCACACTTTGGGAGTCACTGCCCTAACCCCCTGACACAGTGAACCTGAAGTGGTTCAGCTCTTATCTCACAGATTGATGTTTATTTTTAAGTATGGATACGTGTTCCTCCAGAAGGAATAAAATTAAGTGTGGGGTGCCCCTAGAGTCAATCTTAGGTCCAATTCTTTTTAATCTGTATATGCTTTCCCTTGGGGATATCATCAGGAGACACAACCAACACCACTAGGACCACTAGGACCACCAGGACCACTAGGACCGGTAGGACCACATGCACCACCAGGACCACAAGCACCACTAGGACCACCAGTACCACTAAAACCACTGGGACCACCAGCACCACTAGGACCACCAGCACCACTACCACCACTAGGACCACCAGCACCACCAGGACCACTAGCACCACTAGGACCACCAGCACCATTGGCACCCTCAGCACCACTAGCACCACCAGCCCCACTAGCACCACTAGGACCACCAGTACCACTAGAACCACCAGGACCACCAGCACCACTAGGATCACTAGCACCACTAGGACCACCAGCACCACCAGGACCACTAGCACCACTAGGACCACCAGCACCACTGGCACCCTCAGCACCACTAGCACCACCAGCCCCACTAGTACCACTAGGACTGCAAGGACCATCAGCACCACTAGGACCGGTACCACCTGCACCACCAGGACCACTAGCACCACTAGGACCACTAGCACCACCAGTACCACTAGCACCACCAACACCACTAGCACCACCAGGTCCACTAGCACCACTAGGACCACCAGGCCCACTAGCACGACTAGGACAACTAGCACCACTAGGAACACCAGGACCACTAGCACCACTGGGTCCACTAGGAGCACCAGCACCACTAGGACAACTAGGACCACTAGCACCACTAGGGCCACTAGCACCACTAGGACCACTAGCACCACCAGGACCACTAGGAGCACCAGAAACACTAGGACCACTAGCACCACTAGGACCACTAGCACCACTAGGACCACCAGCACCACTAGGAGCACCAGCACTATTAGGACGACTAGGACCACTAGCACCACCAGGACCACTAGGAGCACCAGCACCACTAGAACCACTAGCACCACTAGGCCCCACTAGCACCACGAGGACCACCAGGACCACTAGCACCACCAGGAGCACTAGGACCACTAGCACCACCAGCACCACTAGGACCCCTAGGACCACTAGCACCACTAAGTCCACCAGGACCTCTAGCACCACTAGGACCACTAGGAGCACCAGGACCACTAGGACCACTAGAACCACCAACACCACTATGACCACTAGGAGCACCAGCACCAATAGGACCACTAGCACCACCAGAACCACTAGTACCCCTAGGATCACCAGGACCACTAGGAGCACCAGCACCACTAGGAGCACCAGCACCACTAGGACTACTAGCACCACTAGGATCCCTAGGACCACTAGCACCACCAGGACCACTAGGATCACTGGCACCACTAGGACCACTAGTACCACCAGAACCACTAGGACCCCTCGTATCACCAGGACCACTAGGACCACCAACACCACCAGGACCACTAGCACCACAAAGATCACTAGGACCACTAGGAGCACCAGCACCACTAGGACCACAAGGATCACTAGGACCACTAGGACCACTGGGACCACCAGCACCATTCGGACCACCAGCACCACTAGGACCACAAGCACCACCAGGACCACTAGCACCACTAGGAACACCAGCACTACTAGGACCACCAACACCACTAGGACCACCAGCACCACTAGGACCACTAGCACCACCAGCACCACTAGGACCACCAGCACCACTAGGACCACAAGGACCACCAGCACCACTAGGACCACTAGCACCACTGGGACCACCAGCTCCACTAGGACCAGTAGGACCCCTAGGACCACTAGCACAACTGGGACCACCAGAACCAGTAGGACCACCAGCACCACCAGGACCATTAGGATCACTAGCACCACTAGGAACACCAGTACTACTAGGACCACCAACACCACCAGGACCACTAGCACCACAAAGATCACTAGGAGCACCAGCACCACTAGGACCACAAGGATCACTAGGACCACTAGGACCACTGGGACCACCAGCACCATTCGGACCACTAGCACCACTAGGACCACTAGGAACACTAGCACCACCAGCACCACTAGGACCACAAGCACCACCAGGACCACTAGCACCACTAGGAACACCAGCACTACTAGGACCACCAGCACCACTAGGACCACTAGCATCACCAGCACCACTAGGACCACCAGCACCACTAGGACCACAAGGACCACCAGCACCACTAGGACCACTAGCACCACTGGGACCACCAGCTCCACTAGGACCAGTAGGACCCCTAGGACCACTAGCACAACTAGGACCACCAGAACCAGTAGGACCACCAGCACCACCAGGACCATTAGGATCACTAGCACCACTAGGAACACCAGTACTACTAGGACCACCAACACCACCAGGACCACTAGCACCAAAAAGATCACTAGGACCACTAGGAGCGCCAGCACTACTAGGACCACTAGCATCACCAGCACCACTAGGAACACTAGCACCAACAGAACCACTAGGACCACCAGGACCACTAGGAGAACCAGCACCACTAGGACCACTAGCACCACTAGGACCCCTAGGACCACTAGGACCACTAGCACCACCAGCACCACAAGGACCACTAGCACCACCAGTACCACTAGGACCACTAGCACCACCAGAACCACTAGGACCCCTAGGACCACCAGGACAACTAGGACCACCAGCACCACTAGGAGCACCAGCTTCACTAGGACCACCAGCACCACTAGGATCACTAGCACCACTAGGACCCCTAGGACCACTAGCACCACTAGGAGCACCAGCACCACTAGGACCACCAGGACCACTAAGGCCACTCAAGACCTGCTGGAGTGGCAACCAAACATGTCTAAAGACTGTAGATAAAATCAGATCTAAAACATGTCACCACTGCATGATCCTGGAAAAGACCACTAAGACCACCAGCACCACTGGCACCCTCAGCACCACTAGGACCACCAGCACCACTAGGACCACCAGCCCCACTAGCACCACTAGGACCATCAGCACCACCAGGACCGGTAGGACCACCTGCACCACCAGGACCACTAGCATCACTAGGAACACCAGGACCACTAGCACCACTGGGTCCACTAGGAGCACCAGCACCACTAGGAAAACTAGGCCCACTAGCACCACCAGGACCACTAGCACCACTAGGACCACCAGCACCACTAGGACCACTAGGATCACTAGGACCACTAGGAGCCTCAGCAGCACCAGGACCACTAGGAGCACCAGCACCACTAGGACCACTAGGAGCACCAGCACCACTAGGACCATTAGCACAGCTAGCACCACTAGGACCACTAGCACCACTAGGCCCACTAAGACCACCAGGACCACTAGCACCACCAGGACAACTAGGAGCACCAGCACCACTAGGACCACTAGGACCACCAGCACAACTAGCACCACCAGGACCACTAGCACCACTAGGACCACTAGGCCCACTAGCACCACTAGGACTACCAGCACCACTAGCACCACTAAGACCACTAGCACAACTAGGACCACCAGGACCACTAGCACCACTAGCACCACCAGGAGCACCAGCACCACTAGGACCACCAGGACCACTAAGGCCACTAAAGACCTTCTGGAGTGGCACCCAAACATGTCTAAAGACTGTAGATAAAATCAGATCTAAACCACCAAGACCACCAGCACCACTGGCACCCTCAGCACCGTCGACGTCGCCGCGTCGTCCCAGCCCTAATGATGATGCCTTGGTTTATGGGGGTCCCATGGATCCCAAAATTTAATGGTGACCAAAATAAGATGAGCTTTTCAGAATGGAATGGCAAGTTCAGGCAATGCTGAGGGCACAAGGTCTAAATGAAGAACAGAAAATTGATTTTATTTTTGGGGCTCTGGAGGGAGAGGCAAGGAAGGAAGTGCGGTCACTAGACCCAACCAAACGTAGAACTAGTGCAGCCATTCTGGAAGAGCTAATAAGATTATATGGACGTGTAGTTCCAGTAGCCCAGCTGCGTGCACAGTTTTTTAAATGTCACCAGCAAGAGGAGGAAACTGTTACGGCATATATTCTCAGGCTCAGGGAAATTTTCTCCTCATGGCGAGAGCAGGAACCAGATGGATATGCCCAGGATGAAACAATCATGCGAGATCAACTTGTCCTGGGTTTGAGGCCTGGCCTGGTACAGCAGGAACTACAGCGCCAGGTGCGTAGAAACCCCAGAATGACCTTTAGTAAGGTGTCTAGTGAAGCCAGAGCATTGGTAGCAGAATGTAGAATGGAAGTTGCCTGTGCATTACGCATCACAACGCCACAGCCTCAACCAGCCATGACCACTAACTTGGAGGAGTGGAGGGAGACAGTAAGGGCTGAACTAAAGAAAGAGATGCAAGATCAATTGGCTGTCCTTAAGGAGATTCTCCGAGAAGAGATTCAACGCCAATTGGCCCCACAAAATGCTCCTGTTGGGCACAGAGGTCCACCCCCGCCCCCTAGAGGCAGAGTTCAGGATGGTCGCTATGCTCCACCCCTCAGACAGAGGTTTGAGTGGGACTCACAGGGCCAACCCATTTGTAGAGGCTCCAGGGAAGCAGGCCATGTCCAGAGGCACTGCCCACGTGAGAGAAGGCAGTTAAACTAGTAGCCCCAGCTGCTGAGAGCCAAGCGGTTGGGGAGCAAGATCAAAGAAATCAAACTAACAAACCATCCATGGTGGGACCATGTCCAGGGGTTGAAATATTGATTTCAGGAGTGAAAGTGCCCTGCTTGCTTGACACAGGCTCACAACTGACACTTTTTAGTGAATCTTTCTTTCAGAAATGGCTGAGTAGGGTGCAGAAGCAGAGCCCACAAGATCTACACTGGCTTACCTTGAAGGCTGCCAATGGATTGCAGATCCCCTACACTGGCTATGCCATCTTAAATTTTTCGGTTGGGGGAGTAACCATACCAGGTAAAGGGGTCATCATAGTCAAGGACGAGTGTCTGAACTCTGAAAGAGGTATTCTGGGGATGAATGTTATTTCACACTGCTGGAAAGAACTGTTCCAGGGGGTTCATCCTGGGCTGACAGTGTTTGGTGCCACCATGTCCTCCGAGGCCAAAGGAGAGTGGGAACGTGCTTTTTCTGTCTGCAGGAGGGTGTCTCTGGCTGAACCACCAGATGAGCAGGTTAGAGTGGCCCGGCTGACCCGCCAAGACCCAGTCTATGTACCCCCAAACAGCGAGATGGTGCTCTGGACCCACCTTCATGGAACCAAGATCCCAGCGGATTTCTGTGCCTTGGTCGAGGGACCGGAAAGGGATGATGAGAGGCAAGTGGCACGGACTGTCACCCGGGTGGTAAGAGGACGCCTCCCCATACGGATATGTAACCTGAATCCTTACCCCATCTTAATACCTCAACGGCGCCCCCTTGCACATGTGATACAGGTTGATCCAACCCAAATCCATGGGGAAAAGGACCTAGTGCTGAAGGCTTCAGACCCCAGTGTGGTAGAAGTGGATGTCCAGGTAAACCACATCAACCTAGAAGACCAACATCCGGTCACACTACTGAAAGGTGAGGGGCTGACAACAGAGCAACAGCAGAAGATGGACTCCCTGTTACAGCGATGGAAGGGGGTCTTTGCAGCAGGAGAGGAGGATTTTGGACGGACTAGTGCTGTTCACCACTCAATCCCTACTGGCTCAGCACCACCTAGCAGAGGGCGCTATAGGCCAATTCCACCTAGCCTCTACCCAGAGCTGAGAGGGCTCCTCCAAAACATGTTGGATAAGGATGTCATCAAGGAGAGCTCTAGCCCGTGGGCAGCACCAATTGTCCTAGTGAAGAAAAAGGATGGCTCATGGCACTTCTGTGTGGATTATAGGAAGCTTAACGCGCTCACCCACAAAGATGCATACCCCTTACCCAGGATTGAGGAATCTCTTACCAGTTTAAAACAAGCCTCGTGGTAAACTGGAGATGGGTGGAAGGACTGGCAGGACAATGATCCAATCCTGGAACAGGTAAAGCGGTGGGTAGCAGCAGGGCACCTTCCAGGACCAGAGCGCCAGAAGACAAGCGAGCTCTTGATACAACGCCTTCTGAGGGAATGGAGCAGACTTCATATCCAGGAGGGTGTGTTAAAGCGGAAAGCCCAAGACCGCCACTCTGGGTTGAGTCTCACCCAAGTTGTGGTACCCACCAACCGGGCCCGTGAGCTGTGGGAGAAGTACCACAGAACATCTGGCCACATGGGTGTGGCTAAGATGGAAGGCTTACTAAGGAGAACCTTCTATTGGCCAGGGATGGGTGCTAACTTACAGGAATGGGCATCTGACTGTGCAGGCTGCATTCAGCAGAAAAGAGGCCAAGAGGTAAGGGCACCCATGGTGCCTATTTTTACATCATACCCCTTGGAGACTGTCTCAATGGATTATTTGTCTTTGGGTCGTCATGGTGATGCATACCCCTATTTGCTGGTGATTACTGATCTGTTCTCAAAGTATGGATGGGCCATTCCTACAAAAGACCAGACAGCAGCCACCACAACACGTGCTCTTTGGCGCCATCTTATCCAGCCATGGGGGTGCCCAGAACGCATCCTTACTGACCAAGGTGCAGCCTTCGAGTCAGCCCTGGTTGCACAATTGTGCAGCCTTTATGGATGTTCAAAAATCAGGACTACACCCTACAGGCCTCAAGGAAATGGGGCCTGGGAAAGATTTAACAAGACTCTTTTGTCTCTCTTAGGCACACTGAGTCAAGAGGACCAAGTACACTGGCCGGATCATTTGCCCTCCCTCCTCCAGATGTACAATAACACCCCTCATGAGACGACAAGGTTGACCCCCCACTTCGTCATGTTTGGCCGACATGCCCGCCTCCCCATAGAAATGGCTGTAGGAGCACCTCCGCTGACACAAAGACATGACTTGGAGGGTTGGGTTCACCAACACAACCAGTGCCTACAAAAGGTCTACCAACAGGTGGCACTAGCAACGAAAGAGAATAGGAGGCGAGACAAGGAAAGGTATGACCAGAGAGCAAAGCACCTCCCCTTGTTGCCTGGAGAAAGGGTGCTCTTGCGCAACTTCCGTCGCCGAGAACAGGGCAAACTGGCACCTCACTGGCAGCCCCAACCTTATGTGATCCTGGCTCAATCGCGCCCAGGCCTGCCAGTCTTCCAGATCAGGCCAGAGGGTAAAGAAGGTCCCGTTAGGACAATTCACCGGAACCATCTCCGGCCTTGCCCTTGCAACCCCCCAGTGGAGCCACAAGCTCCGGAGACTGAAATGACTAACCCTGCCTTTTCTGCTGCTCAACTCCCCAGACCCTTATTTTTTGTGCCAACTGCAGCTCTTCCTCCTGCAACCCCAGGACAGAACAATGCAGGACGAGAGCCGATGGACATACTCCCCCTGAGAAGGTCAGTGAGAGAGAATAAGGGTAGGCCTCCAGATAGGTATGGACATTAGGACCTGGTCGGGACGACAGGTGAGAAAGGGGGGAGGAGTGTAATGGACGCTAAGGTGACAGGGATAAAGGGGGGAGGAATGTCATTCAGACTCAGTATAGGTGGTATGGCAGTAATTTATTGAGCTGATTTTTACTGGAATGTTTTTACTAGAGTTTTATGAAATCGAAGTGTTTGCAGTGTTTTATTGCATGGGTTTATTTGAGTTGTGTTTTATGTTTGCTGTGGTCAGATGACTTGAACTGTCAATGGACTAAAACTGCTCACCTGCCAAAACTCAGCCAAAGCTAATTGACAGATCGGGGTGTGGCTAATCAGCTTATGCCTGCCAGCTGTGTCGGACAGCTTATTAGGAAGCCTCAACAGTCTGAAGGGCGAGGCAGAGCCGGTTGGAAGTTCTGGCCTCACGTTTGCCGACAGGACGTATCCCACAGCCTGGGAGAGGTGGCCTTCTCCGGACACTATTCAACGCTCTCAAATATAGCGATTGAGGGAAGTGGTAACTTTTAATGTACAGCCTGTGATCCTTCACCCCCTAATTGCATGAACCGCATGTGCTGAATCTACCCCTTGTTCTGTGCCGAGGTTGGTGGATTCGGAGGACCGGGACCGAGACAGATGCCCACACGTTTCTAAAGGGTGGCGTATCCGGATGGAAAGCACTCGTCTGGTGAAGTGGAGTCTTCAAGCACAGAATATTTTGACTGAGCTGCCACTACGGGAAGTCTTTTTGGAGTACGCTCCCCCACAGCTGATATATGGACAGATGCAGCGCTTCACAGAAACGGGACAGCGTATGCTGAATTCCAGCTTGCCCTGTTGTATTGGACTGGTGGACGAACATTGAATTTTAGCTCAATTTTAGATTTTACATTTTAATACTCTATGTTAAAATTTGTGTCAATAAACTACGTTTATTGGGAATCTCTGTCTTTGTGCTGTGTTGGTGTGGCTGGGAATCCGAACCTGTTTTAATTGAGTGTTACACCACCAGCACCACTAGGACCCCTAGGACCACTAGCACCACCAGGACCACTAGCACCACTAGGACCACCAGCACTACTAGGACCACCAGCACCACTAGGACCACCAGCTCCACCAGGACCAGTAGGACCCCTAGGACCACTAGCACAACTAGGACCACCAGAACCACTAGGACCACCAGCACCACCAGGACCACTAGGAGCACCAGCACTACTAGGACCACTAGCATCACCAGCACCACTAGCACCACCAGAACCACTAGGACCCGTAGGACCACCACGACCACTAGGAGCACCAGCACCACTAGGACCACTAGGACCACTAGGACTACTAGCACCCTTAGGACCACTAGCACAACTAGGACCACCAGAACCACTAGGACCACCAGCACCACCAGGACCACTAGGAGCACCAGCACTACTAGGACCACTAGGACCACAAGCACCATTAGGACCACTAGCATCACCAGCACCACTAGGACACCTAGACTAGCCCCACTAGGACCACCACTCGACTACGACCGACCACCAGGACCACTAGGAGCACCAGCACCACTAGGACCACTAGGACCACAAGCACCACTAGGATCACTAGCACCACTAGGAACACCAGCACTACTAGGACCACCTGCACCACTAGGACCACTAGGAGCACCAGCACCATTAGGACCACTAGCACCACCAGCACCACTAGGACCACTAGCACCACCAGTACCACTAGGACCACTAGCACCATCAGAACCACTAGGACCCCTCGGACCACCAGGACCACTAGGACCACCAGCACCACTAGGATCCCTAGGACCACTAGCACCACTAGGAACACCAGCACCACTAGGACCACTAGCACCACTGGGACCACCAGCTCCACTAGGACCAGTAGGACCCCTAGGACCACTAGCACAACTAGGACCACCAGAACCACTAGGACCACCAGCACCACCAGGACCACTAGGAGCACCAGCACTACTAGGATCACTAGGACCACAAGCACCATTAGGACCACTAGCATCACCAGCACCACTAGGACCACTAGCACCATCAGAACCACTAGGACCCATAGGACCACCAGGACCACTAGGAGCACCAGCACCTCTAGGACCACTAGCACAACTAGGACCACCAGAACCACTAGGACCCGTAGGACCACCAGGACCACTAGGAGCACCAGCACCACTAGGACCACTAGGACCACAAGCACCACTAGGATCACTAGCACCATTAGGACCCCTAGGACCACTAGCACCACTAGGACCACTAGCACCACTAGGACCACCAGCACCACTAGGAGCACCAGCACCATTAGGACCACTAGCACCACCAGCACCACTAGGACCACTAGCACCACCAGTACCACTAGGACCACTAGCACCACCAGGACCACTAGGACCACCAGCACCACTAGGAGCACCAGCAACACTAGGACCACCAGCACCACTAGGACCACTAGGATCACTAGCACCACTAGGACCACTAGGACCACTAGCACCACTAGGAGCACCAGCACCACTAGGACCACCAGAACCATTAGGGCCACTCAAGACCTGCTGGAGCGGCACCCAAACAGGTCTAAAGACTGTAGATAAAATCAGATCTAAAACATGTTACCACTGCATGATCCTGGAAAAGACCACTAGGACCACCAGCACCACTGGCACCCTCAGCACCACTAGGATCACCAGCACCACCAGCACCACTAGGACCACCAGCCCCACTATTACTACTAGGACCGCTAGGACCATCAGCACCACTAGGACCGGTAGGACCACCAGCACCACTAGGACCACCAGCCCCACTAGCACTACTAGGACCGCTAGGACCATCAGCACCACTAGGACCGGTAGAACCACCTGCACCACCAGGATCACTTGGACCACTAGCACCACCAGGACCACTAGCACCACTAGGAACACCAGGACCACTAGCACCACTGGGTCCACTAGGAGCACCAGCACCACTAGGACAACTAGGACCACTAGCACCACTAGGACCACTAGCACCACTAGGACTACTAGCACCACCAGGACCACTTGGAGCACCAGCACCACTGGGACCACTAGCACCACGAGGACCACTAGTACCACTAGGACTACCAGCACCACTAGGACCACCAGGACCACTAGGAGCACCAGCACCACTAGAACCACAAGGATCACTAGCACCACTAGAACCACTGGGACCACCAGCACCATTAGGACCACTAGCACCACTAGGACCACTTGGAACACTAGCACCACCAGCACCACAAGACCCCTAGGGCCACTAGGACCACCAGGACCACTAGCACCACTAGGAACACCAGCACTACTAGAACCACCAAGACCACTTGCATTACTAGGACCACTGGGACCCCTAGGACCACCAGCTCCACCAGAACCAGTAGGACCCCTAGGACCACTAGCACAACTCGGACCACCAGAACCACTAGGACCACCAGCACCACCAGGACCACACGGAGCACCAGCACTACTAGGACCACTAGGACCACCAGCACCATTAGGACCACTAGCACCACCAGCACCACTAGGACCATTAGGACCACTAGCACCACTAGGACCACTAGCACCACCAGAGCCACTCGGACCCCTAGGAGCACCAGGACCACTAGCACCACTAGGACCACCAGCACCACTATGTCCACTAGGAGCACCAGCACCACTAGGACCGTAGCACCACCAGCACCACTAGGAGCACCAGCACCGCCAGGACCACTAGGACCCCTAGGAACACCAGTACTACTAGGACCACGATCACTACTAGGACCACCAGCACCACCAGGACCTCTAGGAGCACCACCACCACTAGAACCACAAGGATCACTAGCACCACTAGGACCACTGGGACCACCAGCACCATTAGGACCACTAGCACCACTAGGATCACTCGGAAACACTAGCACCACCAGCACCACAAGACCCCTAGGGCCACTAGCACCACTAGGAGAAGCAGCACCACTCGGAGCACCAGGACCACTAGGATCACTAGGACCACTAGGAACACCAGTACTACTAGGACCACCATCACCACTAGGGCCACCAGCACCACCAGGACCACTAGGATCACCAGCACCACTATAATCACAAGGATCACTAGCACCACTAGGACCACTGGGACCACCAGCACCATTAGGACCACTAGCACCACTAGGACCACTTGGAACACTAGCACCACCAGCACCACAAGACCCCTAGGGCCACTAGCACCACCAGGACCACTAGCACCACTAGGAACACCAGCACTACTAGAACCACCAAGACCACTAGCATTACTAGGACCACTGGGACCCCTAGGACCACCAGCTCCACCAGGACCAGTAGGACCCCTAGGACCACTAGCACAACTCGGACCACCAGAACCACTAGGACCACCAGCACCACCAGGACCACTAGGAGCACCAGCACTACTAGGACCACTAGGACCACCAGCACCATTAGGACCACTAGCACCACCAGCACCACTAGGACCACTAGGACCACTAGCACCACTAGGACCACTAGCACCACCAGAGCCACTCGGACCCCTAGAAGCACCAGGACCACTAGCACCACTAGGAACACCAGCACCACTAGGACCACCAGCACCACTAGGATCACCAGGACCACTAGCACCACTAGGACCACTACCACCACTAGGACCACCAGCTCCACTAGGAACACCAGCACTACTAGGACCACCAGCACCACTAGGATCACCAGGACCACTAGCACCACTAGGACCACTAGCACCACTAGGACCACCAGCTCCACTAGGACCAGTAGGACCCCTAGGACCAGAACCACTAGGACCACTAGCACCAATAGGAGCACCAGCACTACTAGGACCACCAGCACCATTAGGACCACTAGGACCACTAGCACCATTAGGACCACTAGCACCACCAGCACCACTATGAGCACCAGCACTACTAGGACCACTAGGACCACCAACACCATTAGGACCACTAGCACCACTAGGACCACTAGCACCACTTGGACAACTAACGCCACCAGAACCACTAGGACCCCTAGGACCACCAGCACCACTAGGACCACTAGGACCATCAGCACCACTAGGAGCACCAACACCATTAGGACCACTTTCACCACCAGCACCACTAGGACCACTAGCACCACCAGCACCACTAGGACCACTAGCACCACTAGCACCACCAGAACCACTAGGACCCCTAGGACCACCAGGACCACTAGGACCAGTAGAACCACCAGGACCACTAGCACCACCAGGACAACTAGAAGCACCAGCACCACTAGGACCACTCGGACCACCAGCACCACTAGCACCACCAGGACAACTAGCACCACTAAGACCACTAGCATAAATAGGACCACCAGGACCACTAGCACCACTAGCACCACCAGGAGCACTAGGACCACTAGCACCACTAGGACCACTCACACCACTAAGACTACCAGGACTACTAGCACCACTAGGACCACTAACACCACTAGCACCACTAGGAGCACCAGGACCACTAGCACCACTAGGACCACCAGCACCACTATGTCCACTAGGAGCACCAGCANACCACTAGGAGCACCAGCAACACTAGGACCACCAGCACCACTAGACCACTAGGATCACTAGCACCACTAGGACCACTAGGACCACTAGCACCACTAGGAGCACCAGCACCACTAGGACCACCAGAACCATTAGGGCCACTCAAGACCTGCTGGAGCGGCACCCAAACAGGTCTAAAGACTGTAGATAAAATCAGATCTAAAACATGTTACCACTGCATGATCCTGGAAAAGACCACTAGGACCACCAGCACCACTGGCACCTCAGCACCACTAGGATCACCAGCACCACCAGCACCACTAGGACCACCAGCCCCACTATTACTACTAGGACCGCTAGGACCATCAGCACCACTAGGACCGGTAGGACCACCAGCACCACTAGGACCACCAGCCCACTAGCCACTACTAGGACCGCTAGGACCATCAGCACCACTAGGACCGGTAGAACCACCTGCACCACCAGGATCACTTGGACCACTAGCACCACCAGGACCACTAGCACACTAGAACACCAGGACCACTAGCACCACTGGGTCCACTAGGAGCACCAGCACCACTAGGACAACTAGGACCACTAGCACCACTAGCACCACTAGCACCACTGGACTACTCCACCAGGACCACTGGAGCACCAGCACCACTGGGACCACTAGCACCACGAGACCACTAGTACCACTAGGACTACCAGCACCACTAGACCACCAGGACCACTAGGAGCACCAGCACCACTAGAACCACAAGGATCACTAGCACCACTAGAACCACTGGGACCACCAGCACCATTAGGACCACTAGCACCACTAGGACCACTTGGAACACTAGCACCACCATCACCACAAGACCCCTAGGGCCACTAGGACCACCAGGACCACTAGCACCACTAGGAACACCAGCACTACTAGAACCACCAAGACCACTTGCATTACTAGGACCACTGGGACCCCTAGGACCACCAGCTCCACCAGAACCAGTAGGACCCTAGGACCACTAGCACACCTCGGACCACCAGAACCACTAGGACCACCAGCACCACCAGACCACACGGAGCACCAGCACTACTAGGACCACTAGGACCACCAGCACCATTAGGACCACTAGCACCACCAGCACCACTAGACCATTAGGACCACTAGCACCACTATGACCACTATAGCACCACCAGAGCCACTCGGACCCCTAGGAGCACCAGGACCACTAGCACCACTAGGACCACCAGCACCACTATGTCCACTAGGAGCACCAGCACCACTAGGACCGTAGCACCACCAGCACCACTAGGAGCACCAGCACCGCCAGGACCACTAGGACCCCTAGGAACACCAGTACTACTAGGACCACGATCACTACTAGGACCACCAGCACCACCAGGACCTCTAGGAGCACCACCACCACTAGAACCACAAGGATCACTAGCACCACTAGGACCACTGGGACCACCAGCACCATTAGGACCACTAGCACCACTAGGATCACTCGGAACACTAGCACCACCAGCACCACAAGACCCCTAGGGCCACTAGCACCACTAGGAGAAGCAGCACCACTCGGAGCACCAGGACCACTAGGATCACTAGGACCACTAGGAACACCAGTACTACTAGGACCACCATCACCACTAGGGCCACCAGCACCACCAGGACCACTAGGATCACCAGCACCACTATAATCACAAGGATCACTAGCACCACTAGGACCACTGGGACCACCAGCACCATTAGGACCACTAGCACCACTAGGACCACTTGGAACACTAGCACCACCAGCACCACAAGACCCCTAGGGCCACTAGCACCACCAGGACCACTAGCACCACTAGGAACACCAGCACTACTAGAACCACCAAGACCACTAGCATTACTAGGACCACTGGGACCCCTAGGACCACCAGCTCCACCAGGACCAGTAGGACCCCCTAGGACCACTAGCACAACTCGGACCACCAGAACCACTAGGACCACCAGCACCACCAGGACCACTAGGAGCACCAGCACTACTAGGACCACTAGGACCACCAGCACCATAAGGACCACTAGCACCACCAGCACCACTAGGACCACTAGGACCACTAGCACCACTAGGACCCACTAGCACCACCAGAGCCACTCTGACCCCTAGAAGCACCAGGACCACTAGCACCACTAGGAACACCAGCACCACTAGGACCACCAGCACCACTAGGATCACCAGGACCACTAGCACACTAGGACCACTACCACCACTAGGACCACCAGCTCCACTAGGAACACCAGCACTACTAGGACCACCAGCACCACTAGGATCACCAGGACCACTAGCACCACTAGGACCACTAGCACCACTAGGACCACCAGCTCCACTAGGACCAGTAGGACCCCTAGGACCAGAACCACTAGGACCACTAGCACCAATAGGAGCACCAGCACTACTAGGACCACCAGCACCATTAGGACCACTAGGACCACTAGCACCATTAGGACCACTAGCACCACCAGCACCACTATGAGCACCAGCACTACTAGGACCACTAGGACCACCAACACCATTAGGACCACTAGCACCACTAGGACCACTAGCACCACTTGGACAACTAACGCCACCAGAACCACTAGGACCCCTAGGACCACCAGCACCACTAGGACCACTAGGACCATCAGCACCACTAGGAGCACCAACACCACTAGGACCACTTTCACCACCAGCACCACTAGGACCACTAGCACCACCAGCACCACTAGGACCACTAGCACCACTAGCACCACCAGAACCACTAGGACCCCTAGGACCACCAGGACCACTAGGACCAGTAGAACCACCAGGACCACTAGCACCACCAGGACAACTAGAAGCACCAGCACCACTAGGACCACTAGGACCACCAGGACCACGAGCACCACCAGGACAAACTAGCACCACTAAGACCACTAGCATAAATAGGACCACCAGGACCACTAGCACACTAGCACCACCAGGAGCACTAGGACCACTAGCACCACTAGGACCACTCACCCACTAAGACTACCAGGACTACTAGCACCACTAGGACCACTAACACCACTAGCACCACTAGGAGCACCAGGACCACTAGACCACTAGGACCACCAGCACCACTATGTCCACTAGGAGCACCAGCACCAATAGGACCGTAGCACCACCAGCACCACTAGGACCACTAGCACCACCAGAACCACTAGGACCCCTAGGAGCACCAGGACCACTAGCACTACTAGGACCACCAGCAACACTATGTCCACTAGGAGCACCAGCACCACTAGGACCGTAGCACCACCAGCACCACTAGAACCACCAGCACCGCCAGGACCACTAGCACCACTAGGACCCCTAGGAACACCAGTACTACTAGGACCACCATCACTACTAGGACCACCAGCACCACCAGGACCTCTAGGAGCACCAGCACCACTAGAACCATAAGGATCACTAGCACCACTAGGACCACTGGGACCACCAGCACCATTAGGACCACTAGCACCACTAGGACCACTCGGAACACTAGCACCACCAGCACCACAAGACCCCTAGGGCCACTAGCACCACTAGGAGAAGCAGCACCACTCGGAGCACCAGGACCACTAGGATCAATAGGACCACTAGGAACACCAGTACTACTAGGACCACCATCACCACTAGGGCCACCAGCACCACCAGGACCATTAGGAGCACCAGCACCACTATAATCACAAGGATCACTAGCACCACTAGGACCACTGGGACATCATTAGCACACCACTAGCACCACTAGAACACCTAGCACCACTAGGACCACCAGCACCACTAGGATCACCACACTACCACTAGACCACCACCACTAGGACCACCACTAGGAACACCAGCACTACTAGGACCACCAGCACCACTAGGATCACCAGGACCACTAGCACCACTAGGACCACTAGCACCACTAGGACCACCAGCTCCACTAGGACCAGTAGGACCCCTAGGACCAGAACCACTAGGACCACTAGCACCAATAGGACCACTAGGACCACTAGCACCACCAGCACCACTATGAGCACCAGCACTACTAGGACCACTAGGACCACCAACACCATTAGGACCACTAGCACCACTAGGACCACTAGCACCACTTGGACAACTAACGCCACCAGAACCACTAGGACCCCTAGGACCACCAGCACCACTAGGACCACTAGCACCACTAGGACCACTAGGACCATCAGCACCACTAGGAGCACCAACACCATTAGGACCACTTTCACCACCAGCACCACTAGGACCACTAGCACCACCAGCACCACTAGGACCACTAGCACCACTAGCACCACCAGAACCACTAGGACCCCTAGGACCACCAGGACCACTAGGACCAGTAGAACCACCAGGACCACTAGCACACCACCAGGACAACTAGAAGCACCACACCACTAGGACCACTCGGACCACCAGCACCACTACACCAAGCACCACCACCAGGACCACTAGCACCACTGAGACCACTAGCATAAATAGGACCACCAGGACCACTAGCACCACTAGCACCACCAGGAGCACTAGGACCACTAGCACCACTAGGACCACTCACACCACTAAGACTACCAGGACTACTAGCACCACTAGGACCACTAACACCACTAGCACCATTAGGAGCACCAGGACCACTAGCACCACTAGGACCACCAGCACCACTATGTCCACTAGGAGCACCAGCACCACCACCAGCACCACCAGCACCACTAGGACCACTAGCACCACCAGAACCACTAGGACCCCTAGGAGCACCAGGACCACTAGCACCACTAGGACCACCAGCACCACTATGTCCACTAGGAGCACCAGCACCACTAGGACCGTAGCACCACCAGCACCACTAGGAGCACCAGCACCGCCAGGACCACTAGCACCACTAGGACCCCTAGGAGCACAAGCACCACTAGAACCATAAGGATCACTAGCACCACTAGGACCACTGGGACCACCAGCACCATTAGGACCTCTAGGAGCACCAGCACGACTAGAACCATAAGGATCACTAGCACCACTAGGACCACTGGGACCACCAGCACCATTAGGACCACTAGCACCACTAGGACCACTCGGAACACTAGCACCACCAGCACCACAAGACCCCTAGGGCCACTAGCACCACTAGGAGAAGCAGCACCACTCGGAGCACCAGGACCACTAGGATCACTAGGACCACTAAGAACACCAGTACTACTAGGACCACCATCACCACTAGGGCCACCAGCACCACCAGGACCATTAGGAGCACCAGCACCACTATAATCACAAGGATCACTAGCACCACCAGAACCACTAGGACCACCAGCACCACCAGGACCACTAGGAGCACCAGCACTACTAGGACCACTAGCATCACCAGCACCACTAGCACCACCAGAACCACTAGGACCCGTAGGACCACCACGACCACTAGGAGCACCAGCACCACTAGGACCACTAGGACCACTAGGACTACTAGCACCCTTAGGACCACTAGCACAACTAGGACCACCAGAACCACTAGGACCACCAGCACCACCAGGACCACTAGGAGCACCAGCACTACTAGGACCACTAGGACCACAAGCACCATTAGGACCACTAGCATCACCAGCACCACTAGGACCACTAGCACCACTAGGACTCGTACGACCACCAGGACCACTAGGAGCACCAGCACCACTAGGACCACTAGGACCACAAGCACCACTAGGATCACTAGCACCACTAGGAACACCAGCACTACTAGGACCACCTGCACCACTAGGACCACTAGGAGCACCAGCACCATTAGGACCACTAGCACCACCAGCACCACTAGGACCACTAGCACCACCAGTACCACTAGGACCACTAGCACCATCAGAACCACTAGGACCCCTCGGACCACCAGGACCACTAGGACCACCAGCACCACTAGGATCCCTAGGACCACTAGCACCACTAGGAACACCAGCACCACTAGGACCACTAGCACCACTGGGACCACCAGCTCCACTAGGACCAGTAGGACCCCTAGGACCACTAGCACAACTAGGACCACCAGAACCACTAGGACCACCAGCACCACCAGGACCACTAGGAGCACCAGCACTACTAGGATCACTAGGACCACAAGCACCATTAGGACCACTAGCATCACCAGCACCACTAGGACCACTAGCACCATCAGAACCACTAGGACCCCTAGGACCACCAGGACCACTAGGAGCACACCAGCACCTCTAGGACCACTAGCACAACTAGGACCACCAGAACCACTAGGACCCGTAGGACCACCAGGACCACTAGGAGCACCAGCACCACTAGGACCACTAGGACCACAAGCACCACTAGGATCACTAGCACCATTAGGACCCCTAGGACCACTAGCACCACTAGGACCACTAGCACCACTAGGACCACCAGCACCACTAGGAGCACCAGCACCATTAGGACCACTAGCACCACCAGCACCACTAGGACCACTAGCACCACCAGTACCACTAGGACCACTAGCACCACCAGGACCACTAGGACCACCAGCACCACTAGGAGCACCAGCAACACTAGGACCACCAGCACCACTAGGACCACTAGGATCACTAGCACCACTAGGACCACTAGGACCACTAGCACCACTAGGAGCACCAGCACCACTAGGACCACCAGAACCATTAGGGCCACTCAAGACCTGCTGGAGCGGCACCCAAAACAGGTCTAAAGACTGTAGATAAAATCAGATCTAAAACATGTTACCACTGCATGATCCTGGAAAAGACCACTAGGACCACCAGCACCACTGGCACCCTCAGCACCACTAGGATCACCAGCACCACCAGCACCACTAGGACCACCAGCCCCACTATTACTACTAGGACCGCTAGGACCATCAGCACCACTAGGACCGGTAGGACCACCAGCACCACTAGGACCACCAGCCCCACTAGCACTACTAGGACCGCTAGGACCATCAGCACCACTAGGACCGGTAGAACCACCTGCACCACCAGGATCACTTGGACCACTAGCACCACCAGGACCACTAGCACCACTAGGAACACCAGGACCACTAGCACCACTGGGTCCACTAGGAGCACCAGCACCACTAGGACAACTAGGACCACTAGCACCACTAGGACCACTAGCACCACTAGGACTACTAGCACCACCAGGACCACTTGGAGCACCAGCACCACTGGGACCACTAGCACCACGAGGGACCACTAGTACCACTAGGACTACCAGCACCACTAGGACCACCAGGACCACTAGGAGCACCAGCACCACTAGAACCACAAGGATCACTAGCACCACTAGAACCACTGGGACCACCAGCACCATTAGGACCACTAGCACCACTAGGACCACTTGGAACACTAGCACCACCAGCACCACAAGACCCCTAGGGCCACTAGGACCACCAGGACCACTAGCACCACTAGGAACACCAGCACTACTAGAACCACCAAGACCACTTGCATTACTAGGACCACTGGGACCCCTAGGACCACCAGCTCCACCAGAACCAGTAGGACCCCTAGGACCACTAGCACAACTCGGACCACCAGAACCACTAGGACCACCAGCACCACCAGGACCACACGGAGCACCAGCACTACTAGGACCACTAGGACCACCAGCACCATTAGGACCACTAGCTCCACCAGCACCACTAGGACCATTAGGACCACTAGCACCACTAGGACCACTAGCACCACCAGAGCCACTCGGACCCCTAGGAGCACCAGGACCACTAGCACCACTAGGACCACCAGCACCACTATGTCCACTAGGAGCACCAGCACCACTAGGACCGTAGCACCACCAGCACCACTAGGAGCACCAGCACCGCCAGGACCACTAGGACCCCTAGGAACACCAGTACTACTAGGACCACGATCACTACTAGGACCACCAGCACCACCAGGACCTCTAGGAGCACCACCACCACTAGAACCACAAGGATCACTAGCACCACTAGGACCACTGGGACCACCAGCACCATTAGGACCACTAGCACCACTAGGATCACTCGGAACACTAGCACCACCAGCACCACAAGACCCCTAGGGCCACTAGCACCACTAGGAGAAGCAGCACCACTCGGAGCACCAGGACCACTAGGATCACTAGGACCACTAGGAACACCAGTACTACTAGGACCACCATCACCACTAGGGCCACCAGCACCACCAGGACCACTAGGAATCACCAGCACCACTATAATCACAAGGATCACTAGCACCACTAGGACCACTGGGACCACCACAGCACCATTAGGACCACTAGCACCACTAGGACCACTTGGAACACTAGCACCACCAGCACCACAAGACCCCTAGGGCCACTAGCACCACCAGGACCACTAGCACCACTAGGAACACCAGCACTACTAGAACCACCAAGACCACTAGCATTACTAGGACCACTGGGACCCCTAGGACCACCAGCTCCACCAGGACCAGTAGGACCCCTAGGACCACTAGCACAACTCGGACCACCAGAACCACTAGGACCACCAGCACCACCAGGACCACTAGGAGCACCAGCACTACTAGGACCACTAGGACCACCAGCACCATTAGGACCACTAGCACCACCAGCACCACTAGGACCACTAGGACCACTAGCACCACTAGGACCACTAGCACCACCAGAGCCACTCGGACCCCTAGAAGCACCAGGACCACTAGCACCACTAGGAACACCAGCACCACTAGGACCACCAGCACCACTAGGATCACCAGGACCACTAGCACCACTAGGACCACTACCACCACTAGGACCACCAGCTCCACTAGGAACACCAGCACTACTAGGACCACCAGCACCACTAGGATCACCAGGACCACTAGCACCACTAGGGACCACTAGCACCACTAGGACCACCAGCTCCACTAGGACCAGTAGGACCCCTAGGACCAGAACCACTAGGACCACTAGCACCAATAGGAGCACCAGCACTACTAGGACCACCAGCACCATTAGGACCACTAGGACCACTAGCACCATTAGGACCACTAGCACCACCAGCACCACTATGAGCACCAGCACCACTAGGACCACTAGGACCACTAGCACCACTAGGACCACTAGCACCACTAGGACCACTAAGCACCACTTGGACAACTAACGCCACCAGAACCACTAGGACCCCTAGGACCACCAGCACCACTAGGACCACTAGGACCATCAGCACCACTAGGAGCACCAACACCATTAGGACCACTTTCACCACCAGCACCACTAGGACCACTAGCACCACCAGCACCACTAGGACCACTAGCACCACTAGCACCACCAGAACCACTAGGACCCCTAGGACCACCAGGACCACTAGGACCAGTAGAACCACCAGGACCACTAGCACCACCAGGACAACTAGAAGCACCAGCACCACTAGGACCACTCGGACCACCAGCACCACTAGCACCACCAGGACAACTAGCACCACTAAGACCACTAGCATAAATAGGACCACCAGGACCACTAGCACCACTAGCACCACCAGGAGCACTAGGACCACTAGCACCACTAGGACCACTCACACCACTAAGACTACCAGGACTACTAGCACCACTAGGACCACTAACACCACTAGCACCACTAGGAGCACCAGGACCACTAGCACCACTAGGACCACCAGCACCACTATGTCCACTAGGAGCACCAGCACCAATAGGACCGTAGCACCACCAGCACCACTAGGACCACTAGCACCACCAGAACCACTAGGACCCCTAGGAGCACCAGGACCACTAGCACTACTAGGACCACCAGCACCACTATGTCCACTAGGAGCACCAGCACCACTAGGACCGTAGCACCACCAGCACCACTAGAACCACCAGCACCGCCAGGACCACTAGCACCACTAGGACCCCTAGGAACACCAGTACTACTAGGACCACCATCACTACTAGGACCACCAGCACCACCAGGACCTCTAGGAGCACCAGCACCACTAGAACCATAAGGATCACTAGCACCACTAGGACCACTGGGACCACCAGCACCATTAGGACCACTAGCACCACTAGGACCACTCGGAACACTAGCACCACCAGCACCACAAGACCCCTAGGGCCACTAGCACCACTAGGAGAAGCAGCACCAGTCGGAGCACCAGGACCACTAGGATCAATAGGACCACTAGGAACACCAGTACTACTAGGACCACCATCACCACTAGGGCCACCAGCACCACCAGGACCATTAGGAGCACCAGCACCACTATAATCACAAGGATCACTAGCACCACTAGGACCACTGGGACCACCAGCATCATTAGGACCACTAGCACCACTAGCACCACTAGGAACACCAGCACCACTAGGACCACCAGCACCCCTAGGATCACCAGGACCACTAGCACCACTAGGACCACTACCACCACTAGGACCACCAGCTCCACTAGGAACACCAGCACTACTAGGACCACCAGCACCACTAGGATCACCAGGACCACTAGAACCACTAGGACCACTAGCACCACTAGGACCACCAGCTCCACTAGGACCAGTAGGACCCCTAGGACCAGAACCACTAGGACCACTAGCACCAATAGGACCACTAGGACCACTAGCACCACCAGCACCACTATGAGCACCAGCACTACTAGGACCACTAGGACCACCAACACCATTAGGACCACTAGCACCACTAGGACCACTAGCACCACTTGGACAACTAACGCCACCAGAACCACTAGGACCCCTAGGACCACCAGCACCACTAGGACCACTAGCACCACTAGGACCACTAGGACCATCAGCACCACTAGGAGCACCAACACCATTAGGACCACTTTCACCACCAGCACCACTAGGACCACTAGCACCACCAGCACCACTAGGACCACTAGCACCACTAGCACCACCAGAACCACTAGGACCCCTAGGACCACCAGGACCACTAGGACCAGTAGAACCACCAGGACCACTAGCACCACCAGGACAACTAGAAGCACCAGCACCACTAGGACCACTCGGACCACCAGCACCACTAGCACCACCAGGACCACTAGCACCACTGAGACCACTAGCATAAATAGGACCACCAGGACCACTAGCACCACTAGCACCACCAGGAGCACTAGGACCACTAGCACCACTAGGACCACTCACACCACTAAGACTACCAGGACTACTAGCACCACTAGGACCACTAACACCACTAGCACCATTAGGAGCACCAGGACCACTAGCACCACTAGGACCACCAGCACCACTATGTCCACTAGGAGCACCAGCACCACTAGGACCGTAGCACCACCAGCACCACTAGGACCACTAGCACCACCAGAACCACTAGGACCCCTAGGAGCACCAGGACCACTAGCACCACTAGGACCACCAGCACCACTATGTCCACTAGGAGCACCAGCACCACTAGGACCGTAGCACCACCAGCACCACTAGGAGCACCAGCACCGCCAGGACCACTAGCACCACTAGGATCCCTAGGAGCACCAGCACCACTAGAACCATAAGGATCACTAGCACCACTAGGACCACTGGGACCACCAGCACCATTAGGACCTCTAGGAGCACCAGCACCACTAGAACCATAAGGATCACTAGCACCACTAGGACCACTGGGACCACCAGCACCATTAGGACCACTAGCACCACTAGGACCACTCGGAACACTAGCACCACCAGCACCACAAGACCCCTAGGGCCACTAGCACCACTAGGAGAAGCAGCACCACTCGGAGCACCAGGACCACTAGGATCACTAGGACCACTAAGAACACCAGTACTACTAGGACCACCATCACCACTAGGGCCACCAGCACCACCAGGACCATTAGGAGCACCAGCACCACTATAATCACAAGGATCACTAGCACCACTAGGACCACTGGGACCACCAGCACCATTAGGACCACTAGCACCACTAGGACCACTCGGAACACTAGCACCACCAGCACCACAGGACCCTTAGGGCCACTAGCACCACTAGGAGAAGCAGCACCACTCGGAGCACCAGGACCACTAGGATCACTAGGACCACTAGGAACACCAGTACTACTAGGACCACCATCACCACTAGGGCCACCAGCACTTCCAGGACCACTATAATCACAAGGATCACTAGCACCACTGGGACCACCAGCACCATTAGGACCACTAGCACCACTAGGACCATTTGGAACACTAGCACCACCAGCACCACAAGACCCCTAGGGCCACTAGCACCACCAGGACCACTAGCACCACTAGGAACACCAGCACTACTAGAACCACCAGGACCACTAGCCTTACTAGGACCACTGGGACCCCTAGGACCACCAGCTCCACCAGGACCAGTAGGACCTCTAGGACCACTAGCACAACTCGGACCACCAGAACCACTAGGACCACCAGCACCACCAGGACCACTAGGAGCACCAGCACTACTAGGACCACTAGGACCACCAGCACCATAAGGACCACTAGCACCACCAGCACCACTAGGACACTAGGACCACTAGCACCACTAGGACCACTAGCACCACCAGAGCCACTCGGACCCCTAGGAGCACCAGGACCACTAGCACCACTAGTAACACCAGCACCACTAGGACCACCAGCACCACTAGGATCACCAGGACCACTAGCACCACTAGGACCACTACCACCACTAGGACCACCAGCTCCACTAGGAACACCAGCACTACTAGGACCACCAGCACCACTAGGATCACCAGGACCACTAGCACCAGTAGGACCACTAGCACCACTAGGACCACCAGCTCCACTAGGACCAGTAGGACCCCTAGGACCAGAACCACTAGGACCACTAGCACCACTAGGAGCATCAGCACCACTAGGACCACTAGCACCACCAGAGCCACTCGGACCCCTAGGAGCACCAGGACCACTAGCACCACTAGGACCACCAGCACCACTATGTCCACTAGGAGCACCAGCACCACTAGGACCGTAGCACCACCAGCACCACTAGGAGCACCAGCACCGCCAGGACCACTAGCACCACTAGGACCCCTAGGAACACCAGTACTACTAGGACCACCATCACTACTAGGACCACCAGCACCACCAGGACCTCTAGGAGCACCAGCACCACTAGAACCACAAGGATCACTAGCACCACTAGGACCACTGGGACCACTAGCACCACTAGGACCACTCGGAACACTAGCACCACCAGCACCACAAGACCCTTAGGGCCACTAGCACCACTAGGAGAAGCAGCACCACTCGGAGCACCAGGACCACTAGGATCACTAGGACCACTAGGAACACCAGTACTACTAGGACCACCATCACCACTAGGGCCACCAGCACCACCAGGACCACTAGGATCACCAGCACCACTATAATCACGAGGATCACTAGCACCACTAGGACCACTTGGAACACTAGCACCACCAGCACCACAAGACCCCTAGGGCCACTAGCACCACCAGGACCACTAGCACCACTAGGAACACCAGCACTACTAGAACCACCAGGACCACTAGCATTACTAGGACCACTGGGACCCCTAGGACCACCAGCTCCACCAGGACCAGTAGGACCCCTAGGACCACTAGCACAACTCGGACCACCAGAACCACTAGGACCACCAGCACCACCAGGACCACTAGGAGCACCAGCACTACTAGGACCACTAGGACCACCAGCACCATAAGGACCACTAGCACCACCAGCACCACTAGGACACTAGGACCACTAGCACCACTAGGACCACTAGCACCACCAGAGCCACTCGGACCCCTAGGAGCACCAGGACCACAAGCACCACTAGGAACACCAGCACCACTAGGACCACCAGCAGCACTAGGATCACCAGGACCACTAGCACCACTAGGACCACTACCACCACTAGGACCACCAGCTCCACTAGGAACACCAGCACTACTAGGACCACCAGCACCACTAGGATCACCAGGACCACTAGCACCACTAGGACCACTAGCACCACTAGGACCACCAGCTCCACTAGGACCAGTACGACCCCTAGGACCAGAACCACTAGGACCACTAGCACCACTAGGAGCATCAGCACTACTAGGACCACCAGCACCATTAGGACCACTAGCACCACCAGCACCACTATGAGCACCAGCACCACTAGCACCACTAGGACCACTAGCACCCCTAGGACCACCAGCTCCACTAGGACCAGTAGGACCCCTAGGACCAGAACCACTAGGACCACTAGCACCACTAGGAGCACCAGCACTACTAGGACCACCAGCACCATTAGAACCACTAGCACCACTAGGACCACTCGGAACACTAGCACCACCAGCACCACAAGACCCTTAGGGCCACTAGCACCACTAGGAGAAGCAGCACCACTCGGAGCACCAGGACCACTAGGATCACTAGGACCACTATAATCACAAGGATCACTAGCACCACTAGGACCACTGGGACCACCAGCACCATGAAGACCACTAGCACCACTAGGACCACTTGGAACACTAGCACCACCAGCACCACAAGACCCCTAGGGCCACTAGCACCACCAGGACCACTAGCACCACTAGGAACACCAGCACTACTAGAACCACCAGGACCACTAGCATTACTAGGACCACTGGGACCCCTAGGACCACCAGCTCCACCAGGACCAGTAGGACCCCTAGGACCACTAGCACAACTCGGACCACCATCACCACTAGGGCCACCAGCACCACCAGGACCACTAGGATCACCAGCACCACTATAATCACAAGGATCACTAGCACCACTAGGACCACTGGGACCACCAGCACCATTAGGACCTCTAGCACCACTAGGACCACTTGGAACACTAGCACCACCAGCACCACAAGACCCCTAGGGCCACTAGCACCACCAGGACCACTAGCACCACTAGGAACACCAGCACTACTAGAACCACCAGGACCACTAGCATTACTAGGACCACTGGGACCCCTAGGACCACCAGCTCCACCAGGACCAGTAGGACCCCTAGGACCACTAGCACAACTCGGACCACCAGAACCACTAGGACCACCAGCACCACCAGGACCACTAGGAGCACCAGCACTACTAGGACCACTAGGACCACCAGCACCATTAGGACCACTAGCACCACCAGCACCACTAGGACACCAGGACCACTAGCACCACTAGGAACACCAGCACCACTAGGACCACCAGCACCACTAGGATCACCAGGACCACTAGCACCACTAGGACCACTACCACCACTAGGACCACCAGCTCCACTAGGAACACCAGCACTACTAGGACCACCAGCACCACTAGGATCACCAGGACCACTAGCACCACTAGCACCACTAGGACCACCAGCTCCACTAGGACCAGTAGGACCCCTAGGACCAGAACAGCTAGGACCACTAGCACCACTAGGAGCACCAGCACTACTAGGACCACCAGCACCATTAGGACCACTAGGACCACTAGCACCATTAGGACCACTAGCACCACCAGCACCACTATGAGCACCAGCACCAGTAGCACCACTAGGACCACTAGCACCACTAGGACCACCAGCTCCACTAGGACCAGTAGGACCCCTAGGACCAGAACCACTAGGACCACTAGCACCACTAGGAGCACCAGCACTACTAGGACCACCAGCACCATTAGGACCACTAGCACCACTAGGACCACTCGGAACAATAGCACCGCCAGCACCACAAGACCCTTAGGGCCACTAGCACCACTAGGAGAAGCAGCACCACTCGGAGCACCAGGACCACTAGGATCACTAGGACCACTAGGAACACCAGTACTACTAGGACCACCATCACCACTAGGGCCACCAGCACCACCAGGACCACTAGGATCACCAGCACCACTATAATCACAAGGACCACTTGCACCACTAGGACCACTGGGACCACCAGCACCATTAGGAGCACTAGCACCACTAGGACCACTTGGAACACTAGCACCACCAGCACCACAAGACCCCTAGGGCCACTAGCACCACCAGGACCACTAGCACCACTAGGAACACCAGCACTACTAGAACCACCAGGACCACTAGCATTACTAGGACCACTGGGACCCCTAGGACCACCAGCTCCACCAGGACCAGTAGGACCCCTAGGACCACTAGCACAAAACCACTAGGACCACCAGCACCACCAGGACCACTAGGAGCACCAGCACTACTAGGACCACTAGGACCACCAGCACCATTAGGACCACTAGCACCACCAGCACCACTAGGACACTAGGACCACTAGCACCACTAGGACCACTAGCACCACCAGAGCCACTCGGACCCCTAGGAGCACCAGGACCACTAGCACCACTAGGAACACCAGCACCACTAGGACCACTAGCACCACTAGGATCACCAGGACCACTAGCACCACTAGGACCACTACCACCACTAGGACCACCAGCTCCACTAGGAACACCAGCACTACTAGGACCACCAGCACCACTAGGATCACCAGGACCACTAGCACCACTAGGACCACTAGCACCACTAGGACCACCAGCTCCACTAGGACCAGTAGGACCCCTAGGACCAGAACCACTAGGACCACTAGCACCACTAGGAGCACCAGCACTATTAGGACCACCAGCACCATTAGGACCACTAGGACCACTAGCACCATTAGGACCACTAGCACCACCAGCACCACTATGAGCACCAGCACTACTAGGACCACTAGGACCACCAACACCATTAGGACCACTAGCACCACTAGGACCACTAGGACCACTAGCACCACTTGGACAACTAACGCCACCAGAACCACTAGGACCCCTAGGACCACCAGCACCACTAGGACCACTAGCACCACTAGGACCACTAGGACCATCAGCACCACTAGGAGCACCAACACCATTAGGACCACTTTCACCACCAGCACCACTAGGACCACTAGCACCACCAGCACCACTAGGACCACTAGCACCACTAGCACCACCAGCACCACCAGAACCACTAGGACCCCTAGGACCACCAGGACCACTAGGACCACTAGCACCACTAGGACCCCTAGGACCACTAGCACCACAAGGAGAACCAGCACCACTCAGAGCACCAGCACCACTAGGAGCACCAGCACCTTTAGGGCCACTCAAGACCTGCTGGAGTGGCACCCAAAGAGGTCTAAAGACTGTAGATAAAAACAGATCTAAAACATGTCACCACTGCATGATCCTGGAAAAGTTTACTGTGCATGAACACGAGCAAATGTGCTCCTGTCCTTGGACACACCTCCACCCCTGGTCCAGGTAGACCAGAGCTGGAGGTCCAGAGGCCACTGCGTAGCTCTAAGAGGAGGTTTGACAGGCTCAGTGACAGATTAGTGATCAGTGGCCCACAGAGACATGGACTCGTCTTTCTATGGTGGGCTGAACATGTGAGCAGTTGACTTTCACTACATGGATCCTGACTGGTTGGAAGGTTCTCATTTATTAGCCACCAAAAACCTGACAGTCCAGAACATGGAGACCTGCTGGCTCCAAGACTGAGACCTGGTCAGGAGGTTGATCATGTGACACAGCAGGTGTCTGCTGTCTTTGACTCCTCTCCTCAGTCCTGACTCCTCCTCCCCAAAGACAAGGAGGCGAGGAGGTTGGGGAGCAAGCCTGCAGACAAAACTGAGGGTAGACAAACCTAGAAGCTCTGCAGCTGATGGATCATGTTACTGCAGAGCTGCTGAGTCAGAACATGAGAGAATCTCTGCCTGAGATAGAAGGTAAGGAGTCTTTCAGACCCTCCCAGAACCTTCCAGGCTGACCCAGAACCATTCCAGAACCAAACTCAGTGGTCTCCACCTACTACTAACATCAGGATATGAACCACAGGTTTCTAAAGTCTCAGTAATTAAACCTTTACCCTAAAAACCATCTCTTGATCCAGACATTTTAGAGAATTATAGACTAATATCCAACCTTCCATTATCTCTAAAGTTCTGTTAAAAGTAGTTGAAGCCAGTTAGGAGACCACCTACAGAGAAATGATCTATTTGAGGTTTTTCAGTCAGGGTTCAGAACTCATCACAGCACAGAAACAGAGCTGGTTAGAGTCACCAACGACCTCCTTATGGCCTCAGATGATGGATTAGTATCTGGACTAGTTCTGCTGGACCTCAGAGCTGCTTTGATACCGTTGATCACAGCATTTTACTGCTCAGATCAGAGCAGGTTACTGGGATTAAAGGGACAGCACTAGGTTGGTTTAAATCACATCTATCTGACAGGTTCCAGTTCCTTCATGTTCATGACGTTTCTTCCTCACAGACGAGGGTCTGCTATGGTGTCCCACAGGGTTCAGTGTTAGGACCCATCCTCTTCACTCTATACATGCTTTTCCTGGAAATATTATCAGACACGACATCAATGTTCATTGATCTGCAGTTGTATTGATCCATGAAACCAGAGGAAACAGAACCATCAGACAAACTTCAGAAGGACATTCAGACCTAGATGTCCTCTAACTTTTAGCTTTTAAATCCTGATAAAACAGAGGTTATTGTCTTTGGTCCAAACACCTGAGGACCAGATGAGCTGGTTTCATGTTGTCCTCCAGTCCAACTGTGAGAAACCTCTGAGTTATTTTAGATTAGGATATGTGGTTTAAACAGCAGATTAATCAGATATTATGAACATATTTCATTGATATATTTTTAATTTTGTGGCACTAGTGGCCTTTTTATCCACAGTGAGAGACAGACAGGAAATCAAGGCGGAGAGACAACAGGGGAAGACATGCAGCAAAGGGTTGAATCTGCAACTGCTGCAGGACTGTCGTCTCTGTACGTGGACCTTAACCACTGTCCTACCTCCATCCTCGTCTCTGTCCTCCCTCGTCTCTGTCCTCCCTTGTCTGTCCTCCCTCCTCTGTCTTCCTTCCTCTCTGTCCTCCATCGTCTCTGTCCTCTCTCCTGTCTTCCTTCCTCTCTGTCCTCCCTCATATCTGTCCTCCATCCTCTGTCCTCCCTTGTGTCTGTCCTCCAACCTCTGTCCTCCCTCCTCTGTCTTCCTTCCTCTCTGTCCTCCCTCGTCTCTGTCCTCCCTCGTCTGTCCTCCCTCGTCTCAGATCATGTTGTGACAGAAGCTGATCTGATCTCAGTCTAGTTCTTCTTGGAGGAGCTTCTCCTGCATTGAGGAGCTTTAGTGTCAGAACTTGTCCACCTGAACTATTTCACCTGCACTTGTTCACCTGTTGTGTTCCAGGTTAGATCTGGAGGAACCTCAGAGGCTGATGGAAACTGGAACTCTGAGAATAATAACTTTATTTCAATCATTCCAGAGACATCCTCACAGACCTGAACTTCTAAAGAGACGTCTCTGCAGTTCAATCACATCGAGTTTAATTAGCTTCTTTAAGTTCAATACGATGCTCTGATAAATACAACCAGACATTTCCTGTCACATGACCCTCATAGCACCAGCATCTTTGGTCCACATGATCAGCAGCCAATCAGAGTCCAGCACCAGCTGAGGAGCCTCAGGTGCAGCTGTCAGTCCTGATGTGGACAGATGCTCCACTCGTCTGTCAGCGCGTTGAGTGGTTCCTCGTCTCTGAGTGGTTCTACGTCTCTGTTCGTCTCTCCTGCCGCTGTTCGTCTCTCCTGCTGCAGCTGTTCGTCTCCTCCTGCCGCTGTTCGTCTCCTCCTGCCGCTGTTCGTCTCTCCTGCTGCAGCTGTTCGTCTCTCTTCCTGCAGCTGTTTGTCTCCTCCTGCAGCTGTTCGTCTCTCCTCCTGCAGCTGTTCGTCTCTCCTCCTGCTGCAGCTGTTCCTCTCCTCCTGCTGCAGCTGTTCGTCTCTCCTGCTGCAGCTGTTCGTCTCTCTCTTTCTGCAGCTGTTTGTCTCCTCCTGCAGCTGTTTGTCTCTCCTCCTGCTGCAGCTGTTCATCACCTCCTCCTGCAGCTGTTCGTCTCTCCTCCTGCAGCTGTTCGTCTCCTCCTGCAGCTGTTTGTCTCCTCCTGCAACTGTTTGTCTCCTGCTGCAGCTGTTCATCACCTCCTGCTGCAGCTGTTTGTCTCTCCTCCTGCAGCTGTTCGTCTCTCCTGCTGCAGCTGTTCGTCTCCTGCTGCAGCTGTTCGTCTCCTCCTCCAGCTGTTCGTCTCCTCCTCCTGCAGCTGTTCGTCTCCTCCTCCTGCAGCTGTTCGTCTCTCCCTGCAGCTGTTCGTCTCCTCCTGCAGCTGTTCGTCTCCTCCTGCAGCTGTTCGTCTCTCCTCCTGCAGCTGTTCGTCTCTCCTCCTGCAGCTGTTCGTCTCCTCCTGCAGCTGTTCGTCTCCTCCTCCTGCAGCTGTTCGTCTCTCCCTGCAGCTGTTCGTCTCCTCCTGCAGCTGTTCGTCTCCTCCTGCAGCTGTTCGTCTCTCCTTCTGCAGCTGTTCGTCTCTCCTGCTGCAGCTGTTCGTCTCCTGCTGCAGCTGTTCGTCTCCTCCTCCAGCTGTTCGTCTCCTCCTCCTGCTGCTGTTCGTCTCTCCCTGCAGCTGTTCGTCTCTCCTCCTGCAGCTGTTCGTCTCTCCTCCTGCAGCTGTTCGTCTCTCCTCCTGCAGCTGTTCGTCTCTCCTCCTGCAGCTGTTCGTCTCCTCCTGCAGCTGTTCGTCTCTCCTGCAGCTGTTCGTGTCTCCGCGTACGTTCTTTATCTTTCTGTGTTGGTGGTTATTTTTCAGAGGACGGTATGAGGATGCTTCAGTGAAAACAACTGTCAGTTCTGGGTCTTTGTGGATTTGAATTTATGTCTTCTTCTTGGTTCTGGGGTTAAATTTCTGTCCTCAGTCTGGATCCTCGGTTCAGGTTCAGACCAGAAGCAGAAGACCACATGTGGACCTCAGATCATGTGACTGAGCTTCAGAACGAGTAGAGACTGGAGGAGATAGGAGCTGTGGCCCCCTCCTCCTCCTCCTCCTCCTGCTGCTGCTCCTCCTCAGACGTCGTAAGGCCTCTCCTCCTCCTCCTCAGACGTCGTATGGCCTCTCCTCCTCCTCCTCCTCCTGGTGCTCCTCCTCCTCCTCCTCAGACGTCGTAAGGCCTCTCCTCCTCCTCCACCTCCTCCTGCTGCTGCTCCTCAGGGTTCTTACTGAAGGCGGATGACAGCTCCTGCAGGAGCAGCTCCTGTGACTCTGTACAGACTCTGTGTAGCTGAAGGAGGTCATTGGATCCTCCTGCTTCTCTGTTGCTGGTCCGTGTCTCTGTCCGGACCGCCTCCTGGACCGCCTCCTGGACCGTGGTTCCTGGCAAAGCCGGGCGAAGCGGGACCCGCTCTGGGACCTCCTGGGTCTCGGCGGCACCACTGGACAGGAAGCTGGTCTGCAGAGACTTCAGAACCTGCAGGCCGAAGTCTCCCACCTCCTCGTAGAGCGGTTCAGGGAGGTCCGGCAGGTCCGGAGACTCGGAGCGCTCCTCGAACGGGTCCTGCTGGACCTTCATGGGCTGAAGACAGAGAACCAGAACTGGTCAGAAATCCTCCACAGAACCACCAGAACTAAAGACCAAAGTACTCACGAAGTACATGGAGAGAGTCCTTCTGTTGTGAAGTTTCCTCTGCAGAGAGAACAGGTTGAACCTTTAAATGCCGGTTAAACGCAGAGACGCAGCAGTCACATGACCTCTGTGATGTCACACTCACCAGCGTCTGATTGGCCGACAGCATGCTGCTGTTGCTCTCGACTCCTCTGATGGGAACCAGCGGCATGGTGCCGAACTTCTGCTTAGAGATGTCGGAGGAGGAGTGGCGGCGCAGCACGGGCGGAGCCGGGTCGTCGTTCTGAAACAGAACCAGAACCAGAACAGTGACGAGCCACATGCCTGACCCAGGGGGACGGCTACACGGCCAGAACCGGGTTAGAACAGGCCGCTGATGAGCTCATTAGGTCCATGTGAATGGAGAAAAGAAAATCGATTTAAAAAAATTAAAATGTGAAAAATTAAAAATGCAGCAGGAGCTTAAATATGTTTAAATACCAAAAATTCAACATTTACTTAGAGAACAGTATTTTATAATTTTTATATTTATAATCCGTAGGGAAGATTAAGATGCTATTTATTTGGTTTAATCCTTTAATTTTATAGTTGAAACTTTTATCCAGATGTGCTGATCTACAGGTGAACATCTGGAGCACGAAGCACATGCCAAGAAAATAAAATAAATGGAATAAAATGAGATGAATTAAATAACCTAAAATAAATGAAATAACAAAAAATAAAATAAAATTCATTAACTTAAAATAAAATAATATAAAATAAAGAAAATGAATTAAAATGAAAAAATTAACATAACATAAAATCATCTAACAAAAATAACAAAATAATAATAAAATAAAAATAAAAATATTATATATTATAAAATAAAATAAATTCCAAAAAGGGTTAGGAATATTCAGCTTTCGAAGGAAATGTCTGAATAAACTTAAACCACTAACGTTTCCAGGTGAGCTCAGCTTTTCTAAACTTCTGGAAGCACATCTGTTCAAACTGCTGAACATGATTTGTTTTTTTACATAAAAAAGTAACATTTTACTGTAAAACATCAACTATGGTTAAACTACATCATTAAAACATTTAATCACATTCTCAGTTCCCTGATTTCTGTGACAGCACTGACACTGACCCCCCTCCAGCAGGGGGCAGTAACACTGACCACCTTCCAGGAGGGGGCAGTAACACTGATTACCCTCCGGCAGGGGGCAGCAATACTGACCACCCTCCAGCAGGGGGCACTAAAGTACCTGAAGTTCATTTTGCCAGCAGCGACAAAGATGCTCAGGGTGATGTGAGTGACAGAAAGTATTTGTCATCAGCCAGCAGCAGCGATGGAGGTCTGAACTGTCATTTTGAGAGGGAATGTAGCTTCAACATATTTTTATGTGCGGATATAGTTCTTCCAACTTCACATTAGTGCTTGATTGATCCAGACAGACTGTTTGAAAAATTCATTTTTTTTTTTCATCTCAACCAAACTTTATAACATGGCTCAAATACTAAAGCATAAAACCATCCTGAGTTATATTCAGCTCCAGAATGTTTATTTTGTGCTCACTTCAACTGTCAATGTTGATGAATATGTATTAGCTGAGCTGTGATGTCATCAAGTCCTCCAGACAGCTGGTCTGGGGTCTGTTTTACTAGGTCACAAAACTACCTCTGAATCAACAAACTGAGTTCAGACACTCAGAGTTTTCAGTTTCAGAACAGAAGTTCAGAGTTAGTTCAATGAACTTTGAATTTGTTGATTACAACAGGACATCATGACAACTGAACACTGATACTGAAAAAATGACAAGAGTAAACCATAAAGACTGAAAGAACACAGATATGAGACCAAAAAAAAAAAGCTCTACTGCAGAATTTAAATTGAAGATGATCAAATCAGCAGCTAAAAACAGTAATGGAGCAGCAGAAAGTTTGGAGTCATGAGAAACTAGTCAGAGACTGAAGAAAAGCAGAGGAACCTCTGACAGCTATGAACCAATCAGAGAAGGAGAACCACGGACTGAAAGATGGACAGAGATGGAGAAACGAGACCACAGATGGAGGAACAAGACCACAAATGGAGGAATGAATGAGTTCACAGACGGAGGAACGAGTCTACAGATGTAGGAACGAGTCTACAGATGGAGGAACGAGTCCACAGATGGAGGAACAAGACCACAAATGGAGGAATGAATGAGTCCACAGCTGGAGGAACAAGACCACAGCTGGAGGAATGAGTCCACAGACGGAGGAACGAGACCACAGACGGAGGAACGGGTCCACAGACGGAGGAACAAGACCACAGACGGAGGAACGAGTCCACAGCTGGAAGAACGAGTCCACAGACGGAGGTACAAGACCACAGACGGAGGAACGAGTCCACAGCTGGAGGAACGAGTCCACAGACGGAGGAACAAGACCACAGACGGAGGAACGAGTCCACAGATGGAGAGACGAGTCCACAGACGGAGGAACGAGTCCACAGATGGAGAGACGAGTCCACAGACGGGTCCTTGAACAGCTGCTGTTGGAAGGGGCTCATCAACACTCCTATTATCACCTGCTCTTATTGACCCCTGAGACTTGGAGATGGTTATTTCTTCTTCACAACGTGTTTTTTGACAGATACGACTAATACTCTGGTGAGCCTTATAGTCCAGAAAATACGGTAATTGTCTGATGAATCTGAACCCCGTTTTAGCTTGATGAAGAGGAGGGGATGGAACATATATCAGGGGATGGAACGTAACTCAGTGTTAACAGACATTCTGAGTCAACAGACTCAGAATGTCTACAGAACCATCTTCCTGAAACGGACCCCTCAGAACAATCCATCCATCATCTTCTCACTGATCCAGAGTCAGGTGGGGCAGCAGCTTCAGCAGATGTCATCTTCAGGGATATCATCTCTCCAGTGTGTCCTGGTCTGTCTCCTGGTCTTCTCCCAGTTGGACATGTCTGAAACACCTCTCCAGGGAGGCGTCCAGGAAACATCCTGACCAGATAAACCACCTCAACTGGCTCCTCTCCACGTGGAGGAGCAGCAGCTCTACTCTGAGTCTCTCCTGATGACTGAACTTCTCCTCCTATCTCTAAGGGAGAGTCCAGCCTCCCTGGAGGAAACTCATTCCATTCCATTGTAGAACATGGCCCATTCAGACTCAATGTCCTCCACCTCCCTCAGGATGTGGTTGTAGCTCTGATGGAGGTGTGAGTTGTAGATCTTTCTGACAGGTTCCTCTGCCAGACGTTCCCAGCAAACCCTCACTACAGGTTTGGTCCTACCAGGTCTGACCAGCATCCTCCCTCCATCTGATCCAACCCACCACCAGGTAGAGATCAGTTACAGCTCAGCTCCTCTCTACCAGAGTCCAGAACACACGGTGATGAATATAAAAGTTATAATTATCTGAATGTAACAGACTGATGAAAAACAAACATCTGTTTAAGTTCATATATTTGTTTGTTCAAACTTGTCTTACTGTGTCTCAGATTTTTATTTGACAAACATGTGATTCATTAATTGTAAACCATTTGTAATTTTATTCATTCATTTATAATTACATCCCACCACTATTTATGACTTTTTGTTAAAAAGTCCCTTTTTTTTTGGTAAATTCTCAAATTTCACAAAATCCCAACTTTTCATCATAAAACCATGGAGTTTAGAAAACTGTGATTTTTGACTAAAAATTTCCAACTTTTGTTGTAACTTTGTAACTGACTCCACCCATAATCATAATGGACCCGAACGGACCCGAACCAGAACCAGAACCAGAACACTTCAGTCTGATTCAAGACAAATCAAGCTCCTGTCTTTTAGAAGGTGGATGGAGACGTCTGGTCTCTCTGTGACCAGAAACAGGTGAAGGTGAAGGGGGAGGAGCTTTAGCACCACCTGGAGTCTACCTGTGCACATGACCTACTTTCACCCAGTCAGTAGAGGAGTCGACGGTCTGACAGCATTGGTCTCATCTCTATCTGTAAAATGCAGCTTGTGTTTCTAGAACCTTCTTCTCAGACCGTGTGGAGGCCTCTTGACTCACATCTCCATCCTGATGTAGGTGGACTCACCTGAGCCTTCAGGAAGCTGGTGACCCAGTCCCAGAGCTCCGCCTGACAGGTGCAGCACAGGTACCTGAGGACAAACATGATACATTAATGTCTGTGTGTAGAAACATCTGAGGTCAGAATGTTCCAGAACAGAACCTCAGCTGAGGAGCAGCCTCAGGAGGCTCCTGATGTCACAGTGATGTCACAGTGATGTCATGGTGACCTCCTCCCCACAGGTGATACTCACAGCTGGTGTTTCTCCGACATCACGGTGAAACCCCACCTGGAGACACAAACAGGTGAGACCTTCAGAGAGCATCAGAGAATGTCTATGGTGGTCACAGGGGTCAAGGGTCAGAGGTCAGGGGCCAGGGGTCAAGGGTCAGGGGCCAGGGGTCAGAGGTCTGCTCTAGAGTCTGGAGACTGAAGGAGATCAAGTTAAGATCTGGTACCAGGCAAACCTGTATCTGAGACACATGGAGCAGGTCAATGGACACAAGAATCTGCTGGGTTCTGGTTCAGAACAGAGCTTCTGGTTCTGGACTACACAAAGACCTCATCAATGGAGCTCCGTCACCGTCACCATGGCAACAGCAGGTGGTCAGCAGAGATCCTACAGGTCTTCTTCACTGAATCAGTCCTTTTACTGCAGGAACGTAGATGACAGGTTTTACTGAACCCTCTTCCTCTGGTTCTGGTTCAACAGAGTTTAGAGTGAACCAGAACCTTTCAGAACCAGAGCCGTTCTGAACCAGAACCCTGCAGTAATAGAGCAGCTTCTTCAGCTTTCAGGTCCTTGGTTGTTGGGCTGTTGGAGCAGCAGAAGAGAGTCAGAGTTAGAGGACTTCCTGGTTTCAGGTCAGGGCTTGATGTCAGACGTGGCCCCCAGGGGCCCCCTACAGACTAACTGTTATTATTCTACTAGTAGAACATCTCACCTTCCTGAGGTGAACCTGAGGAACCTGAGGTGAACCTGAGATTCCTGAGGTGAACCTGAGGTTCCTGCGGTGAACCTGAGGTTCCTGAGTTTCCTCAGGTTCCTGAGGTGAACCCGAGGTTCCTGAGGTGAACCCGAGGTTCCTGCGGTGAACCCCAGGTTCCTGTGGTGAACCTGAGGTTCCTGGGGTGAACCTGAGGTTCCTGTGGTGCCTGCGGTGAACCTGAGGTTCCTGAGGTGAACCTGAAGTTCCTGAGTTTCCTCAGGTTCCTGTGGTGAACCTGAGGTTCCTGAGGTGAACCTGAAGTTCCTGAGTTTCCTCAGGTTCCTGTGGTGAACCTGAAGTTCCTGAGTTTCCTCAGGTTCCTGCGGTGAACCTGAGGTTCCTGCGGTGAACCTGAGGTTCCTGCGGTGAACCCCAGGTTCCTGCGGTGAACCCGAGGTTCCTGTGGTGAATCCGAGGTTCCTGTGGTGAACCTGAGGTTCATGAGGTGCCTGCGGTGAACCCGAGGTTCCTGCGATGAACCCGAGGTTCCTGCGGTGAACCCGAGGTTCCTGAGGTGAACCTGAGGTTCCTGAGGCGAACCTGAGGTTCCTGCGGTGAACCTGAGGTTCCTGCGGTGAACCTGAAGTTCCTGAGTTTCCTCAGGTTCCTGCGGTGAACCTGAGGTTCCTGCGGTGAACCCCAGGTTCCTGCGGTGAACCCGAGGTTCCTGTGGTGAACCCGAGGTTCCTGTGGTGAATCCGAGGTTCCTGTGGTGAACCTGAGGTTCATGAGGTGCCTGCGGTGAACCCGAGGTTCCTGCGATGAACCCGAGGTTCCTGAGGTGAACCTGAGGTTCCTGAGGTGAACCTGAGGTTCCTGCGGTGAACCTGACACACCTGTTCATTTCTATGTGTGGAGGTCTGATGAGGGTCGCTGGTTTCAGCAGCTCAGACTATTCGGTTGAGGGTCTCAAAGGTCGGACTAACTAGTCCTTGAGGTTGGGCTGAACGTAGAAGACACTCAGATGTTTGAGTAATGAGGGTCAAGGGTCAGGGGTCATGGGGTCAACTTTACCTGCTTGGAGCCTTCAGCTTCCTGCGGATGCCGATGTAGATCTTCATGGACTTCAGGCACCACTCCTTCTCTGGTTTGATGCTCTGAACAGAGACACCAGCAGTCAGTACTGGTTGATACTGGTTCAGACTGGTTCGTACTGGTTCAGACTGGTTGATACTGGTTCAGACTGGGACCCTGCTCACCTTCTTGTCCTTGAGCAGCAGCAGCTTGTGCTCGTGGATCTGGAAGGTTCTCTCCTGGAACCTGGTTCCCTGAAGCAGTTTTGGAGGCTCTTCACGACACCTCAGCAGGCCGATCTTCATGATGTTGCTCCTGTAGGCTGACACATGTTAGAGGACATCCGTCAGACGTGGTCCCGCTCATGTGACATCAGAGAGTCATGTGACAAAGTAAAGCCACCTCCCCCTGTACCCTGGAGGTGTTAATGATGGAAAAAGCTAATTCTTATCAGTCACATGATCAAACCAGAATTGCAGCGGTCCAATCAGATCCACAGAAGAAGTACGGACCACAGACCCAAGCTTTTAACTCTGGATAATCACACCAAACGCTCACGCCCAAGGCACAAAGCACCTGACTCCTATGACCCTCCCTGCAGGTGGTGACCCCACGGGGAGGCGAACCCATGGAACCCATTCAGGCTGAGTCGGGCCAGGCCTCATGGGTAAAGGCCCGGCCACCAGGCGCTCCTGAACAAGCCCCTCCCTCGCTCCAGGGTGAGGCCCCGGTGACTCTTCCCCGGGCGATGGACATCAAACTCTTGATATATCTTCATAGGAGTCGAATGAATCGCACTTAGTCTGGGTGGCCTCGGAGCCGGACGAGAGCCGTAAGCAGACGAGGTGGGCGGCTGCGGCGGGCGGATGAGGTGGGCCGCTGCAGCGCCAGACAGGAGCCAAGGGCTGAGAGTCAGGCAGCTGCAGCGCCGAAGGTGGAGGCAGCTAGAGCTGCTGTAGCAGCGACGGATGGGACTCGGGCGGAGACTCCAGCGGGGACTGGAGCCGAGGCTCCCCGGGCTCTGGAGAAGACCGAGTCTGGGGCTGAGACGGGGACCGGGACCAAGGCCAAGACGGGGACCGAGGCCATGGGAGCATGCGTCGACACGGGGTTTAGGGCCGCCAGCTCCCCCCTCAACCTATTTAGGTTGTTATACACCCCTGAGACGATAGACATGATGTATGGCGGGTTAAGCTGGGGCCGTGCAGTCCAATGCCTCAGGAGGAGGTCATAAACGCAGATCCAGCCCCTCACGTCAGTGGTCTCCAGCACAGAGGACAGGCTGGTGGTAGAGCTCCCAGAAGGATTTGACCTCCTCCTGTGCCGCCAGAAAAGTGTCCAGGACCGCCACAGAGACAGGGTCGGGAGCCGAAACTGGGACGTCCTCCCAGATGCCAACAGAGATGGGACCTGGGCTTGGGGTGTCCTGCCGGACTGCCACAACAACAGGAACCCCCACCCCCACCCCCGAGCTCCAGCCAGCCTGCTGGAAGCTTCTGGGCCCCCCCAGGGCCAGTTGGGTGCCCCAGAAGGCAGCGAGTCCTCCTGCTGAGTCCATTTGTTGGCTGGTCCATTCTGTCTTGGCTTGTAGCAGGTGGTTAAAGGGAGGACCCAAAAACACAGGAGTTTAAAAAAAGGTTTGTTGAACAAAATACAAAATACAAATTTAACTTATATCCAAACGAGGGGAATCTGGAGGGGAGCCAGGAAACGAGTAGAGAAACAAGCAGGGCTACAAACACCAACATAGACTAATGAACCCCCACAGACAGGGACAAGACTTAAATAGACAGAGGGACAAACAAGAGGCAGGTGCAGACAATCAGGATGACACAGGCAAGATAGAAAAGCAGAAAAAAAACAAAGATAAGACAGACCTTCAGAGTAAAACAGGAAGCACTAGAGACAGGGAGAGACACCAGTTTCACCAGTAACCCAGACCAGTGACAGTGATCATACATGTCAGTGATTTAACTGCAGGAAACTCCTTAAACTTCTTCAGGTATCATATACTTCATTATACTTTGCTCACACAAATGTGACGTGTTATCATTCACCTCCAAAGTGACGGACTGATGAATCTTCTGATGAACCTGTTTCAGCTTCGGACAGAGAGGAACCTGCTACTATGGCAACAGACTCCAAGTATAACCCACCTGAGTCTCTGAAACAGGCTCAGCTGAAGCCTGAAAGCTTCAGGTTCAACAGACCCAACAGACCCAATGAGCTGAAAATTATTTTGTCCTGATTCCTCTGAAAATCTAACCCTTCTGCCTCAAACATTTACAAAGATCACAGAGAGTAACGTGAAACCAGGTGTTGTTCACCTGGAGTTAGTGAAGAATCTGAATCTGCTTGGTCTCATGACTGCAGCAGGTGTGTGCAACCTACAGGTGAGGATGGTGATGCCCTCCCCCTGAGGAACCCTCTTCACCAGCAGATGGGCAGAGCTCGGGTTGGCCATCTTACACCACTGCAGCGCCTGCTCCAGAACCTTCTCTTTGGGGTGTAAAGGACGCTCTGAGACACAAGAGGGCAACAGGTGAGCTCCACACAGGTGTATGCACACAGGTGGTGTCCAGACAGGTGTACTGGTGTAGCAGCTCTGCTTACCCAGCTGTCCGTCCTCGATGGCCTCAAACGTCATCCAGACGTCTTTGTCTCCTGCTGGGATGTTCCTCATATACAGCACCTGATTGGTCAGCTCCTCAGCGCACATGGTGGGAGAGACCTGGGGGTTTCAGAGCAGAGGTCACATCTGAGGTCTCACCTGAGGACTCACCTAAGCAGCAGCTGGTGGAGGACGCACCTTCAGGGTGATGCAACGGTCCGGGATCTTCATCTCCAAGTAGACTTCAATGATCAGGTCTCCAGCCTGAGACAGCTGCGGGACACACCCACTGTTCAGTTCAAGTGCAGGTAAGCCCCGCCCACAGCAGTTGTTCCTGCTCACTGGCAGGTAACTCACCAGCACCCACAAGGGACAGAAAACATCAGGAAGATTTTTTGGGAATTATGTGACGCTACAATGAACCGTAGCTGTTTTACGTGAAAAGACCAGTCTAGCTCAGTGGTTTGTGCAGGCAGCCCAGTACAGAGTCTCCTGCAGATGTCACAGGTTTGACTCCCAGCCTGTGACCTCTCGCTTTTCCACTTTCCTGTCTCACTAGTGCCAAAGAAAAAGCCAGAACTCTTTTTGAACATTTTTTCATTTAACCCTAACCCTAACCCTAACATTTTAAGACAAATAAATGTAAACAAATTTAAAGGTAAATTTCTCCAGAAAAAAATTTGTGTTTATGAAATTGATGATTAAACAACAAAACATAATTATACAACGAAGTTGAAGAATTTGCAATATTCCAATTGTGATTTTGAGACAAAGTCACAATTTTATGATACAAAGTTGAGAATTTTGAGAAATTTCATATTTCGACAAAAATTGTGATAATTCATGACTTTAATACAAAAATTTGCAAATATACAAAACTTTCAATTTTAAAATATAAAGTTGCAATTTTTTTACAACAGAAAAGTTGTTAGATGTTTTCACAAAAACATGCTCATGACTACCGCGGTACCAGCAGCTCATGCTGGATCCTGGGCCAGACAGGTGGATGTGGGCGGACCTTTGTGATGACTGGCAGGTGCATACCTGTGTGTCCTTCCAGGTGGTGATGAGGCTGACCTCCAGCTCGATCTGGGTCTGATGATCCTCGTCGATCTGAAACGAGTCGCAGGTGAACTGCTTGTTGGTTTTCAGCTTTACAGAATCTCTCAGGTGTTTACTGATGTTAGAAATAAAGACTAACAACAGGTGTTGTAACTATGCTGTTAACCTTTTACAAACACTCTTATTCAACCTTCTGTAATCCATATATGGGTGAGGTCATTGTAACACCCTACTGTTCAGCTCTGTGAAGGCTACCAGCTACAGGGTGACTGTAGCTCAGTTGGTAGAGCGGGTTGTCCAGTCACGGTAAGGTTGGCGGTTCGATCTCGGCTGTATTGTACATAAGTGCAGACCATTTACCTCCTTAAACTGTTGGTGACCTGCCTGACACCCCTAACTTATGGACGTCTCTTGGTCCTATAACGGATGTATCAATGTCCGTTTGTTCCTTGGATGTTTAAATTACTTGACTATCTGGTGAAGACAACGACCGTAGATTACATGTTAGTGGAGAGAGAACGATATCAGAAGGAAGACTCCCAGACCAACTCTGAGCATTTATGTTATCGTTATCATTGACTTGTAACCTGCTTCCTGCAGAAGGAATAAAGTCCTGCCTGATAATCTGAGTCACTCTGGAGGTTTTGTTAATTTTCTTAACACCTCAGGTGCAGAGTGTGTCCTCGGGTGCAGACTTGAGTGTAGAGTCCGGTGTAGACTCGGGGTGTATTTGGGTGTGTTCTTGGGTGTTTACTCAGGTGTGTACATGCCTTTTTACTCACATCGAAGACAAACAGGTAGTTGTCAATCAGGTCCTCCACGATCTTGACCTCATGCTCACCCTTCCCATCAGTCTGAAACAGACTAGGCGCGAACAGCAACGACAGGTTCTTGGTGCACATTTGGTTCAGGTCGGCACACTTCTGGACCCTGGTGGAGGACAAGAGTTAGGCCCAGGCTCCCAGCGCCACCATGGCCACTGCTGCTGTGGGTGGGACTTACCTGTACAGGTGACCAACGAGAGCAGCCAGAGTGGTCTGGTTCACTCGAGGAAGACTCCGGATGATTTCTTTGTAGCGCTCTAACCTCGAACGCTTCTGAGAGATTTCTGAGCACGAACAGAAAACTGGATTACCCAGAATGATGTGGACAATTTTTTTATTATTGACCGCAATAAAAAACTGTTGACCTGATTACCTCGTCCTGAACACAAGGAGGTTTACAAACCTATAAAAGAACCATTGACACAAAAACCCACTTAATAGTCATCTAATATCGAAGTTAACAACAACGCAGAGTCAGTGAATAGAGTCATGAGTACCCGGTCTAGAGTAAGTGACTACGCAGTCTGGAGTCATTAGTACCCGGTCTAGAGTAAGTGACTACCCAGTCTGGAGTCATTAGTACCCGGTCTAGAGTAAGTGACTACGCAGTCTGGAGTCATTAGTACCCGGTCTAGAGTAAGTGACTACGCAGTCTGGAGTCATTAGTACCCGGTCTAGAGTAAGTGACTACGCAGTCTGGAGTCATTAGTACCCGGTCTAGGGTCATGAGTATCCGGTCTACAGTCATGAGTACCCGGTCTAGAGTCATGAGTACCTGGTCTAGAGTAAGTGACTATGCAGTCTGGAGTCATTAGTACCCGGTCTAGAGTAAGTGACTACGCAGTCTGGAGTCATGAGTACCCGGTCTAGAGTAAGTGACTACGCAGTCTGGAGTCATTAGTACCCGGTCTAGAGTAAGTGACTACGCAGTCTGGGGTCATTAGTACCCGGTCTAGAGTCATGAATACCCGGTCTAGAGTCACGAGTACCCGGTCTAGAGTCATGAGTACCCAGTCTAGAGTCATGAATACTCAGTCTAGGGTGATGAGTAGGTGACCATGCAGTCTGGAGTCATGAGTACCCGGTCTAGAGTCATGAGAACCTGGTCTAGAGTCATGAGTACCCAGTCTAGAGTCATGAGAACCTGGTCTAGAGTCATGAGTACCCGGTCTAGAGTCATAAGTACCAGTCTAGAGTAAGTGACTACGCAGTCTGAAGTCATGAGTACCCGGTCTGGAGTCATCAGCACCTAGTCTAGAGTCATGAGTACCTGGTCTAGAGTCATGAGTACCCGGTCTAGAGTAAGTGACTACGCAGTCTGGAATCATGAGTACCCGGTCTAGAGTCATGAGTACCTGGTCTAGAGTCATGAGTACCCGGTCTAGAGTTATGAGTTCCCGGTCTAGATTCATGAGTACCCTGTCTAGAGTCATGAATATCCTGTCTAGAGTAAGTGACTACGCAGTCTGGAATCATGAGTTCCCGGTCTAGATTCATGAGTACCTGTTCTAGAGTCATGAGTACCCAGTCTAGAGTGACTACGAAGTATGGAGTCATGAGTACCTGGTCTAGAGTCATGAGTACCTGGTCTAGAGTCATGAGTACCCGGTCTAGAGTCATGAGTACCCGGTCTAGATTCATGAGTACCCGGGCTAGATTCATGAGTACCCGGTCTATAGTCATTAGTACCCGGTCTAGAGTAAGTGGCTATGCAGTCTAGAGTCATGAGTACCCAGTCTAGAATCATGAGTACCCTGTCTAGAGTCATTAGTACCCGGTCTAGAGTAAGTGGCTATGCAGTCTAGAGTCATTAGTACCCAGTCTAGAGTCATTAGTACCGGTCTAGAGTAAGTGGCTATGCAGTCTAGAGTCATTAGTCAGCAACTGTGTAACCAGAGCCAGTGACAACTTAGTCTTCGATATAATTATTGTGTGTATCGCAGAGGTCAGTTATCTGAACCAAATGTGTGAACCAGAACCCTGACAGCACAGGTTCTTCAGAGGTTCTGGAGCAGATGTTTCTGGATATGGAACTGGATCAAACTGGACTCACTGGCAGCCTGCTGCCATAGTGGGTGCAGGTCGGCCATGAAGATCGGATCATCGATCTCTCTGAAGAACCTCTTCAGGACGTCGGTCACATCCTCGATGAAATGGTCTCCAATCCTCAGTTTGACATTCCGGGCGTCTTTACGGAACTCCTCCATTAGTAGTCGGATCCTGGACTTGGCACCGTTTTTCCTGTAGATGCCCTCGTGGCCCAGACCTGCATAGAACCAGAACCATGAGTTTCCAGAGGGTCTTGGTTCTGGTTGTGCTTCAACCCTTCCTGCAGTTCCAGAGCTTCCTCACCGTACTGCGTGATGAAGGCGATGCAGCTGTCCACAATTATAGGGATGTCGTTCCTGCTCAACTGCTGCTCCCTCAGAGTGTTGCCCTTACCGCCAGCTGCTCGCTGGATGTCCGAGAACCAGAGAGAGAAGTCGGTCCGACCCACGCCCTGCAGGTGCAGGGTTCTGTGTGGAAGAGGAGCAGAACCATGGAGATGAAGAAGTAGATGGAGACTAACATAAACCCTCCAGAACTTCTCTCACCTGCCCTTCTCCACCAGAACCAGGATCTCCTTCTTCTCATTGTTCTCCATCTCTGAGGTGATACCTTAAACACAGACACAAACAGATTTACTGGACCAAAACCAGGAACAGACGGAATCAAACATGTTATCGGACCAGGACCCGGACTAGAACTAGAAATGTGCATAAAAACAAGACCAGAATTTAGACTTGGGCCAGGACAATAAACAGAACCAAAAATTACCCCAATTCAAGGGAAAGAACCAAGACAAAGACCCGGATGGACAAGGACTCTGTGAACTTTATTCTAAATCTCATTCTCAGTCAACAGATACATCTACAGATAACTGCTGTCACGTGATGGACACCTAACCCCCCCCCCCCCCAATGCTGTTAGTAGATATCTGAGTGGTGGTTGATCCAGGACACCTGGAACCAACATCAGTCAGGAGCATCTGTTCATCACATGTTACTAATGGACGGAAGTTCTTCCTGCGAACAGTTCAAGAGGACAGCTGCTGGAGATCTGGAACAGCTGTTGGAGATCTGGAACAGCTGTTGGAGATCTGGAACAGCTGTTGGAGATCCAAAACAGCTGCTGGAGATCTGAAACAGGTGTTGGAGATCAGGAACAGCTGCTGGAGATCTGAAACAGCTGTTGGAGATCTGAAACAGCTGTTGGAGGTCGGAGATCTGAAACAGCTGTTGGAGGTCTGAAACAGCTATTGGAGGTCTGAAACATCTGTTGGAAATCTGAAACATTTGTTGAAGATCCAAAACAGCTGCTGGAGCTTTGAAACATCTGTTGGAGATCTAAAACATCCGTTGGAGATCTGAAACATCTGTTGAAGATCCAAAACAGGTTTTGGAGACCTGAAACATCTCTTGGAGATCTGAAGCAGCTGTTGGAGGTCTGAAACAGCTGTTGGAGATCTGAAACATCTGTTGGAGATCTAAAACATCTTTTGGAGATCTGAAACAGCTGTTGGAGATCTGAAACATCTGTTGGAGATCTAAAACATCTTTTGGAGATCTGAAACAGCTGTTGGAGGTCTGAAACAGCTGTTGGAGATCTGAAAAATCTGTTGGAGATCTAAAACATCTTTTGGAGGTCTGAAACATCTGTTGAAGATCCAAAACAGCTGTTGGAGGTCTGAAACATCTGTTGGAGATCTGAAACAGCTGTCAGCTGTCATCATCATGGACTAAAACATCTATGTGGTCTCTAAAAACTCATTTCCTCCTGATTCCTCCAAAGCTGTCATTGTCATAGACTCTGGATTGAAGTATTTTAACAGGATTAGATGATCAGGGGCGCTGTCGAGCAGCTAATGGAGTAGGTCGTGAGTTGGGTGAGCTCTGCACAAAATATGATTTAATCTAATTCTTTAGGCGCCCTACACCAACAATAAGACGCAAGAAAATCAACTAAAGCATCACCTGAAGTTTCCAGCAGACTTCCGTTTTTTTTTTTTTTTTTTTACTCCCACTGTTTTCTTGTTAATGGCGAGTAAGCCTAATCTGCGTAAATATAGCTACACGGCGACTGCTGCTAGCAAGACAACTGCCGATGCACCTAGCAACATGTCCGAGCTTAAGCAAACTGAGATGGACATGAAAACTGAGATACTTTCCTCACTCAAAAAGGAAATAGCTGGTCTTTTCCAAACGGAGCTGAAGAATGCACTAGCCTCTGAGTTCGATGTGATAAGGTCGGAACTGCAAGAGGTGTGAAAACGGCAATTGCAAACAAAACACAGCGGCACTACGTGCCGATTTGGAAAAAGTTACGACAACAGTATCAGACATGGAACGAGGCCTCTCCGCCTGCTCAGACGATGTAACATCACTGCAGCACACCGTGCAAAAGCTCGAGAGAAGCGTGGAGAGCCTACAGGAAAAGTGCTTGGACATGGAGTGCAGAATGAGGAGGTCAAATATCCGCATCCTGAACGTGGCTGAAGAAAATGGCTCAAGCTCCCCGGTCTCTGTCTCGAAGCTAATCAGAGAGACATTGAAAATGGATAAAGACGTGCTGATTGACAGATCCCACCGCTCTCTCCAGCCCAAAAGATCAGACGGCAAGCCCCGAGCCATAATCGCAAGGACGCACTACTATCAGGACTGCGTTGAGATCCTGCGCCGGGCCAGAGAAGCCGGTCCCCTGCAGTACAACGGAGCCACTATTCTCATATTCCCCGACTACCCACCGAGCGTTGCTCGAGCGAGATCAGCCTTTAATGAGGTAAAAAAGCTGCTTCGAGGACGGGACAACGTCCGCTACGGCATCCTTCATCCAGCCCGGCTTCGCATTACACACAACGGGACCGAGAAAGTGTTCCAGGACGCGGCAGAGGCTATGATGTATGTAAAAGCAAACATCATTTGAAGACGGCTCCGTTCTCAGTGAGTAACGGAAGGGATAAAAGGAGGAGGGAAAATTAAAAAAACAACAAACTTTATTTTGACTTATTTGTCCCTCTCCATGACCCTCATCTGGTGAGTACATGAACATTATATGGATATTGTCTACGACGGAGCTGGAACAAGACCAGTGTGCTACGGAGGAATCAGAAACTCGTCTTATATATTTTGTGACCTGTTCCTCTCCTTTCTTTTGTATTTTTTAGTTTTTGGGTTTTTCTCTTTCTTTTTTTTATTATTTTTAGCTCCATAACCCTTCTTTGACCAGTAAAGGTTCATTATGACTATTATATGTGGAAATTGGAGCAACATAAGAAATGGACTCTCTAGGGGAGATGAGTGTAATTATTACTTGTTGCTGATAATCACAGTCAATGATTTGCCATATTAACCATCTGAATCAGTGGTCATTTCTATATTATAATTTCATTCAAGGACAAAGATTGACCAAGAAACGTCTGGGGGTGCTTGGTTGTCGTTAAATTGGCGCCACCTTTTTCATTTTTGTTTTCTATACTTTAAAATTATTTTTTGAATTTATGTAAGTGCAGAGCAATCTGTTAGACCAGTGTTTCCTCACACAAGCACTTCATGTGTGGATATTTTTGTGAAGGGTTTAGTAGTCACCATGTTCTTTTAGGTGACAGGGGAGGGGAAACCATTGCACCAAAATTTTGCCATAAGTATTTTTCTTTTCTTGTTTTGTTTATTAATTTGGTAGTGGAGGGGTTTTTCTCTATACATGCTCTGTTAATCAAGGCCACCATACACTACTATATCTCGGTACATATGCTCTCCACAACAAACCATGGCTAGACCGCATGTGAATATGAATGTGAATAAATCAGAAGGTTGTCAGATCACTTTTGTCAGTTGGAATGTGAAATCCTTAAACCACCCAGTAAAGCGTAAGAAAGTAATGTCACATCTAAATCAACTCAATGTAGGAATTGCCTTCCTCCAAGAAACCCACTTGAATACCTTTGATCACTTTAGACTAAGAAGAGGATGGATAGGTCAGTTTTACCATTCCAACTTTCACTCCAAAGCTAGAGGAACAGCGATTCTTATTAATAAGAATATCCCATTTGTCATGTCCAGTGTTGAGGCAGATTCTGCTGGTCGCTATATAATCGTGGTAGGCAAATTAAACAATACTCCTGTAATATTGGCAAATTTGTATGCACCAAACTGGGATGACAGTACTTTTTTTTACCAATTTTTTCTCTCGTCTACCCAATATAGACACACATCACCTCATATTAGGGGGTGATATGAACTGCGTGTTATCACCCATTCTGGATCGCAGCTCACCAAAAACTACAACCTCATCTAAAGCAGCCCAAGCAATTAAACTATTTCTTAATTCATACAGCATGACTGACACTTGGCGCTTCCGAAATCCTACACGTAAAGGCTACTCTTTCTACTCACCAGTACACAAAACATACTCACGTATAGATTATTTTTTTCTAGACAGTGAATTACTTTCGCTAGTCAGGGAATGTGAATACCAGGCCATAGTGATATCGGATCATGCCCCATTGTTGATGACCTTATGCATACCAGCTACACACACTAGTTATCGCCCATGGCGTTTCAATACATTACTCCTTTCGGATTCCGAATTTGTCAAGTTTATTTCAAATGAGATCACAGAATATCTAGTGCGTAATCAAACCCCAGGAATGTCCTCTTCTGTAATTTGGGAATCGATGAAAGCTTATCTTAGAGGACAAATAATATCATATACTGCCCATACTAAAAAAGTCCTAAATGAACGACTCCAAAAACTAACTAAAGATATTCTTCAACTTGATGAAACATTGGCTCACACTCCATCACCTGATATGTTTAAGCAACGATTAACCCTTCAAACTGAATTTAATCTTTTGTCCACAAAGAATGCCGAAAACCTTATAAATAAATCAAGACATAAGACATATGAATACGGTGAAAAGACGGGCAAGATCTTGGCTCACCAGCTACGTCAAGAAAATGCTAGCCGAACTATAACTGCAATAAACAACGAGATGGGTGTTAGGCTTACAGATCCTTTAGAGATAAATCAATGTTTCCACAGGTATTATTCGAGACTTTATACCACAGAATCTAGTAATGATGAGTCTTTGTTTGACTCTTTTTTTAGTAGCCTTAATACTCCCACAATTGATGAGGAAATTGCAACAAACTTAGAAAGCCCATTTTCCAGAGAAGAATTTATTACTGCAACCAAGTCCATGCAAAACGGGAAATCTCCGGGGCCAGATGGATATCCAAGTGAATTCTTTAAAAAATTTGCCAATGAAGTTGCTCCTATCCTACTCTCTGTCTACGAAGAATCATTTAACTCTGGCTCATTACCTGAAACAATGAGACAAGCTGTTATATCATTAATCCATAAAAAAGGTAAAAACATTTTGGAGTGCAGCTCCTTTCGACCCATCTCTTTATTGAATGTTGATAGTAAATTACTTGCCAAAATGTTAGCCCTTCGTTTAGAACATGTTTTGCCCTCTGTAGTCTCTGACGATCAAACCGGATTTATTAAAAATCGTCAATCATATTTTAATATACGTAGATTAATGAATATCCTTTATAATCCCACTCCACCCGGCACTGCAGAGGTGCTTCTGTCACTCGATGCAGAGAAGGCATTCGATCGGGTGGAGTGGGATTACCTCTTTTACACTCTAAAAAAATTTGGATTTGGTGCAAAGTTTTACTTCTTGGGTTCACGTTCTCTACTCTCTCCCTGTAGCAGCAGTTCGTACAAATAATAACTTATCCTCCTTCTTCCCACTGCGACGTGGGACTAGGCAGGGCTGCCCCTTATCCCCACTCCTGTTCGCTCTGGTAATTGAACCATTAGCAATTGCCCTACGCAACAGTATCATGATAAAAGGCATACAGAGGAATAATACTGAACATAAAGTATCCCTTTATGCGGATGACATGCTCCTGTATTTATCGGAACCATTAAGTAGCCTACCACTAACACTCACCTTATTAGATACATTCGGAAAAATATCTGGTTATAAAATAAATACACAAAAAAGTGAACTTATGCCTATAAATCCGGCTGCTAAACAGATCGTGTTTAGCTCATTGCCCTTTAAAATAAGTAAAAATAAATTTAAATATTTAGGTATTTGGATTACGCATGATTTCAAACATCTTTATAAAGCCAACTTCCTCCCACTTATTGAATCTCTGAAAAATGATCTTGAACGCTGGAACTTATTACCGTTATCATTAGGAGGTAGAATTAACACCATTAAAATGAATGTGCTACCTAGATTCCTGTATTTGTTCCAGTGTATCCCTATTTTTCTGACGAAATCCTTCTTTTTACTTACTGATAAACTGTTATCATCATTCATCTGGAATAAAAAAATTCCACGAATACAAAAGACCACCTTACAACGACATCGTAAATATGGAGGATTATCGTTACCCAACTTTCGGCACTATTATTGGTCGGCAAATATACGCGCAATGTTACATTGGCTTAACCCATCACAAGAAAGCGGTCCAAAATGGATACAGTTAGAAAGTTTTGTCATGTGGACCTGCCTCTTTACATTCTTTACTTTGTTCCAAGCTTCCACTATTAGAACCTATATCTAGATATTCTGTGAACCCAGTAGTTAAACACTCCCTAAAGATTTGGGCGCAGTTTAGACGAGCATTTTCACTTAATAACATGTTAATTAATGCCCCTATATCAAGGAACAATATGTTTAAACCCTCCATTTTGGATGGAATCTTTGGACATTTGGACCAGGAAACGGATTAGCCACTTTAAAAGACTTGTATATTGATGATAATTTTGCATCATTCGAGCAGCTGAGTTTAAAATATGAAATCCCCAACTCTCACTTTTTCCGATATCTGCAACTTCGCAGCTTTGTATCCTCACAGTCAGCTCAATTTCCATCGGTACCACCCAGCACTCTCCTTGATTTCTTTTAAAATTTAGTTCTAACCATAAAGGGCTTATTGGAATAATTTACTTATCTCTTAATTCTCACAATGTGTAAAACCTCTAACACGTTTAAAAGGCCAATGGGAAGAAGAATTAGGCATAGAACTTACTGAGGATATATGGGACTCCATATTAGACAAGATACACTCATCTTCAATCTGCTTAAGACACGAGGTCATGCAATTCAAGATTGTACATAGATTTACACTGGGTCCAAAGCAAGATTGGCAAAAATAACACCAAATATTGATCCTAAATGTGATCGCTGTGGAACAGCGACAGCTACTTTATCACATATGTTCTGGTTTTGTCCAAAGTTAACAGAGTTTTGGCAAAAAATATTTAGATTCTTTTCTGACCTGCTTGGAATATCCATAGAACCTCTTGCCACAATAGCATATTTGGTGTTGTACCGCGAGATTTCTGCCCACTCGACATGGCAAAAACATGATAGCCTTTGCCATGCTACTCGCTAGGAGACTCATATTGCTCAAATGGAAAGACAGATTTCCTCCAACTTTTAATCAATGGGTCAGAGAACTTTTGTACCATTTGACTTTAGAAAAAATCCGCTATGCCACAAGAGATTGTACCCTCAACTTCTATTCTATATGGCAACCAGTTCTAGATCAGCTTGAAAAGATGGATGCTTCTGACATTCTAAATGTGTAAAAATAACCCTTCCCTTCCTTTATTTTTTTTTTTTTTTTTTTTTTTTTTTTTTTTTTTTTTTTTTTTTTTTTTCATCATTTTTAAATAAGGTATCGAACCTGTGATGTAATGCAAACTTGTGGTGGTTTGCAATGGGGTGGGTTGTTCGGGGGTGGGGATTGTGTTGAAATATGTCAAAGTGTATGCCAAGTTATGTCTTATACTATTTAAAAAATTAATAAAAATACTTTGAACAAAAAAAAAAAGGATTAGATGATCTGAAGAACTGGTTTATGGAGGAACTGGTACCATCAGGATCATATGTAAGTAAATAAATTATTTAATGACTGAAAAATTAGATGTGTTTTATACGGAGTCAATTCAGCACCATAAATATTGAGAATCACAATCCAGAATCTGAGAACCAAAGTCCTGAATCCTGAATCCTAAACCATCTCTGTTTTCTTTCTCAGTTCTTTTCTGTTTCAGCTCTAAAGAGCATCAGTGATGATCGTTCCACATTCTATACCAGGTTCTGGTCCCAGCCCTGGTCCAAATCCTTGTGTAATTGAGGTTCTGGTTCTGAAGCGGGTCCAGGTCCTGGAATAAAACCAGTACTGGGACCAGAACCAGAATTAAGTCCAGTAACAGAACTAGTATCAGGTTCTATAGCACAACCTGGACCCAAAACAAAACCCAAACCCTGGATCAGGACAATAATCTGGAGCAGGGCTGCGTCCAGAACCTGGTATGGAACCAGAACCAGATCCAATATCAGAAACAGGACCAAGACACTGACTGAGCTCCTGCAGGCGGTTCAGGTTGATGATGTCCTCGGCTGCTCCGTCGGTTCTGGGACAGATGAACAGGTTGGACCTCTGTAGGACGAAGTAGGCCTCCTTCCACTGCTGCGGGTCCAGCATGGCCCGGTACCGCAGCAGCCCGACCCGGTCAAACTCCCGTGTCAGCAGGCAGTGGCAGCTGAGCGGCGTGGTGGCCTGGAAACACATACCGCAGACATTCCTGAACCAGAACCAGATTCAGAACAGAACCCTGCTGCATTCTCAGGTTAAACTATTCAGTTATAGATTATTGATGGATCAGAACCAGGTCTCAGAACCAGAATCAGAACAGTGCGGGGCTCGGACCTTCCCGATGGCTTTGGTCCAGCTGTGCAGTGAGTCGGCGGTTTCCAGACCAAACACGTGAAGCTTCTCTGATGCCAAATACAACTCAAAGGTGTACTGGAACCTAATGGGTCAGACAGAGTCCAGGGTCAGAGCAGCACCCGGACATGGAGGAGGCATTGTCATGGTGATGCACGGCAGAACAGACCTGTCGACGAACCCGTTGTTGCTGGACGAGTTGGGCCGGCTGACCCCCAGACACACGATGTCTCTGACGCTGATCTGCAGGCACGGCTCAGACGAGCGGTCCGACTCGTAGAGCAGCAAGGACTGGTCCACCGAGCACCAGAACCTCTGGAACTCTGAAAGAACAGAGGACAGGACTGGGTTCAGAACCACAGATCAGTGGGACACACCTGGAAACACCGGAAATATCCAGAAACACGCCCAGGTTCTGACCCAGGTTCTGGTTCCAGTGCTTTTCATGCTCAACTACACAGTTCTTCCGTTCTGGTTCTTCTGGACCACCACACCTCCCTGTCTGAACCCAGACAGGGAGGTGTGGTGGACCAGACCAGCCCAGTCCAGACCAGCTCAGACCAGTCCAGACCAGCCCAGTCCAGACCAGCCAAGACCAGACCAGCCCAGTCCAGACCAGTCCAACCCAGACCAGACCAGCCCAGCCCAGTCCAGACCAGACCAGACCAGACCAGACCAGACCAGACCAGTCCAGACCAGCCAAGACCAGACCAGCCCAGTTCAGACCAGTCCAGCCAAGACCAGACCAGTCCAGACCAGCCCAGTCCAACCCAGACCAGACCAGCCCAGCCCAGTCCAGACCAGTCCAACCCAGACCAGCCAAGACCAGACCAGTCCAGACCAGCCCAGTCCAACCCAGACCAGTCCAGATCCCACCCAGTTAACCTCAGCCAGGCCCAGTCCACCCTCCCACCTTCTCTGGTCTTCCTGGACAGAGTTCCTCTGTTGGACGGAGCCAGACTTGTAGAGGAAACCGGAGTGGAGGACAGGTTGCATGATCTCATCATAGACGCTGGGATCTGGAGAGCAGACAGGAAGTTCAGCGTCCTCACAGGAAGTGGAGGAGTTGATGAAGCAGCAGGACACAGATACATTATTTTACTAATGTTTACGCCTCCTTTAATCCAGTTTTAATATGTAAAAAACTCCAAGAATCAAAGAGTGATAAATAAAACTAAACTTACATTACAGCATTACTTATGAAATAAAAATGGACTGAAAATCCATGATGACAATCCCAAGTACCCCCCCAATTCAACTGTAGATCCACCTTCAGCAGCTCATGCTTTCACATGCTGATGCTTCAGGATGAATGTCAAGATGATGGACCTCCAGGTTCTTCAGGTTCCTGTCAAACATCTCTGTCTGCAGACACCTGAACACCTGCTGGTGATCAGTTCAATGGTGATCAGCAGCACGAGGCTACAACTGACACACCTGGACCAGTGAGGAGGGACTTGGTATTGCCCACATGACTTCCCTCTGTTGGTCTTCATGTTTGTTAAATGAATGATGGAGCAGTGACAGAAGTTCTGCCTCGGTCTTAAATCAGAAGATTTTCATGGTAGTTCATCACTCAGAAATCAGGATTACAGGTTACTGACTCCAGACAGCAGCAGTCCTGACCTGACGGCGTGCAGCGAAGCGGCAGCTCGTCCTGTCGCTGGCAGCTGTTGTCAGCGAGGCGAGTTGACTCTGCCTCCGAGAAAATCTGAATGACCGTTTTCAGGAGAGTCTGTTCAGAGACAGCAGAGCACAGCACCTGTAGAAACAGAGGTCACATGATCAGTCAGAGGTCACCTGATCAGACAGATACAGAGGTCACATGATCAGTCAGAGGTCACCCGATCAGACAGACCACATTTGTAAATATCTCCCTCTGAAATCTGATGCTGTTTTCTGCCCATTTTTTAAAGTCAGCTGTTTGTCTCCTTAAGCTCCGCCCACAACTAGAGCCATACATCAGAATACAACTTCCAGTACAGTCGTGGCTGGACTCTGCCACCAACCTGCAGGAGAGCACTTAACATGCCCACAGGCGGCACCACGCCCACTCTGCTCTGCCAACCTCAGCCCACACCTGAGTGACATGACCTGTGGTCCAGTGATTGACAGGAATAGGAGACAGGGCACCTCCCACCTCATCGTGGGTTACAATAATAAACGGGGACATTTCCATGTTGTGAATAACAGTTTTAGATGAAAAGCTTATAATTCTTCAAAAGTCCACATATTACAAGAAATTTTTGAATTAAAAAAAGTTACAGTTTAATAAACTTTAATAAACAAAAAAATCATAATTTAAAGAAAAAAGATGTTACGATACAATTTTTTACAATGAAAAGCTATATATTAATATTAACTGAAAAAGTGATGTTGCAAAACAAATACAAAAGTCGCAACTGGACAAGATGGATGTCTTTTCCAAAGAGTCAATTATGTAAAATTATTATTATTATGATTACTAATTAAAAAAGTTATTTTACAACAAAGAGTCATAATTTCGCAAAATTAGAGATTTTTTTAAGACAAAGTTGAATTGCAAAATACACGATTTTACTTTTTAAAAAACTGATTTCAGGATAAACTTGTAAATTTATGACAGATTTAAAGTTTTACATCAAAAAGTTACAAATTTTTCTGAAACTCTCATTTCATGAGACAAATTATTTTAAAATGTTGTTAAAAACTCTTGATTTTGTAAGAGTCATGATTTCACAACAGATATCTGCAGTTCTACAAAAGTCTTGTTGGTGGGAAACCCCTGGACCTGTCCCTGCAGCTGTGGGAGGGAAACCCTGTGAGTCAGACCTTGAGCAGCTCCTCCTGGCTGCTGAACCCTGGGTGGGCGAGGCGGAAACGCCCCTCCCTGTACTTCTGGGTAATGAAGTCCCTCCTCTGCTCAGGTGTGGCGTTGCAGTCCAGCTCCTCAGATGGACACAGACGGGCTGCCCAGAAGTCGTTGGCCCGGTCGTTCCCCAACATGATGAAGAGCTTGTCCAAAACACAGAAACAAATGTCACACATGGCCCAATTAAAACACAAAAACTGTTTTTGTACCAGGCGGTAAATATGTTTATTTCTGCTGTAAAGGAGGATTTAACATGAACATCAGTGGAGACCGACTCTAGTGGTCAATAGAGGAACTGCAGCCTCTAGTGGTCAATAGAGGAACTGCAGCCTCTAGTGGTCAATGGAGGAACTGCAGCCTCTAGTGGTCAAGAGAGGAGCTGTAGACTCTAGTGGCCGGTAGAGGAACTGCAGCCTCTAGTGGTCAGTAGAGGAACTGCAGCCTCTAGTGGTCAATGGAGGAACTGCAGACTCTAGAAGTCAGTAGAGGAACTGCAGACTCTAGTGGTCAATGGAGGAACTGCAGACTCTAGAAGTCAGTAGAGGAACTGCAGACTCTAGTGGTCAATGGAGGAACTGCAGACTCTAGAAGTCAGTAGAGGAACTGTAGACTCTAGTGGTCAATGGAGGAACTGCAGACTCTAGAAGTCAGTAGAGGAACTGCAGACTCTAGTGGTCAATGGAGGAACTGCAGACTCTAGAGGTCAGTAGAGGACGTGCAGCCTCTGGTGGTCGGTAGAAGAACTGCAGCCTCTAGTGGTCAGTTGAGGAACTGCAGACTCTAGAGGTCAGTAGAGGAAGTGCAGCCTCTAGAGGTCAGTAGAGGAAGTGCAGCCTCTGGTGGTCAGTAGAGGAACTGCAGCCTCTAGTGGTCAGTAGAGGAGCTGCAGCCTCTAGAGGTCGGTGGAGGAACTGCAGCCTCTAGTGGTCGGTAGAGGAACTGCAGCCTCTAGTGGTCGGTAGAGGAGCTGCAGCCTCTAGTGGTCGGTAGAGGAGCTGCAGCCTCTAGTGGTCGGTGGAGGAACTGCAGCCTCTAGAGGTCAGTAGAGGACGTGCATCCTCTGGTGGTCGGTAGAAGAACTGCAGCCTCTAGTGGTCAGTTGAGGAACTGCAGACTCTAGAGGTCAGTAGAGGAAGTGCAGCCTCTGGTGGTCGGTAGAGGAACTGCAGACTCTAGAGGTCGGTGGAGGAACTGCAGCCTCTAGTGGTCGGTAGAGGAGCTGCAGCCTCTAGTGGTCGGTAGAGGAGCTGCAGTCTTTAGTGGTCAGTAGAGGAACTGCAGCCTCTAGTGGTCAGTAGAGGAGCTGCAGCCTCTAGTGGTTATTAGAGGAGCTGCAGCCTCTAGTGGTCAGTAGAGGAGCTGCAGCCTCTAGTGGTCGGTAGAAGAACTGCAGCCTCTAGTGGTTGGTGGAGGAACTGCAGTCTGTAGTGTCACAGGAGCGTGTCTCTGTCTGGCACCGTCACCTCCCCTTAATCACATGATTGGGGTTCAGGCAGCACTTTCTTTTTTCTAACTGGGGAGTTATCAATCAGCCTAAAACTTCACTACAGGTTATTGATTAGGGTCTCCAGGCCACTGCAGTGTGGACCTGCACTGGGAGGCACCAGGGGTGGGTGTGGTACCCCTGGTTTTTGTTTCTATCTTCTCAGTCTCCCCCTCAGCATCCCCTCTTTATTTTCTTTTATATCTTTAACTTTTTTATTTTCTTACTTCCCTTTGGGGGTCAACTCTCCTCAGGAACAGTGAAGGTGAGCTCACCTGGACAATCTCGTTGCTCCAGACGCTGGTGTCCAGTTTCAGACTCTGGACTTTGGAAACCATCGTCCCCAGACCTCGATGCTGACCTTGAAACACACACGCACACAGAGCTGGTAACCATGGAAACGATGACAGACACACTCACACAGGTGTGTCACCTGCAGTTGTTCATGTTAGTGCAGGTGTGGACAGGTGTGTCTGAACGGCAGCAACACACTGTGTTTACCTGAGAGGGTGAGTTTGAATCTGCTGCAGGAACAGGTTGAGCTTTTTTTTTCTGGCACTAGTCGCTTTTATTAACGGTAAACAGTTAGAGAGGGGAGAAGGGTTGGAAGCTACCTGCTGACTCAACTCACCTGGTGAGGCTCTTCAGGCTCTGAGGCGGAGTTCATGACATGTTAGCGTGCTAAAGCTCATGATGTAAAGTTACAAGAATTATCAAGCTGTATAAAATTAAACATGTTAATTCATATATAACATTTGCTTAACAGTATCAACGGTCATGATGTAACGTTAGCATGCTAAAGCTCAAGCCCTTATATTAGCATTATGATGCTTAAGCTCATGACATTTCATTACCATGCTAAAGACCAAACAACAACAGTAGCAAACCAATACTATGTGATGTAGCATTAGCATTAGCATTATTGAGAACTGGTTTTACCATGACATACCATTAACATTTGTAAATGGTAGCATTTGCGTTAGCATTAATGAAATAGCATAAGCATAATGAACATTCACTTTAGTATGACATAACATTAGCATGAGGTAGCATTAGCATTAACTTTTTAAACCCTGGGCTATTTTTTGAGACTTGTGCTTGAAAACCCATCCATCCGAAACCAAAGACGTCACCAGCGGACATTCTGCAGAGACGCTCCCCCAGCGTTGGTAAAATATGAAAACTCTGCTAACTGTTTCTGCTCAGAATCCTTTCAGAACAACAGATTTACCCATACCAGAAGTTTATTTCATGTAAAATCAAGTTATGACCAGAAATCAGCAAAGGTAAGTCATCGTTTTCATAACGTGACATTCATTTTTTGATGTTTTTTTTTTCCTTTGGCTCTAGTGGCCTTTATTGAAAGTAGAGAGACAGGAAGGGGGGCAGAGAGAATGGGGAAGACACGCGGTAAAGAGTCACTGAGCCGGGAATTGAACTCACGACCAGCCGCACGAGGACTGTAGCCTCTGTACATGGCCGCCTGCCCTAACCACTGCGCCACCAGGGCGGCACATTTTTTGATGAGTTTTAGCAGGAGAGGAATAAAACTTGAACTAATGGACGGGCTAAGCCTTTCCAATGGAGCCTTGTTTGTTGGATTAGTCTTCTCATGTCTGAAATGATTCCCTGAGTCCTGGTCTCTGACCGATCGCTTGTTTTGACCGTCCCCAATCTAAGTGCTGGTGGTTTTAACTGTCTGCTCTTTTCCTGAAATTTGTTTTGAGCTTTTAGCTGATGTTCCTCTGGTCACACGGATGTATAACGTCTATATTTATAGAAGCATCACGTAGCAATAATCATATTTGAAATGATTCAGCCCGGCAGGCCCGGTACCGGGGGCGTCTGGGCTTAGAAGGTTAGGAAGTTTCTGGGTTTTTTATCTTCTAGACCTCATACGTTGGAAACTCCAAAGATAGTTTCTGACTAAAAGCCTGAACACCTGAACACCTGAGCTGCCGTCTCACCTGCACAGTTCTTGCAGATGACCACACACAGGTTGATGGAGGCCCAGTCCGGGTTCAGGGCCCGGCAGTCGGCACACATCCTGTTAGAGCGGTTGGACCAGATCTTCTCGGCCACCTCGTAGTCCGACAGCGTCTCGGCGATGGCCTCCTGCAGCGCCTCCATCCAGTCCCGTTTGTCCCGGTCCGACTCGGCCGTGAAGCTGCAGGGGCGGAGCAGAAGGGAGGGTGAGGACGGCGTCCTAATGAAACCACGCCCCCTCTGAATGCAGGAGCACAGTTGGAGGCTTTATGTTTTTAAAAACAAAGAGAAAACTGAGTTCCTGAACTCACAAAAAAAATCTAAAAAACTTTCTGAACTCAGATTTACAAGAAAGCAGTTGTAGAATTTTAGATGTTATAATCTTGCAAATTTACGAGACAGGATTTTTGGATTTTGTGTGTCATTTTTACAAACGGGTCTGTCGGATCTGTTCGATCTGTCGGGGGTGTCGGGTCTGTTGGTTATGTCAGATCTGTTGGGTCTCTTGAGTGTGTCGGGTCTGTCGGATGCTTCGGGTGTGTCGGATCTGTGGGTCTGTCGGATGCGCCGGATGTGTCGGATCTGTTGGGTCTGTCGATGTGTCGGATCTGTTGGGTCTGTCGTGTGTGTCGGATCTGTTGGGTGTGTTGGGTCTGTCGGGTGTGTCGGATCTGTTGGGTCTGTCGGATGCGTCGGATGTGTCGGATCTGTCGGATCTGTCGTGTGTGTCAGGTCTGTCGGGTGTTTCGGATCTGTTGGGTCTGTCGTGTGTGTCAGGTCTGTCGGGTGTTTCGGATCTGTTGGGTCTGTCGGGTGTGTCGGGTCTGTCATGTGTGTCAGGTCTGTCGGGTGTTTCGGATCTGTTGGGTCTGTCGGGTCTGTCGTGTGTGTTGGGTCTGTCGGGTGTGTCAGATCTGTTGGGTGTGTTGGGTCTGTCGGGTGCGTCGGATCTGTTGGGTCTGTCGGGTGTGTCGGGTCTGTCGTGTGTGTTGGGTCTGTCGGGTGTGTCAGATCTGTTGGGTGTGTTGGGTCTGTCGGGTGCGTCGGATCTGTTGGGTCTGTCGTGTGTGTCAGATCTGTCGGGTGTGTCGGATCTGTTGGGTCTGTCGGGTGTGTCGGATCTGTTGGGTCTGTCGGGTGTGTCCGGTCTGTAGTGTGTGCCGATCTGTTGCGTCTGTCGTGTGTGTCAGATCTGTCGGGTGTGTCGGATCTGTTGGGTCTGTCGGGTGTGTCGGATCTGTTGGGTCTGTCGGGTGTGTCAGATCTGTCGGGTGTTTCGGATCTGTTGGGTCTGTCGGGTGCGTCAGATCTGTTGGGTCTGTCGGGTGTGTCGGGTCTGTCGTGTGTGCCGATCTGTTGGGTCTGTCGTGTGTGTCAGATCTGTCGAGTTCGGTCTGTTGGGTCTGTCGGGTGCGTCAGATCTGTTGGGTCTGTCGGGTGTGTCAGGTCTGTCGTGTGTGCCGATCTGTTGGGTCTGTCGGGTGTGTCGGTTCTGTCGCGTGTGTCGGATCTGTTGGGTCTGTCGGGTGTGTCGGATCTGTCGTGTGTGTCAGATCTGTCGGGTGTTTCGGATCTGTTGGGTCTGTCGCGTGTGTCGTGCCTGTTGGGTCTGTCTGGTGTGTCGGATCTGTTGGATCTGTTGGGTCTGTCGGATCTGTTGGGTCTGTCGCGTGTGTCGTGCCTGTTGGGTCTGTCTGGTGTGTTGGATCTGTTGGATCTGTTGGGTCTGTCGGATCTGTTGGGTCTGTCGGGTGTGTCGGTTCTGTCGCGTGTGTCGGATCTGTTGGGTCTGTCTGGTGTGTCGGATCTGTCGTGTGTGTCAGATCTGTCGGGTGTTTCGGATCTGTTGGGTCTGTCGCGTGTGTCGTGCCTGTTGGGTCTGTCTGGTGTGTCGGATCTGTTGGATCTGTTGGGTCTGTCGGATCTGTTGGGTGTGTCGGGTGGTCGGGTGTGTCGGATCTGTCGGATCTGTCGGGTGTGTCGGATCTGTCGGATCTGTCGGGTCTGTCGGATCTGTTGGGTGTGTCGGGTGTGTCGGATCTGTCGGATCTGTCGGGTGTGTCGGGTCTGTCGGATCTGTCGGGTGTGTCAGGTCTGTTGGGTGTGTCGGATCTGATGGGTGTGTCGGATCTGTCGAGTCTGTTGGGTCTGTCGGGCCAGTAGCTTTGGTCAGGGCAGGTGGTCCAGGTCCAGATGAGAGAGTCCTCCTGCAGCGGTCACAGGTGTGACTCCCGGCCCGTGGCCCTGTCCTGTGTCCCCTCTTCTGTGTCTCCTCTTCTGTGTCTCCTCCCTGTTGTCTCCTCTCCTGTGTCTCCTCACCAGTATCTCCTCTCCTGTTGTCTCCTCTCCTGTGTCTCCTCTCCTGTTGTCTCCTCTCCTGTGTCTCCTCTCCTGTTGTCTCATCTCCTGTGTCTCCTCTCCTGTTGTGTCCTGCCTGTTGTCTCCTCTCCTGTGTGTCCTCTCCTGTTATCTCCTCTCCTGTTGTCTCCTGCCTGTTGTCTCCTCTCCTGTGTCTCCTCTCTTGTTGTCTCCTCTCCTGTTGTCTCATCTCCTGTGTCTCCTGCCTGTTGTCTCCTCTCCTGTGTCTCCTGCCTGTTGTCTCCTCTCCTGTGTTTCCTCTCCTGTGTCTCCTCTACTGTGTCTCTCTCACTGTGGAATAAAGATCACTAGTCCCAAACAAAAAAAAACTCTTTGATGTTTGGATGTTTGACTGTGCTAAACCTTCTTTCCATCTCCTGTTCAGGGTCACCTGCTGTCATCAGGGGGAAGGCGGAGCTACACCTGGACAGGTCATCTGCTCTCTTCTATCAACAGGAACCACGGAGAAGCAGCCGTTTGTACCTGAACGTCTTGTAGGGCGTGATGAGGTCGAAGCTGCGGTGTTTCCCGTCTCGGATGGTTGATCCTCGAGCTTCAATGACTGTGATGCCGATCCCATTCAGAAAACACTGCAAACACAAACACAGAGAGACAATGGCTGAGCTCCTAAACACCTGAACGACCACACCTGACACCAACACCTAAACAACAACACCTGACTACAACACCTGAATGACCACACCTGACACCAACACCTAAACAACACCTGACTACAACACCTGAATGACCACACATGACACCAACACCTAAACAACAACACCTGACTACAACACCTGAATGACCACACCTGACACCAACACCTAAACAACAACACCTGACTACAACACCTGAGGGGTGTACTACGAAGCGAGATTAGAGGGTTAGCGAGGTATGTTGAGTCTAAAGCCAGGATTTCCGGTACCACGAAGGTGGCTCTCTTTTAACCTGGCTAGATCACCATGGTAACTTACTCTGCAAGCTTAACCTGGTCCGGAGCAGGTTATGTGCAGAGTTTAGGCTCAAATCGGCTATAAAAAGCACCGCCCTTTCACTTTCACCCAATCCTGTTGACTTTAGCGCCAGGATTGTGCAATGGAGGGAGAGTATTCAGAGACCGGACTGATCCGCTGGCTTCCCATGACCATATTCTCTATGAACGCTAGAGATTTCCAGCTGAGGGAATACGTTACATTTGTAATCTGCTAGAGCCAGATATTGGCAGCGCCACCAAACGCAGCCGTGCGCTCACAGTAGCGCAAACGGTGTGTGTTTCTTTGCGTTTCTTTGCCACGGAACCTACATGCATTCAGTTGGTGATGCAGAAAATCTGAGCCAGAATACTGTAATACTGTTCTTGCTCTTACTGAACTGCTGAATATGTTTGTAGTATTCCCTGGCCATCTGCCCACGCTTCAAATAAAAGAAGCGTTTTACTAAATCGCAGGTAACATAAATTAATAGTCCATTATATTGATAATCAGTGTGACGTGGAATTTCATGTGAAATGTTGTAATATAATTCATAGATTCCCCAGGGTGATAGGGTACCTATTAAAGTGGCTGGTGAGCGTATATTGGTATCACAGATAATATTAAATCTTAAATTAATTTCACATAGATTTAGCAAAAAACTAAAGTGATTTTCATTTATCATTCATAATGGGACAGTCAGACCTACATAATGTTTAAATCTGCTGCATTAAGTTTAAAGTTTAAGCGCTCTAAAAGAGGGAGGGAGATTAATTAAGGTGCATTAAGTAGTGAAATAAATATAATTTACTGTGGCAAGGGACACTACAGAGGGCCCGGGCGGGGTTTGATCCCCATACTCCCGGGTGGCCAGTCAGCCAAAGGGATATCCCCTTAGCCCATGCAGCCAGGACACGTCATCAATCGGAGGTCAGTGACAGGACCTCACACTGTCACATTACATATTTACACGATCTGCAATTTTTTCCCAGCACTCCTCTCTGGCTTTATTCGCACCAACAGTATTGCTTTTGGCCGTAAAGATTTCTTTGAAATCCTCATAGCCCTGCATTATTAAAACCTACTCCTCCTGACTGAAATATACGGACCGCCATCTATCCATTTTATCCGGAAGAGGCGTCAAATGACGAGTCAAACGCCCCCTTTTATGTGAACGCGCACAGAGCAGAAAGCAGAAAGCCGCGGTTAACAAAGATAGTTGATAACCACCGTCGTGGTACCAGTTATCTCTGATGGAGAGTTTCAGGTTTGTTAAGCCAGCTCACCCAAAGAAAGCCTGGCTGTGTCAAACTTGCTTCGTAGTATACCCCTCTGAACGACCACACATAAACAACAACACCTGACTACAACACCTAAATGACAACACCTGACCTTCAGCACCTGAACGACGACACCTGACACCCACACCTAAACAACACCTGAGACCTACACCTGAACGACCACACCTGACACCAACACCTGCACGACCACACCCAACACCCACACCTGCAGAACCATACCTGACACCCACACCTAAACAACACACTTGACTACAACACCTAAACAACACCTGACACCCACACCTAAACAACAACACCTAAATGACAACACCTGAGCTTCAACACCTGAACGACCACACCTGACACCAACACCTGAACGACCACACCTGAACGACAACACCTGAATAACAACATCTGAACTACAGCACCTCAAAAACAACAACTGACTACAACACCTGACACTCACACCCTAACGACAACACCTAAACTACAACTCCTAAATGACAACATCTGAACGACAACAACTGACACCTACACCTTAAAGACAACACCTGAACAACAACACCTGACACCCACATCTGAATGAAAACACCTAAACGACAACACCTGACACCTACATCTTAATGACAACACCTGAATGACAACACCTGCACCTTAACGACACCTGAACCACAACACCTCCCACACCTGAATGAAAACACCTAAACGACAACAGCTAACACCTACACCTTAATGACAACACCTGAATATCAAAACCTGACTTCAACACCTGAACAATTCATGAACTTCAGCACCTGAAAGACAAGCACCTGATCCCTACACCTTAAAGACAACACCTGAACTACAACACCTGACACCCGCACCTGAACTACAACACCTATTAAACACCTGACACCAACACCTGAATGACCACACCTGAACAACAACAACTAAACGACAACACCTGACACCAATGCCCGAGAGACAACACCCAAATGACAACACCTGACACCAATGCCTGAACGGCAACACCTGAACAACAACACCTAAACGACAACACCTGACACCCACACCTGAAAGACAACACCCTTTTTTTTTTCTTTTTTCTTTTTAGTTAGTTTATTTTGGTCCATTAATCAATCAAAAACATGCATCACAGAAAGCTGGATGTATAAATAAATGAACCAAAAAGGTGTAGGCTGAAGCCGTAGCTTATATAATGCCTACCCTTTTTTACAACATATCACATCACAACAAATCAAAATAAAAGGGATTACAGAGAGTCAATTACAACAAAAACTTGTGATATAAAGGATTTACAGGAGAAGCTGCTCTTGGTCATACTAAAAGTTTATATTTATCTATTGCCCTAAGTTTAAACATTTTTTTGAATTTACAGATAGAACTAGACATTTTTAGCTCATCACAGAGACTATTCCACAAGTTTACCCCTTTAACGGAATACATCTGCTTCTAAAGTTTGTCCTTACCTTTATTTTTTTAAACATACAAGTTCCCCTAAGTTCATACCGACTTTCTCTGAGTGAAAACATTTCCTGAATGCAGTGAGGAAGTAGGTTATTGTGTGCCTTATACATTATAAGTGAAGTCCTTAGCTCGACTAGATCTACAAATTTTAAAGTATTTAATTTAATGAAGAGTGGGTTCGTTGGGTCGCGGTATTTTGAATTATTTACAATTCTTATGGCTCTCTTTTGTAATTTAATTATTGGATCAATGTTTGTTATGAAAGTATTTCCCCATAGCTCCACACAGTAAGTAATGTATGGAACAATGAGTGAACAGTACAATATGTAAGTGGATTTCTGATTTAAAAGTTCTTTTGTCTTGTATAGGATTGCAATGGTTTTGGACAATTTAGATTTGATATTGTTTATATGCGTTTTCCAATCAAGTTTATCATCAATTATCACGCCCAAGAATTTATTTTCACATACTCGTTCAATTTCGACATCGTTAATTTTGAGCTTAACTTTACAATTTACTTTTCGGTTACCAAAGATTATAAATTTTGTTTTACTTAAATTCAGTGATAATTTATTGATATCAAACCAACTTTTAAGAACTTTCAGCTCTTTTTCCACTGCACTCAGAAGCTGTTCCAAATGTTTACCAGAGCAATATATACTGGTATCGTCGGCAAACAACACAAATTTTAACAGTTTCGACACATTACAAATATCATTAATATACAAAATAAACAGTATGGGACCCAGCACAGATCCTTGTGGAACACCATATGTAACTTTTAATAAATTAGAATTTTCATTGTTCAGATGTACATATTGGAATCTCTTTTCCAGGTAGCTTTGTAGCCATGTATAGGCTATACCTCTGATACCATATCTCTCCATTTTTTTCATCAAAAGCCTGTGGTCAATGGTATCAAAAGCTTTTTTTAAATCAATGAAAACTCCTACTGTAAATTCTTTGTTATCAACTGCAGTTGAAATTTCTTCTACCAGTTCAGTCACTGCCATCGAGGTGGACCTATTAGACCTAAAACCATACTGATGGTCATTCAGTATATTGTGTTTATTTAGAAATTTATCAAGCCTTTGTATGAACAATTTTTCTAAAATCTTTGAGAATTGTGAGAGCAGGGAGATTGGTCTATAGTTGGAGAATTGATGCCTGTCTCCACTTTTAGAGATGGGAATGATTTTAGCAATTTTCATTTTAGCAGGGAAGATGCCGGTTAAAAAGGATTGGTTACAGATATGCGTCAGTGGGGTTACAATACATTCTATTATATTTTTAACAAATGCCATATCAAAACCCGTCCAGTCAGTGGATTTTTTGTTCTTGAATTTATTAACAATATCAATAATATCCTCTTCAATTACACCGTTAAAAAAAATAGAATGAGTATTTTGTCTGATTATTGTTTCATCCAAGCCATCCTTATCTCTCGGTTCCACAATCTCATTTGTTAAGTTTGATCCAACATTGGTAAAAAACTTGTGAATTCATTAGCAATTTCCTTCGTTTGATCTATAACTATTTTATCTTTTAGAAAGTAGTTTGGATGTTCTGCTTTTTCAGAGCCCTTTTTGATTATGCTATTGATTACTTTCCACGTTCCTTGAACATTACTCCTGTGCTGTTCTAATAATTTATGGTAATGATTCTTTTTATTTGCCCTAATTATATTTATTAATTTGTTTTATATGTCTTGTATCTATTTTCTACTTCTTTGGTTCTGTGTTTTAAAAACAATTTATATAGTATATTTTTCTTTTTACATGCATTCTCAATTCCCTTGGTAATCCAGGGCTTTTTAATATTATTATTTTTCATACTCATCTTTCTTACAGGGCAATGTTTATCATACAATTCAAGTAGTGTGACAACACCTGACAACACCTGACACCAATGCCTGAACGGCAACACCTGAACGGCAACACCTGACACCCACACCTGAAAGACAACACCCAACGACAACACCTGATGCCAACGCCTGAACGGCAACACCTGAATAACAACTAAACAACAGCACCTGACACCCACACCTCAACGACAACACCTGACACCCACACCTTAATGACACCAACATCTAAATGGCAACACCTGAACGACAATACCTGACACCCACACCTTAACGACAGCAACATCTAAATGGCAACACCTGAACGACAACACCTGAGCTTCAACACCTAACTACAACACCTGAACGACAACACTTGACACCCACACCTGAACAACACATGAACCACAACACCTGCCACCCACACCTTAACGACAGCAACATCTAAATGGCAACACCTGAACAACAACACCTGAGCTTCAACACCTGACTACAACACCTGAACTACAACACTTGACACCCACACCTGAACGACAACACTTGACGCCCACACCTGACCCCTACACCTTAAAGACAACACCTAAATGACAACACCTGAATGACAACACCTGAACTTTAACACCTGACTACAACACCTGAACGACAACACTTGGCACCCACACCTGAATGACAACACTTGACACCCACACCTGAACTACAACAACACCTGACCCCTACACCTTAAAGACAACACCTAAATGACAACACCTGAATCACAACACCTGAACTTTAACACCTGACTACAACACCTGAACGACAACACTTGGCACCCACACCTGAACAACAACAACACCTGACCCCTACACCTTAAAGACAACATCTTAAAGACAACACCTAAATGACAATACCTGAATGACAACACCTGAACAACAACAACTGACACCTACACCTTAACGACAACACCTAAACAACACCTGACACCAACGCCTGAATGACACCTGACACCAACACCTTAATGACAACACCTTAACTACAACACCTAAACTACAACACCTTGACGACAAGACCTGACACCTACACCTGAACAACACTTGACCCCTACACCTTAAAGACAACACCTGAACAACAACAACTATAAAACAACACCTGCCACCCACATCTTAAAGACAACACCTAAATGACAACACCTGAACAACATCACCTATAAAACAACACCTGACACCCACACCTTAACGACAACACCTGAACAGCAACACCTGACTACAACACCTGATCCCCAGTATCAGGAATGCCAGTGGGTTTATGGTCCTGGTTTCTGCTCAGACATCACGGTGACGTCTGGTTCAGGTCAGCATGGAGACTTGCTGCACTGCTATCTCACAGCAAGAAGGTTCCTGATTCAAATCCCAGCAGGGAGTTTGCATTTTCTTCCTTTTTTGTGTGGGTCTTGTCCAGGTTCTTCAGGTTCCTCTCATGGTCAAAAACAGGTTAGGTTTACTGAGGACAGTAAATTACCCTCAACCCACTGGTGGGTGAATGAGGCGATATAAGTGTAGTCCATTTTAAATTGACTGTGTGGCTCAGGTTTCCTTTGTAAAAGAGATCACTGATAACAATGGGACTACCCTGGATAAATAAAGCTGAATAGAACATTAAATAATTAAAAAAAAAAAGCCAGATGAATCAAAGTTCTACGTCCTGTGTGGACGATCTCACCTGCTGGCTCTTGTACAGCCAGATCTGGTCCGTGTTGATGGCGGCGTACACCTTGGACTTGGTTCCCTTCAGTTCCAGGACTCCGTGTTTCTGGCAGTGAGATCCAGGTCCGAAGCGGCGCCGGCCGAAGACCAGCTGATCTCGGACGTGCTCCTGCAGCGTGGACACCCAGCGCCGCCTCAGCGCTGCCACACAGGACGACATGAAACGAAGACCCCCGTCATCACCACAGCAACCGTGTCTGAATGTCTGCTCATGATTACTTGTTCACGTGAAAAGGAAATTTTTGAAAATATAAATATTTAAATACCTGTAATATTTCTTCAGTAACGCATTTTTGATACATTTTTATTAAAGTAAATAAATAACAGCTTATTGTTACAAAAAAATAATGATTAAATTAATTAATGATCTGGGTCTCTGTAAAGGCTTGGGTTAGGTTATATTAAGCGGGTATAGATGATGGGGAGAATATCCTCACCACTTCTGACGTTACAAAAAACATTATTTTACAATCATCCTATATCTGAACTTTGCACGAAGCCTTTGCATACAGAACCAAATATGGACCAAATCCTGACTGGTATCAGTCAATTCATCATCAATGCTTGGATTTGGTCAGAATTTGTGGGTTTTTGATTGTCCACCCGCCTCTTGAGGATTGACCACAAGTTCTCAATTGGATTAAGATCTGGGGAGTTTCCTGGCCAAGGGCCCAAAATCAGACCAGAGAAGACCAGAGGAGACCACAGAAGACCAGAGGAGAGCAGAGAAAACCAGATGAGACCACAGAGAACCAGAGGAGACCACAGAAGACCAGAGGAGACCAGAGAAGACCAGAGAAGACCAGAGGAGACCAGAGGAGACCACAAAAGACCAGAGGAGACTACAGAACCCTTTACCTTCGTTATCCGTTCTGAACACAAAGATACGCTGACTTGTCACGATCTCAAACTTGTTCTCTTTGCCAGGGCGGGCCATCTGGATGGCAGCCAATGGGATCACTCCTTTGGGGTAGACGTCCTGGAAGACGCACAGGTGAAGGGGAACAGGTGAGAGGAAACCTGGAGAAGCTGAAGAAGCTGCAGCAGGATGTCTGCCTACCTTCTCACTACCAAAGTACATCAGGTTCTTGCCATCAAACTTCACAAAGCGTTTCTGGAAAACGTAGTTCCTGGAACACAGAACCAAACCATGTGACCTGACAATAACCTTTGACCTAATCAAAGAAAACATGTCAGGTCTGAGAGATGAAGCAGAAAAAGGCTGACAGAAACTGACAGACACACCGAGTGGAGGAGGAAGAGGAGGACGAAGAAGAGGAGAAGAAGGTGACAAGGCAGAGGCAGCTCCTCAGGAGAGAGGAGACACAGGGAGGAGCAGAGAGGAGGAGACACAGCAGGATGGCTGACCTCCGAACCCTGACAGACAAACAGAACAGCCTGTGAGGCCAGGTGAGAGAAACAAACACACATCTGGTCTGACCAGGTGTGTAAAATAAACGCAACCCTGGTCTGACCAGGTGTGTAAACCAAATGCACATCTGGTCTGACCAGGTGTCTGGTCTGACCAGGTGTGTAAAAAATGCAAGGTGCAGGTGTGAAATAAACGCAACCCTGGTCTGACCAGGTGTGTAAACCAAATGCACATCTGGTCTGACCAGGTGTGTAAAATAAACGCAACCCTGGTCTGACCAGGTGTGTAAACCAAATGCACATCTGGTCTGACCAGATGTGTAAAATAAACTCACCCCTGGTCTGATCAGGTGTGTAAAATAAATGCACCCCTGGTCTGACCAGGTGTGTAAACCAAACGCACCCCTGTGGCGACAGCTTGTCCAGCCAGCCGCTGATGATGGGCGGGGCTCTCTCAGTGAGGGAGGCGTAGCTGGCGTAGGGGGAGATGGTCAGGTCCTCGTCGGCGTCGGAGCAGAATGTATGTGGCGGAGGGGCGGGGCAGCGTGTAGGGGGCGGAGCCTCTCCGACTGTGCTGTAACCTTGAGAGTCTCCGGACTGAAGAACCTGCGACAGACGCTTTGTCCACCACCACCGCTGACACCTGACGTCCACATGAAAACTTCATTTACACCAACAACAGATGAGGTTTATGGGTTCAGGTCCAGAACCCGGTCCAGGTCCTGATTTCATCCACATCTAAATCTGTGTCATAAAGACAGAATCTTGAAGCTTTCATACAGTTTTTGGATTAGAATCTACAGGTTGATAAAGTCTGACAGCTTTTGTGAATCAACAAAGTTTCAAATGCTAAATTCCAAATGTTTTTTTCTTTCAAATTTCAGGTTTCAGTTTGGTTTCCAGAGAGCAAACAACCATGTAGGAGGTCAACGGTTTGAATCCCAGCTGATTTAAAACTGGAGCCTCTGATCATGAAAGATCACTGATAAGATCAACACATTTAACTTTGATACTTCAGGTAGTCATCTGGAGATGTGAACCACCCGAGACAGACAGGAAGACAGACTAAGAGACAGACAGACAGAAACTGGATCCTGTGACAGTAAAGGAAGAAATTCTGATTTTGTACAGAATTTCTGTAAAAAAAAGAGCTGCAACATGAAACCAGCTAAATATGATGTGGCCCCTGAATCTGTTCGTTTTGAGAGACAAAGGGACAGTCCTGCAACCATCCCACACAACCCCTCCCAACAGCTCCAGCTCCAGTCATCTCCACCTACGCCCACCTTAATGGCCCCACCCTTCCCACCCCCCCCAGTGACGACTCTTTGCATTCATGAGAGGGACAGTTTGTGTAAATATATTTATACTGTAATTTTTTAGTTTACATTGTTTGTTATATTTTTCCCTTAATTGCATGCACCATCATCGCCACAACAAATTCCTTGTATGTGTAAAATCGTACCTGGCAATAATAATAATAATAATAATACATTTTATTTAAAGGCACCTTTCTGTCACTCAAGGTCACCATACAGAGTATTAAAACACAGTTAAAAACAAAACACAATAAATATATATAAACACAGGCCTAGAGGAGACAGGTTAAAATTTGAAAGTGCAGTGGTTAGGACAGTGAAAAAGCCGACTTTAAACAGATGAGTTTTGAGTGAGGATTTGAACAGAGGGAGTGAGTCCAAATATCTAATTCCTGGTGGAAGTGAGTTCCAGAGCCGGGGAGCAGAACAGCTGAAGGCCCTGCTCTCTCTGGTGGTGAGACGGGCAGGGCAGACAGGTATGGAGGGGCGGAGTTATGGATGGCCTTGAATGTTAGGAGGAGAATCTTGAACTAAATGCGGTGTTTAATGGGAACCAGTGTAGCTGCAGCAGAGTGGGCGTGATGTGGTGGATGGAGGAGGTTCTGGTGATGATAAGGGCAGCTGAGTTCTGGACCAGTTGCAGCTTATGGAGAGATTTGTGAGGGAGACCGTAGCGAAGGGAGTTGCAACAGTCCAGGCGGGAAGTAACGAAACTGTGAATGAGGATGGCAGTGGTATGGGGGGTTAGGGAGGGGCGAAGGCGGTTAATATTACACAGATGAAAGTATGCAGACCGGGTGACATTATTGATGTGAGATTGGAAGGACAGAGTTCTGTCAAGAAACGACACCCAGACTCTTAACCTGAAGGGGAGGGGAGGACCGAGCAGTTATCAATGGGAAGAGAAAAGTGAACTGATGTGGCCCCTGAACTGATGTGGCCCCTGAACTGATGTGGCCCCTGAACATGATGTGGCCCCTGAACTGACGTGACCCCTGAACTGATGTGGCCCCTGAACATGATGTGGCCCCTGAACTGACGTGACCCCTGAACATGATGTGGCCCCTGAACTGACGTGACCCCTGAACTGATGTGGCCCCTGAACAGCACCCAACAGCCACTGCTGTGAATGGATTTCCGACAGGAAACATCTTACCCATGATCATCAGCGTGTCCGTCCTCCTCTGTCCTTGTCTCTCGTCCGTCTGCTCTGCTGTCACTCTGGGGAACAAACCAATCAGAGACAATTATTCTCCTCTGTACAAGCGCTGACAGACAGGTGAGGGGGCAGGGCTTGTCTCACCTCAGTGACAGGTGGAGGTCGTCTGGTCTGGAAAACAGTCTCACAGTACGGACTGATCTCCTCGTCTGGGTCATCTGTGGAAGCTGTGAAACGGGTCAGAACCTGGTCAAACTCTAGTTAGAAGCTGGTCAAACTCTAGTTAGAAGCAGGTCAAACTCTGGTTAGAACCTGGTCAAACTTTGGTTAGAAGCGGGTCACACTCTGGTGAGAACCTGGTCAAACTCTTGTCAGAACCGGGTCAAAGTCTGGTTTGTACCGGGTCAAACTCTTGTCAGAGGCGGTCAAACTTTTCTTAGAAACGGGTCAAACTTTGGTTAGAAGCGGGTCACACTCTGGTGAGAACCTGGTCAAACTCTTGTCAGAACCGGGTCAAAGTCTGGTTTGTACCGGGTCAAACTCTTGTCAGAGGCGGTCAAACTTTTCTTAGAAACGGGTCAAACTCTGGTTAGAAGCGGGTCAAACTCTCTTTAGAACCTGGTCAAACTCTAGTCAGAACCTGGTCAAACTCTGGTTAGAAGCAGGTCAAAGTCTGGTCAGAACTAGGTTTTGAGTTAAAAGAGTCAGTTTCACTCTGAGCGTTAACAGATTCTGGTTCTAGTTAGAACTAGGTTCCGGATTTGAGCTGTTAGTTTTCTGAATGACCAATATCTGGATCCGGTGAACTCACCTCTGGCTGATCCTGAAGAGTTGTTACTTAAAGTGCTGCCACTGAAATACACAAGCCAATAATTGATCAATACAGTCAGGATCAATACCATTAGGATTTGGTTTAACGGGGATTTCAGAGATCAAAGGCTCAGCTCTTCTGCTTCTATAGAACTGAAGGGAACCCTGAACTGGGTCTTTGGACCCTGGATTTGAGTCTTTAGAGGCTCAGAACAGAGGATACCTGTATCTGGTACTGTATCTAATACTGGACAAGGACCTAATACTGATACTGGACCCAGTGATGGAGCTAGTACTGGTACTAGTCCTGGGTTAGGGTTGGGGTATGGTACCTGTAACATGGACCTGGACGTGGGTCTGGATACTGGATCAAACGTCCATGTTGGGTCACGAAGGCATCATGAGTCAGATAAGTCAGTAGGTGTCCATTGACTCTGACGGGACGAATCCATTCCCCAAGCTACTGTAGCTTAGCCACTGATGCTAACGTTAGCTTGCAGTCACTGCTAACCACTGATTTTTCATAGTTTTATGGGCAGCCTCTCCTCAGTCCTCTGAGCCTGCTGGGTCCTGGTTTTACAGACCGGTTAACCCCTCTGACCCGGCTAACCTCATAAAACCCAAATAAAGCCAGCTCCACAACCTTCTTGACCCAGAACCAGTCCAGAGCACCTGTTTACCTCGTACAGCTAATGTGACGCTAGCGTTGTTACTGCACCTCTTCAGAACCAGACCTCGATCAGCTGACCCACCTGTTCCTCGCTTGTTTCCGGTCCGGACCAGGTCTTGGTGGAGTGGGCGGAGCTGACTGCTGGCAGCAGTAGCTTCTCACTGCAGTAGCGCTGGGGGAGGAGCCCCAGTAGATCTCATTGGAGACCATCTCCATGTCACCATGAGGAGGCGGAGCCTGTTTCTGCTCTGAGGGCGGGGCCCCACGGTTCAGCCTCGGGGGGACAGGGGGCACCAGCACTCTAGTGTCAGACAGAGACAGGCTGCGGCCAGGCCTGGTTCTGGTTCCGCCAGTCTGGCTAAGTCTCTGACTGCGGCTTGGGGAAGGCTGACCTTCTGAGGCAACGCATCCGCCAGGTGTGGGCGTGTCCTCGGAGCTCAGCGTCTCCAAGACATGAAAACAGATGGACTCCTGGGACAGCCTCCTGGGCAGTGCTGGCAGCGCAGAGTCTGGGGTGGGGCTGAAGTGGACCGGTGCAGTCCGGCGGCGGTTGAAGACAGTCCGGGGTTTGGGGACCGGCTTCAGTGCCGTGTGGCCGCTGTCAGAGCTCTTTAGCATGGCAGCGAGATCTGATGATAACCGGCGTAACGGTGCGGCGTCGGAACGCTGCTCTGTCAGCGACCAATGGCTCCCAGAGGAGATATCTGCTCTCTGATTGGCTCTCTGAGCCTCCGCCCTCTGGATGTGGCCGACCAATCGCAGGATCCTCTTGCGGTGGCCGGTGGCAGTGATTCCCAGACTGACCAGCGCGTCGTGGTCCAGGTGGGCAAAGTCTCCGGCCAGTAGAAGGCTGGCTTGGCGGAACGTGTCCAGGTACCTGCAGGACAAGCCAAAAGTCAGAAAACCTTAGACCAGTTCAGTACAGTTCTGTCCCGGCCTCGGTCCTCACCTCTCCAGATGGATCACCGCCAGAAGAGTCTCAACCGGTGTACTTCCGTCCAGCGAGGCCATGATGACCATGGCGGAGTCCGGTTCCAGCTTTGTCTCCTCCACCTGCATGGAACCTGGTGGCCATCACGGTCCTACAGCGGTGCCGGGCACTAGCCGTCCATCTACGGGAGACAAGGACAAGAACCGCTCAGAACGGAACCAACAACAGCGACAACGGCCATGAATACAAGACATTTAAAGATATGCAGGAAATTGACAAGAATAGAGCCTTCAGTTCTGCTCAGAACCAAACTGACAACAGGAACCTCAGCGACGAAGTTCAGGACTGAAACTGATCTTCCCGAGGTTCCTCAGTTCTGAAGGAACCCGGGTTCTTCCTGATGACCAGCATAAGTGGGACAAACATAATGCATACTTGTCTCAAAACATTCATTTTTGTCATTAAACAGTATATTTTACAAATTTGCAAATTTTGAATGAAAATTAGCAAATCATGATTTTGTGTAATTGTACAAATTATTTTTATAATAAAATTGCCACATTTGCAACTTTTTGACCTAAAATTGTTTGGTGAAGCTGGCAGGTCAGTGGTCATCTGGCTGCTCGTTACCACCGTTGTTCAGGTCTGTGATGTCACAAACCACGTTGTTCAGGTCTGTGATGTCACAAACCACCTGAACGAGAGGAAAGATCAGCATGACTCCAGGTTCAGGAATTTTCCTCTTTTTTCATGTATAAATAATTCATTTATTATTTGATCATGTCATTGCAACCAGATGATGGTCTGAAGGTGGTTGTGTCCAACAGGAAGTCAGCGTGACATCAGCAGCTCTGAGACACTCAGACAGGAAGCAGGAAGTGTGTTCAGCTCTAGGCTGCAGGGTGGAGGCCAGTACAGGAAACCCTGAGTGTTTTTGTGTCTAAAAGGTTAAAAAGGTTGGAATGTGTTAGACTTTAATGGACGCTGTTCTGTTGTGATTGTGTTGGTTCTCCATGATGACCACTCTGACCCTAACTTCACTTTCTACTCAACTGTTCTGGATTCAGCTTCAGCTTCGGTGTTTCACCATCACACATCAGATTTCAGCAGAAAACTCAACTAGATCCTGGGACCAGTCGGGATCATTACTGAACTAAGATCAGGGGCGGCCCTAATCCTGGTCCTGGTCCTTGAGGGCCGGTGTCCTGCAGGTTTTAGATGTTTCTCTTCTTCTATACACCCTGACACAAGTGACTGTCAATAACCGACATGTGCTGACCTTGATGATGATGGCCATTAATTAGATCTACCCCCACCCATTAAACCTACCCCCCACCCCTATAAACCTACCCCCACCCCCATAAACCTACCCCCACCCCCATAAACCTACCCCACCCCTATAAACCTACCCCCATCCCCTAAAATTACCCCCACCCAATAAACCTAGCCCCACCGTCTAAACCTACCTCCACCCGACTAAATTTACCCCCACCCAATAAACCTACCCCCAGCCCCTAAACCTACCACTGACCCCTATAAATCTACCCCCGACCCCATGAACCTACCCCCACCCCCTAAATCTACCCCACCCATATAAACTCACCACCACCCCTATAAACCAACCCGTGACCACATAAAATGACCCCACCCCTATAAACCTACCCCCACCCCCTAAATCTACCACACACCCCTATAAACCTACCCCCACCCCATAAACCTACCCCCACCCCAAAACCCCCCACCCCTATAAACCTACCCCACCCCCAAATAAACCTACCACCACCCCTAAAACCTACCCCCACCCCTAAACCTAAACCACCCCTATAAACCTACCCCCACCCCAAAAAACCTACCACCACCCCTATAAACCTACCCCACCCCAATAAACCCACCCCGACTCCTATAAACCTACTACCACGCCTATAGACTTACCCCCACCCCATAAACCTACCCCACCCCAAACCTACCACCCCACCCTATAAACCTACCCCTACCCCAATAAACTACCCCCACCCCATAAACCACCCCCACCCCCATAAAACTACGATCACCCCTATAAAAACCTACCCACCACCCCAATAAAACCTACCCTCCCCCAAAAAACCTACCCCCACCCCTATAAACCTACCCCCACCCCCTAAACCTACCACCACCCCCAACAACCTATCCCACCCCTATAAACCCACCACCACCCCATAAACCTACCCCCACCCCCAATAAAACTACGATCACCCCTATAAACCTACCCCTACCCCAATAAACCTACCACCACCCCTATAAACCTACCCTCATCCCTATAAACCTACCCTCACCCCAAAAACCTACCCCACCCCAATAAACCTACCACCACTCCCATAAACCTACCCCCACCCCCATAAACCTAACCCCACCCCTATAAACCTACCATCACGCCCATAAACATACCCCACCCCTGATGATCATTCAGACTTTATATTCATTTCTTTATATTCATATTGAACAGTCTGAACTGGACTCAGTGGTGTGGGTCTGAACTGGACTCAGCTGTTAGGGTCTGAACTAGACTCACCCATTAGGGTCTGAACTGGACTCAGCTGTTAGGGTCTGAACTAGACTCACCCATTAGGGTCTGAACTGGACTCAGCTGTTAGGGTCTGAACTAGACTCACCCATTAGGGTCTGAACTGGACTCAGCTGTTAGGGTCTGAACTAGACTCACCCATTAGGGTCTGAACTGGAATCAGCTGTCAGGGTCTGAACTAGACTCACCCATTAGGGTCTGAACTGGACTCAGCCGTTAGGGTCTGAACTAGACTCAGTGGTGGGGGTCTGAACTGGACTCAGCCGTTAGGGTCTGAACTGGACTCAGCCGTTGGGATCTGAACTGGACTCAGCTGTTAGGGTCTGAACTGGACTCAGTGGTGTGGGTCTGAACTGGACTCAGCCGTTAGGGTCTGAACTGGACTCAGCTGGCATCTTCAACTAAAACATCCAAAAAATCGTGCTGTGGAGCAGAAAAATGAATCTTGGTCAGTTACGTGATGAGAGTCTCAGAAACGGGTCCGTTAGGAAGGTCTGGGGTCAGAACAGAAGCTGGTTCCAGGTCTGGGGTCAGGACCAAGAAAGAACCAAGGCTGGTTCCAGGTCTGGGGGGCCGAACGGACTGGCTTGGTTCTGGTTCTGCTCTCATCTAGCACTTGCAGTCACATGTCATGGATACATGGGTGACATCATGATGATGTCACAGGTCAACAACAGTTTCACAGAACAGAAGTCTGAATGGAAACAAAGAACAACAGAAGGAGGAGGTCATGTGACCCACAGCAGATTAAAAATAACTCGCTGTCTCTCTGGGAAGCCGACAGGAAGTGAGTCAGCGAGGCTTCCTCCTCCAGACGGCAGCTGAACCAGCCTCAGTCCTGAGCCCAGACCTGGAACCAGCCTCGATCCTGAGCCCAGACCTGGAACCAGTTTCTGTTCTGACCCGAGACCTGGAACCAGCCTCGGTCCTAACCCCAGACCTGGAACCAGCCTCGTTCCTGACCCCAGACCTGGAACCAGTTTCTGTTCTGACCCCAGACCTGGAACCGGCCTTGGTCCTGACCCCAGACCTGGAACCAGCCTTGGTTCTTCCTCGGTCCTGACCCCAGACCTGGAACCAGTTTTTGTTCTGACCCCAGACCTGGAACCGGCCTCTCTCCTGACCCCAGACCTGGAACCAGCCTCGGTTCTTTCTCGGTCCTGACCCCAGACCTGGAACCAGTTTCTGTTCTGACCCCAGACCTGGAACCAGCCTCGGGTCTTCCTCGGTCCTGACCCCAGACCTGGAACCAGGTTCTGCTCTAACCCCAGACCTGAAACCAGCCTCGGTCTTGAACCCAGACCTGGAACCAACCTCGGTCCTGACCCCAGACCTGGAACCAGCCTCGGTCCTGACCCCAGACCTGGAACCAGTTTCTGTTCTGACCCGAGACCTGGAACCAGCCTCGGTCCTAACCCCAGACCTGGAACCAGCCTCGTTCCTGACCCCAGACCTGGAACCACTTTCTGTTCTGACCCCAGACCTGGAACCGGCCTTGGTCCTGACCCCAGACCTGGAACCAGTTTCTGTTCTGACCCGAGACCTGGAACCAGCCTCGGTCCTAACCCCAGACCTGGAACCAACCTCGTTCCTGACCCCAGACCTGGAACCAGTTTCTGTTCTGACCCCAGACCTGGAACCGGCCTTGGTCCTGACCCCAGACCTGGAACCAGCCTTGGTTCTTCCTCGGTCCTGACCCCAGACCTGGAACCAGTTTTTGTTCTGACCCCAGACCTGGAACCGGCCTCTCTCCTGACCCCAGACCTGGAACCAGCCTCGGTTCTTTCTCGGTCCTGACCCCAGACCTGGAACCAGTTTCTGTTCTGACCCCAGACCTGGAACCAGCCTCGGGTCTTCCTCGGTCCTGACCCCAGACCTGGAACCAGGTTCTGCTCTAACCCCAGACCTGAAACCAGCCTCGGTCTTGAACCCAGACCTGGAACCAACCTCGGTCCTGACCCCAGACCTGGAACCAGCCTCGGTCCTGACCCCAGACCTGGAACCAGCCTTGGTCTTGAACCCAGACCTGGAACCAACCTCGGTCCTGACCGCAGACTTGGAACTAGCCTCGGTCCTAACCCCAGACCTGGAACCAGCCTCAGTCTTGACCCCAGACCTGGAACCAGCCTCGGTCTTGGCCCCAGACCTGGAACCAGCCTCAGTCTTGACCCCAGACCTGGAACCAGCCTCGGTCCTGACCCCAGACCTGGAACCAGCCTCGGTCTTGGCCCCAGACCTGGAACCAGCCTCGGTCTTGGCCCCAGACCTGGAACCAACCTCGGTCCTAACCCCAGACCTGGAACCAGCCTCAGTCTTGACCCCAGACCTGGAACCAGCCTCGGTCTGACCCCAGACCTGGAACCAGCCTCGGTCCTGGCCCCAGACCTGGAACCAGCCTCAGTCTTGACCCCAGACCTGGAACCAGCCTCGGTCCTGACCCCAGACCTGGAACCAGCCTCGGTCTTGGCCCCAGACCTGGAACCAACCTCGGTCCTGACCCTAGACCTGGAACCAGCCTTGGTCTTGACCCCAGACCTGGAACCAGCCTTGGTCTTGACTCCAGACCTGGAACCAGCCTTGGTCTTGACCACCACCACTGAGCAAATAAAGTTTACACGGGTCCTTCAGTGTTTGCAGCCAGATGTTGCACATCTGGAGGCTGCTTCCACATTGTTATATCAGCTGTTGCTTAGCTCCAGACCCAACCACCCAGCTGGTTCCTGGCCGTTACGTCTCTCTGCCACACCTCTAACGTTTCAACAGATCAACTGATCCACCAGAGAGAATAAAATTAGTTTTATGTAAATCTCAGCTCCTCTGGTCAAGACAGATCATAATCTGGTTCATCTCTCAAACAACCATCATCCAGAGACAACAGGTGACCAAAAGGACTGTAGGGAGGTGGTCCCAGGAGGATGAAGAACCTCTGTGGAGGTGTTTTTGGTCCAGACCGGGATGGACACATGGAGATGACATAAACACCATCTCCACCACAACAGTGAGGAGCTTCACCGGGAACAAACCCTGGACCACCAGAGACCTGAAAGACCTCCTCAACCAGAACAAAGAGCCTTCAGGGAGGAGACATCAGGACAACGTCCACCCTCCAAGGATCCACAGCTCCACTGAATATCTCAGCCGTCTCATCCTCCACCTCAGTCATGGATCTGCTGCTGCTCCATCATCATCTCCAAGCACATCAAGAGATGTTGGGGCTCCTCCCCCTCCCACCTGTCAGGTCCAGCAGTCAGGTGAAGAGACATCTGGAGAGAATGAACAGGAACAAGGCTGCTGGTCCAGATGGTGTCAGTCCCAGAGTCCTGAAGGTCTGAGTGGACCAGCTAATCTACAGCAGCTCTTCAGCATCAGACTGAACCAGGAGAAGGTTCCAGAGCTGTGGAAGACATCCTGCCTTGTTCCAGGACCAAGAAGATCTCATCCATCTTCTCCTGATGACTACAGACCTGCAGCTCTAACATCCACCACCATGAAGGTCCTTTTAGACACTTAGACACTTTTATTGGTCCACCTGGAGAAGGAAACCAGCTCCTTCCAGGACCCACTGCTGTCTGGTTGGAGTTGAAGACTCCATCATTCACCTGCTTCAATGAACCACAGTCACCTGGACGAAGCAGCAGCTCTGTGAGGATCAGATTCTTCAGTTTCTCTAGAACATTCAACTCCATCCAGCTGCTTTACTACCAGAGAACCTCCAGAAGACACAGCTGGATGTCTCCACCATCACCTGGACCACTGACGACCTGACTGACAGACCACAGCTGGAGAGACTGAATGGTTGAGTGTCTGAGCAGATGGTCAGCAGCTCAGGAGAACCACAGGGAACTGGACTCTGACCACTGGTCTTCACTCTGGACATCTCAGACCTCCAGAACCAGTCAGAGTCCTGACATTTGCAGAAACAGTCAGATGAATCAGTGGTGGACCAGAGACTGAGGACAGAGAACTGATGGACAGATGGACAGAGACTGAGGACAGAGAACTGAGGACCAGAGATGAGGACAGAGGACTGATGGACCAGAGACTGAGGACAGAGAACTGATGGACCAGAGACTGAGGACAGAGAACTGATGGACCAGAGACTGAGGACAGAGAACTGGAGGACCAGAGACTGAGGACAGAGAACTGGAGGACCAGAGACTGAGGACAGAGTACTGATGGACCAGAGACTGAGGACAGAGAACTGATGGACCAGAGACTGAGGACTGAGAACTGGAGGACCAGAGACTGAGGACAGAGTACTGATGGACCAGAGACTGAGGACAGAGAACTGATGGACCAGAGACTGAGGACTGAGAACTGGAGGACCAGAGACTGAGGACAGAGTACTGATGGACCAGAGACTGAGGACAGAGTACTGATGGACCAGAGACTGAGGACAGAGAACTGATGGACCAGAGACTGAGGACAGAGAACTGGAGGACCAGAGACTGAGGACTGAGAACTGGAGGACCAGAGACTGAGGACAGAGTACTGATGGACCAGAGACTGAGGACAGAGAACTGATGGACCAGAGACTGAGGACTGAGAACTGGAGGACCAGAGACTGAGGACAGAGTACTGATGGACCAGAGACTGAGGACAGAGAACTGATGGACCAGAGACTGAGGACTGAGAACTGGAGGACCAGAGACTGAGGACAGAGAACTGGAGGACCAGAGACTGAGGACTGAGAACTGCTGGTCCTCTCTGTGGATTGGTGTGGAGACAATCATCTCATCATGGAGAAGAAGTGGAGGTGGTGGAGGAGGATAAAGACCTCAGTGTCCACCTGGACAACAGATTGGACTGGAGACACTGATGCTGTTGAGAAGAAGGGACAGAACAGACTTTAGTTCTGGAGGAAGCTGAGGTCCTTCAGAGTTCCAGCCAGATGTTCAGATCTTCTATCAGTCTGCTGTGGAGAGTTCAGTACATCTGCAGTCATCTGTTGGAGGAGCAGCAGAGAACCTGAACAAACTGATGAAGAAGACTGGATCTGATCTGAATCTGATCTGGAGCTGATCTGGATCTCATCTGGATCTGGTCTGGATCTGATCTGGATCTGATCTTGAGCTGATGGAGCTGATGGAGCAGAGGAGGATCCTTCATCAATGAAGACCATCATGGACGACCCTGAACATCCTGTACACAACACAGAGGTTCAGCAGCAGAGTGTCTTCAGAGGATCTTCAGATCTGCTGGAGATCCTTCCAGACCACAGCTGGAACCTTCTAGAACCACTGAAGAGACTTGGACCAGGACAGTTACAGCAACGATGGCGTTACCTTTAGGGATTCAATTCAATTCAGTTTTATTTATATAGCGTCTGTTACAATGTCAATTGTCTCCAGGTCTTTCCAGAGACCCAGATCATGACCCCCGCGCAAATATCATTAACTAAAGTTATAATTTTAAATCCTAATCAAGGATAATGGCAGTAAAAAACTCCCACAGAGGGAGAAAAAAAACTTTAAGCCACAGTGGCAAGAAAAAACTCCACTTTAAGAGGAAGAAACCTGGACCAGGACCTGGATCATATGGAGGGACCTTCCTGATGAAGACCAGCTGGATAAAGAAAGAAAAAGAGAGGAGAGACAGGACAGAGAGAGGATGGAGGACAGATAGAGGATGGATGACCGAGACAGGATGGAGGACATTCTGCTGTCTTTATTATTTTTCATGTTATTTATTCATATTGAGTTTCTTGATTTTTGTCTTTTCCAGGTTTGATCCTGATGAACACCAGGACCAGAACTTCCTTCAAGAACAGGAAGTGGACCACCCCCACCCCCCACCCACAGCTGTAATCAGCTGAGTGAACCTGTAGAACAAAAACAGAGGAAGCAGCTGTCCTCCACAGGAAACACGTCCTCCTGCTGGTGCTGCTGCTCCTTAGAAGAACCTCTTCAAGAGAACCTCTTCAGGAGAACCTCCTCAGGAGAACCTCTTCTGGAGAACCTCTTCTGGAGAACCTCCTCAGGAGAACCCCTTCAGGAGAACCTCTTTAGGAGAACCTCTTCAGGAGAATGTCCTCTTGAACTTTTATCTGCATACAAACTCAATAAATCCAATAGTTCTGCTCTCTGGTCCATCTCTACCTGGACTGTGTTGGTTCGGGCCAGGTTCTGATCCAGAAACAGATCAGATCTGTTCCAGCACAGAAGGTCTACACGATGGTGCTGAGAGGACTTGACCACATCTGAGACCTCCACCCTGCTGGGTCAGAACCAGAACCAGGGCTGGCCCTGGACAAAGACAGTCTAGGTGGTTGTTCAGTGTCATCACCACAACCACCACCTACTTTTGTTTCTGACGTCATCACACAGAAGAAATCATTTGTTTATCTGCTATAAAAATAGAGATGATTGAGAGTGACACCCCCCCACCCCTACCTCCACCGGGCTCTGACCTGCTACACTGGTACCGTGTCATGCGATTTGTGTGCAGCGCTGAAACGTCTGGATGCGTTGATGTGAAGTGAAGTAGAGATGAGGTGACTGACGGACGACAGAATTTTTTATTTTTAAAATTAAAAGGTGTAAGAAACTAAATATAAACTTTATTAATCAGTTAAATTACGCCATTTATTTTCAAGACATTTCATTTGTACTACTAACTAGTTTAGTTTGAATAAAGCTAAAAACGATGTTGTGATACCTGCTGAGGACTAACAGATGTCCATGAATCATCTCTGTGTGAATCAGTAACCAGCTGCTGCTTCTTCACTGACTCCTCCCACTTTCTGATGACTAACATGACTCATCGTGCTGCTCTGCTAAATCTGCTCTGCTCTAAAACTAATCTAGACTAATCTAGACCTTCTCTTAAAGGTCTTAGAGTTAGGTAGTTAGGGTTACGAGGTTACGGTGTTAGGGTTGGGGGGTTGGGGGTTAGGGGTTAGGGGTTAGGGTGAGTTAGGGTTAGGGTTAGGGGGTTAGGGGGGTTAGGGGGTTTAGGGGGTTAGGGGGTTAGGGGGTTAGGGGGTTAGGGGTTAGGGGTTATGGGTTAGGGTTAGGGTTAGGGTAAGGGGGTTGGGGGTTAGGGGTTTAGGGGGTTATGGGTGAGAGGGTTGGGGTTAGGGGGTTAGGGGGTTAGGGTTAGGGGGTTGGGGGGTTAGGGGGGGTTATGGGTTGAGGGGGGGTGGGGGTTAGGGGGGGGGTTAGGGGGTTATTGGTTAGGGTTAGGGTTAGGGGGTTGGGGGTTGGGTTAGGGGGTTAGGGGTTAGGGGGTTATGGGAGAGGGTTGGGGTTAGGGGGTTATGGGGTTAGGGCTAGGAGGTTAGGGTGTTAGGGTTAGGGGGTTAGGGTAAAGGGGTTAGGGTTTAGGGGGTTAAGGTTTAGGGGGTTAGGGTTAGGGGGTTAGGGGGGGTTAGGGGGTTAGGGTTTAGGGCGTTAGGGGTCCCAGTTCTCTGAAGCAGGTATGTTAACACATCTTTCTTATAATCTTAAATCAGTGCAGGTCAGTTTTAAAACAGTATGGATGTATGACTGAATCCTCCTGACTGGTCAGACACACCTGGATTAGACCAGTATAGACCTGGATTAGACCAGTATAGACAAGCACAGACCTGGATTAGACCAGTATAGACAAGTACAGACCTGGATTAGACCAGTATAGACCTGGATTAGACCAGTATAGACAAGTACACACCTGGATTAGACCAGTATAGACAAGTACACACCTGAATTAGACAAATACAGAACTGGATTAGAGCAGTATAGACAAGTACACACCTGGATTAGACCAGTATAGACCTGGATTAGACCAGTATAGACAAGTACACACCTGAATTAGACAAATACAGACCTGGATTAGACCAGTATAGACAAGTACACACCTGGATTAGACCAGTATAGACCTGGATTAGACCAATACAGACAAGTATACACCTGGATTAGACCAGTATAGACCTGGATTAGACCAGTATAGACAAGTACACACCTGGATTAGACCAGTATAGACCTGGATTAGACCAGTATAGACAAGTACACACCTGGATTAGACCAGTATAGACCTGGATTAGACCAGTATAGACAAGTACACACCTGGATTAGACCAGTATAGACAAGTACAGACCTGGATTAGACCAGTATAGACCTGGATTAGACCAGTATAGACAAGTACATACCTGGATTAGACAAGTATAGACAAGTACACACCTGGATTAGACCAGTATAGACCTGGATTAGACCAGTATAGACAAGTACACACCTGGATTAGACCAGTATAGACCTGGATTAGACCAGTATAGACCTGGATTATACCAGTATAGACACACCTGGATTAGACCAGTATAGACAAGTACACACCTGGATTAGACCAGTATAGACAAGTACACACCTGGATTAGACCAGTATAACCTTTCTGATGGTTTTACTGGGGTGTGCTGGCTGCCGTGGTGTCTGCTGGGAGAACTGGAGGCTGAACTGGAAGGGAGGGGCTGAGAGGAACAACAGAGAGGCTTTCTGACCCAAACAGACAGATGATTGTTCCTGACTGGAGGAGCACTGGGAGGACTGGGACTGGCAGTTCTGGGACTGGGAGAACTGGGACTGGCAGTTCTGGTACTGGTAGGACTGGGACTGGACCACTGGCTCTGAGTCTGTCAGAGCCAGGGGTGGTACCTCTGCAGGTCAGATCAGAGAGGATGTGACTGTGACATCACTGATTACATCACACATCCAGAGGCTGATGGTCTGAATCTCAGCAGGTCCATTCAGCAGCAGAACCATTAGAACCTATACTAGAACCTGCAGCTCACATATTTACACACTCGAGGAGGATCTACCACCATCCAGAACCACCAAAGCGGGACTGATCTTGCTCCTACCCTGGACCGGGTCTCTGGGTCTGAATCTGCAGTCACAACCTTGTTCTGAAGATTCTGCAGCTGCAGACCAGAACCAGGACCAGACACAGAACCAGCAGCTAACTCAAAACAAGGACCCGAAGCAGAACCAGGAGAGAACAAACAAACTTTAAGACACTGGTTCTGTCATCTCAGAACCACCTGAACTCTGGTTTCTAGTGGTTTTGAGTCCCGCTGTCTCAAAGTCCAGATCTGATTTGTCAGAATATTTCACTCCGATCCACACCTGACTGATCAGAACCACAGAACCAGAAGCAGAGACCCGGACAGAGATCCTGAGCAGAACCAGAGCCGGTCCGGTCCAGCAGTTCCTCGGTTCGCGTTTGTCAGTTTCTGGAACAATATCACATTTAAACCGTCTCACCTCTGATTCTGGCTGCTCAGTGGTCCGGTCCGGTTCCTGGTCCGGTCCCTGGTCCGCTTTCTGCTGTCGGGGTCTTGAATCCGGGGGAGCAGAGAGTCCAGAGGAGCGGGTCTCAGTCGGACTGGGAGTTCTGGAGAACTGAGCGGAGCGGCGATTCACAACAATACACACGACTGACGCTTCCGCTCTCCTCCACAATAAGAGTCCAAGGGCGGGAAAACACACTCTACTTCCGCTCAATACAAAATAAACTCCACAGTGGTCAACGATCACAATTAGATCAATATTTATCAATAACTATTTGTCATAACATAAAATAACAAGATTAAAGGCATTTAAAAACAGCAACAAATAAAAAATAAAATTAAGTAAAAATTAAAAGCAAAGTTTAAGAACACAAACTTAAAAGAAAAATGTCAACTGGACCACGTTTGGACTAGGTTGCAGGTTCTTTTGTTCCCACCTGACTGCAGACTGATTTGGACTGAGTTTAGGGTTTTTAATTAGATGGCTTGAACTCAGTTTAGGACCTGATGAGACCAAATCTGATCTCCTTAGTTTGAACCTGTTTGGGTCTTGTTTAGAGATGGTTTTAGACAGGTTTTAATACAAATTAATCTTGTTTGATTCTGATTTTGGGACTTTGTTCTGTCCTGGTTTGGTCCTGGTTTTAGTCCAGGTTTGGGCTTGGTTTTTAGACTTGGTTTTAGGTTTGGACTGATCTTGAGGTCCATTTTGAAAATAAATCCTGGAGTGGCTGCAATGAGGACCTTCAGCCTCCTGCATGTATGATCAATACATCCGGGTTATTGGTGATCAATACATCCAGTTCCTGGTGATCAATACATCCAGTTACTGGTGATCAATACATCCAGTTACTGGTGATCCTGAAAGAATGAAAAACACAGTTGTTTTAAATAATTAATGACATGAACGTCAATCCTGTCAGTTACCCAGAATCCTTCTTTCTAAAAGGTTTCAGTCTCTGTTCAGCATCTGTTATTAAACTGACATTTGAAAATAAATAATAGCTAATAAACTAAATAGCCCAAGAATCAGGGTTTGAGGAAGTAAACCTGCTCCTCACCAGGTCTGGTTCAGATCCAGCTGCCTGGTAACTGGTAACCGGCTCAACTGGACCCTCCAGCTCAGGCTTCAGTTAACTTCTTTTGACAAACAGAAAACTTAGTTTCACTGAGTTCAGGTTCAACAGACTCAGAGTTTCGACAGAACCATCTTTCTGAAACTGATCCCAGGTGCTTTAGACTGGTTTAAGACTGAGCTGGTTTTGGCCTGGTTTTTGTTTTGGACATACTTTAAACCAGAATTCAGACTTGCAAGAGCCTGGTTTTAAATCAGGCTCTGGGATGGTTTGGACCAGGTTTCTAGACTGCCACATACACTCAGCAGCCTTTTCATCAGGTCCACCTTACTGGTACCAGGTTAGACCCCCTTTCTCCTTCAGAACTCTTAATCCTTCATGTCAGATCCAACCAGGTCCTGGAAATGTTCCTCTGAGAGTTTGGTCCATATCTTCTTGACGGCATCACCAGCTGCTGCTCATCCATGATGAGAACCTCCAGTTTCTCCACATCCCAAAGCTGCTCTACTGGCCTGAGATGTGGAGACTGTGGAGGACATCTGGGTCCAGTGGACTCATTTTCCAGAAACCAGTCTGAGATGGTTGGAGCTTTATGACATGGAGCATCATCCTGCTGGAAGTATCCATCAGAAGATGGTCCACTGTGGTCATAAAGGGATGGAGATGGTCAGCAACAACACTGAGGTAGGCTGTGGTGTTGACACGATGCTCAGTTGGTTCTGATGGACCCAAAGAGTGTCAGAAAAACATCCTCCACACCATCACACCACCACCAGCAGCAGCAGCAGCAGCAGCAGCAGCCTGAACCGTTGATACCAGGATGGATCCATGCTTTCATGGTGGTTCCTCCAAGTTCTGACCATCTGAACGTGTCAGCAGAAATCCAGACTCATCAGACCAGACAACATTCTTCAATCTTCTGTGGTCCAGTTCTGGTGAGTCTGTGGTTCCTGGTCTCAGCTGACAGTAGAGACTCCTGCTGTGGTCTTCTGCTGCTGGAGAACATCCTCCTCCAGGTTGGACCTGTTGTGGGTTCAGAGATGTTCTTCTCCAGACCTCGGTTGGAACCAGTGGTTATTTGAGTTCCAGTTGTCTTTCTATCAGCTCCAACCAGTCTGGTCATTCCTCTCTGGCATCAACATCTGGATATCTTCTCCTTCTGGACCATCCTCTGGAAACCCTGGAGATGGTTGTGGAGAAGATCCCAGTAGATGAGCAGTTTTGTTAACGAGGAGCTGGACAGGTGCACCTGATAAAGAGTGTAGACTGTTTTCAGTCTTGCTCAGGACCAGGTGTGAATCCAGACTGGACCTGGATACTTTTAATCTTCTTTTCATTTTGCTTTAGACCTGGTTTTAGACTGGGTTGGCCTGGTTTTTCACTAATTTGGCTTGATTTGGGCCGACTGTTGATGAGGACCTCCATAAATGTGGAGATCTGGTCCTGGTTTACACTGCTCTGGTCCCAGTGGAAGGACTTTTAGTAGACATGTTTGAACCTGTTTAATTCAGTTTTGGATGGTTTGAACATGAAACTTGGTTCTTCTGGTTCTGGTAACGATCATTTCCTGGTTTCTGTGGTTCTGGTGAGGACCGGTTCCATGTTTGCAGGGTCCATATAGAGGCAGTATTGCCTCTGGGCTGTGTGGGTCCATCAGCACCGGACACAGGAAGTCCTGCAGGATGGTGGGTCCCGTCCTGGCAGCGGCGAGGACCTGGACAGTGGTGGAGTTTCCTCTTCGCTGCCAGAACAACAATCAGAACAGGAAACAGGAAACAGGAAGTGTCTGAGACAATAGAGTTGCATTCTTGAGGGAGAGCAGAGTTTCCTCAACTGAGCGTGCTCATAACAGTTCCTCAGACAAGAAGAAACATCTGAAACGACTGCTGACCACTGGCGCCGCCATGTGGTCTCACCTGGAACCCCAACCCTGGAAGTGTGGAGGCCCACTGCTTCTCTATGACCAGTGATGATGTCTATCCCTCCTGGCATTGGATTATTAACAATATCTTCATGAATCCAGATGATGAGGATGAGGAGGAGAAGGAGGAGAAGAAAGTGGTAACTTAGGAAATTAAGAAAGGAGTCAAAGGGGAAGGAGAAGGAGGAGTTAGAGGGGTACTTGGGATTGCTCACATGTCAGTTTAGTTCAGTTTCTGTTTCCTGGTTGGCTTCTTTAGAGGTCTGAACACTGATGGAAGGAAGAGGAGGAGCTAATCAGTTCTGCATCCTACCTTCTTAAATGTTCTGATTTACAGTTCTGGTCTCCATAGCTGGACTTCACAGCCATGACAATGTAAGCACGGTTTATAAATCTTAAGGGTCTTAGATTCAGAAATAGAAGTTTGAACTCTCTTCTAAATTTTACAGGAAGCCAATGGAGCTAGGCTAACACGGGACAGATGTGATCTCTCTCCTGATTCCTGTCAATCATGGCTGCATTTTGGATCAGCTGGAGAAAAAGAGAATTACTGGGACATCCTGATAATAACACATTACAATAATCCAGTCCAGAAGAGACAAACACCTGGATTAGTTTTTCAGCATCACCCTGGGAGACGATGCCTCTAGTGGTCGTCAGAGGAACTGCAGCCTCTAGTGGTCATCGGAGGACCTGCAGCCTCTAGTGGTCATCAGAGGAACTGCAGCCTCTAGTGGTCATTGGAGGACCTGCAGCCTCTAGTGGTCATCAGAGGAACTGCAGCCTCTAGTGGTCATCGGAGGACCTGCAGCCTCTAGTGGTCATCAGAGGAACTGCGGCCTCTAGTGGTCATCAGAGGAACTGCAGCCTCTAGTGGTCGGTAGAGGAACTGCGGTCTCTAGTGGTCATCAGAGGAACTGCAGCCTCTAGTGGTCGGTAGAGGAACTGCGGTCTCTAGTGGTCATCGGAGGACCTGCAGCCTCTAGTGGTCATCAGAGGAACTGCGGCCTCTAGTGGTCATCAGAGGAACTGCAGCCTCTAGTGGTCGGTAGAGGAACTGCGGTCTCTAGTGGTCATCAGAGGAACTGCAGTCTCTAGAGGTCATCGGAGGAACTGCAGCCTCTCGTGGTCATCAGAGGAACTGCAGCCTCTAGCGGTCATCGGAGGAACTGCAGCCTCTCGTGGTCATCGGAGGAACTGCAGCTTCTAGTGGTCAGTAGAGGAACTGCAGCCTCTCGTGATCATCGGAGAAACTGCAGCCTGTAGTGGTCATCGGAGGAACTGCAGCCTCTCGTGGTCAGTAGAGGAACTGCAGCCTCTTGTGGTCATCGGAGGAACCTGCAGCCTCTAGTGGTCATTGGAGGAACTGCAGCCTCTCGTGCTCAGTAGAGGAACTGCAGCCTCTTGTGGTCATCGGAGGACCTGCAGCCTCTAGTGGTCATTGGAGGAACTGCAGCCTCTCGTGATCATTCGAGCAACTGCAGCCTCTAGTGGTCAGTAGAGAAACTGCAGCCTCTAGAGGTCATCAGAGGAACTGCAGCCTCTCGTGGTCATCGGAGGAACTGCAGCCTCTCGTGGTCATCGGAGGAACTGCAGCCTCTCGTGGTCATCGGAGGAACTGCAGCCTCTCGTGATCATTGGAGCAACTGCAGCCTCTAGTGGTCAGTAGAGGAACTGCAGCCTCTAGAGGTCATCAGAGGAACTGCAGCCTCTCGTGGTCATTGGAGGAACTGCAGCCTCTCATGGTCATCGGAGGAACTGCAGCCTCTCGTGGTCATCGGAGGAACTGCAGCCTCTCCTGGTCATCGGAGGAACTGCCACCTCTAGTGGTCAGTGAAGGAAATGCGGTCTCTAGTGCTCAGTAGAGGACATCTTTGGAGATTCTTTGGAGATTCTTTGGAGACTCTTCGGAGTCGTCTTTGGAGACTCTTTGGAGATTCTTTGGAGACTCTTCGGAGATGTCTTTGGGGACTCTGGAGACTCTTTGAGGACTGGAGATGTCTTTGGGGACTCTTTGGAGACGTATTCGGAGACTCTTTGGAGACTCTTTGGAGATGTATTCGGAGACTCTTTGGAGACTCTTTGGAGATGTATTCGGAGACTCTTTGGAGACTCTTTGGAGACTTTTGGAGACGTATTCGGAGACTCTTTGGAGATGTATTCGGAGACTCTTTGGAGACTCTTTGGAGATGTATTCGGAGACTCTTTGGAGACTCTTTGGAGATGTATTTGGAGACTCTTTGGAGACTCTTTTGAGACTCTTCGGAGTCGTCTTTGGGGACTCTTTGGAGACTCTTTGGAGACGTATTCGGAGACTCTTTGGAGACTCTTTGGAGACGTCTTTGGGGACTATTTGGAGCCGTATTCGTAGACTCTTTGGAGATGTATTTGGAGACTCTTTGGAGAAGTATTTGGAGACTCTTTGGGAACTCTTTGGAGACTCTTTAGAGACTCTTTGGAGACGTATTCGGAGACTCTTTGGAGACGTATTCAGAGACTCTTTGGAGACGTATTCAGAGACTCTTTGGAGATGTATTTAGAGACTCTTTGGAGAAGTATTTGGAGACTCTTTGGGGACTCTTTGGAGACTCTTTGGAGACGTATTCGTAGACTCTTTGGAGACGTATTCAGAGACTCTTTGGAGACTATTCTGAGACTCTTTGGAGAAGTCTGTGCTTTAGAAGCTCCTCAGAAATTTAGAATATTTCGGGCGTCACAGCCCTTGAAATAATGACATCACGATGACATGGACATGTTCAGTAGAACTTTATTGATCAGTCATAACACACAGAAAAGAACAGCAAACTGACAAATGAACCAGAGAGTAAGAGACAAAAGATTATTGATTAATGATCATTTACATTCAGAACAGAGTTCACGTTAAGAATGCTGGTGTAGACCTTCAGTCATCCAGGTTAAGATGGTTCTGAAAGGCTGGGATTAAGACAACCAGACCAACTTTTGTTGGTTCAAGAACCGAGAAACCAGAAATGAGTTTTGAAGAAACTAAAAATCCAAGTAGAATCCACAAAGAATCAGGAACTGGTTCAAAAAAACAATTCCTGGAACCAATTTATGACTCTGGAATCAAGGATTGGTTCCAAGAGGAACCAAAACCAGGTTCTTGAACCATAAAAATAAGAGCTGGGAATCAAGAATACAAGAGTCCAAGAAGAACCAGGAACTGGTTTAAGAAACATTTCGAGGAACAAAATAATTTCTTGTTCACTGTCAGTCCAACACACCTGCAGCTTCAGTCAATCTTAAAATAAACCAGCAAACAGGAAGTGAGGAGAAGAACGAGGGTCCACAGAGGTCCTGAGGTCTAGGTCTCATCATCGTCGCTGAGGCGGTCCTTCTCCTCTCTGACGGTGCTCTCATCGATGTTCTCCAGAGAGTCAGCTCGCTGCAGCGTTAGCTCTGCAGCACTGAGGCATGGCAGCGTGTTCTGCTCCGGAAACATCCACGGCTTCAGCGCCGGGTCGTGTTTCCGCTTCCACTCTGGGTACTTTAGCGACGCCTTGTAGATCTTCCTCATGGCCTGGAGGGGGCAGAGACAGAGGGGGCGTGGCTTCACACAGAGGTAGAATCTGAGGACAGCCAACAGACAAATGTGACTCTTACCTTAGGAGCCACAAACTGAGACACTCTGTTCACCACCCACTTTGGTAGAGAACCTGCGGAGACAGATGGAGACAAGAAACACATGGACAAACACATGGACTCTGAGGAGATGACGACTGAAACAGTTGGTCTGACATGTGAACAATATGTCTGGATTCTGATGCTTCATGTACAGCTTTCTGAGGAGAGATGTGAAGTGGTCCTGGAGTGGATTGGTAGAATCAGTGAGTGCTTCATGTACTGTTATCAGAACTGGAACAACCCTCACATTCACATCAATATCTTTTAATTAAAAGGACGTCAATTATGTTTTGACTCCAAAATAGAGTCAAGCCTCGTCAGTAGAGAAACTGCAGCCTCAAGGGGTCAGTAGAGGAACTGGAGCCTCTGGTGGTCGGTAGAAAAACTGCAGCCTCTAGTGGTCGGTAGAGTAACTGTAGTCTCTAGTGGTCGGTAGAGGAACTGCAGCCTCTAGTGGTCGGTAGAGGAACTGCAGCCTCTAGTGGTCAATAGAGGAACTGCAGCTTCTAGTGGTCGGTAGAGAAACTGCAGCCTCTAGTGGTCAGTAGAGGAACTGCAGCCTCTGGTGGTCGGTAGAGGAACTGCAGCTTCTAGTGGTCGGTAGAGAAACTGCAGCCTCTAGTGGTCGATAGAGGAACTGCAGCCTCTAGAGGTTGGTATAGGAACTGCAGCCTCTAAAGGTCGGTAGAGGAACTGCAGCCTCTAGTGGTCGGTAGAGGAACTGCAGCCTCTAGTGGTCGGTAGAGGAACTGCAGCCTCTAGTGGTCGGTAGAGGAACTGCAGCCTCTAGTGGTCGGTAGAGGAACTGCAGCTTCTAGTGGTCGGTAGAGGAACTGCAGCCTCTAGTGGTCGGTAGAGGAACTGCAGCTTCTAGTGGTCGGTAGAGGAACTGCAGCCTCTAGTGGTCGGTAGAGGAACTGCAGCCTCTAGTGGTCGGTAGAGGAACTGCAGCTTCTAGTGGTCGGTAGAGGAACTGCAGCCTCTAGTGGTCGGTAGAGGAACTGCAGCTTCTAGTGGTCGGTAGAGGAACTGCAGCCTCTAGTGGTCGGTAGAGGTGAAAAAATGAGGACATCAGTAAAGTGAAACTATCTTGTGTTCATGTACAATAAGTGTGCATATGTGTTTAGCCATCATTTCATGATTTAGACATCATTAATATTAAAGTATTAAAGTAAGTAAGTAGCCCCGCCTCCCACCTCGGGGGTCCACCTGGGTCAGGTAATAGAGGGTTGAGCTAGAGGCTCCGTTGGACTGGATCAGATAGCCGGTCAGTAGAGACACCGCTCTGACGTAGTCCTTCTTCGGAGGATGTTGCTGCACACAGGGAGGAAGGTTGTGCTTTAAAGGGCTACATCACTGTTTTTAATTTAGAACTTTCCTGATGTTACAACATCATGTTTGTGTAGCTGCTGTTCCAGAACAGCTTCATTAGAGGGAGCTGACATCAACCCTCTGACCATGAACACAAGCAGAACTGGAACATTTACTCTAATAATTAACTGCTGCATCGACTAGAATGCCCCTTTGCTGTCTTTGGTTAACATGCTAATGCTAATGTTACAGCACAATGTTTAGCATTTTAAAGTGAATCATAAATCATGAGCATTAGCATGCTAATGCAACATTATTACATTCAGAAGGATATCACTAACGCTACAACTTTAGCATGCAAATGTTACTTCACAATGTTTAGCATTTTAAAACTATGGTTATATGATGAGCATTAGCATGCTAAAGGCAACGGTACATAATGAGTTTTGGCATGACTAAAGCTAACATTATGAAAGAAAGGATTAGCATGCTAATCACCAGAGACCATTAATGATGTCTTTCACCTCTTAGCATTGTGTTAACTAACACTTGGACAGTTCAGAGCTGCATGGAGGCTCAGAGGACACTGACCGGGTGTTTGACGGAGTAGTTGATGATCAGGTAGTCATCACCAAGGGGAAGCCACGACCTCATGGTGACAAAGTCTCTGTTCTTCAGAGGACTCGGACACTTCCCTTCAGACAAAACGAGAGAGGACGTTAACATGAGAGAGAGAACATGAATACGAGAGACAACATGAGAGACAACGTTAACAACACAAGAGACAACATGAGAGACAACTTTAACACGAGAGACAACTTCAACACGAGACAACGTCAACATGAGAGACAACACAAGAGATGTCAACACAAGAGACGTCAACACAAGAGACGTCAACACGAGAGACGGAACACGAGAGACAACACAAGAGACGTCACCAACACGAGAGACCACGAGAGACAACACGATAAATGACGTCAACACAAGAGAAAATGTCAACAGGAGTCACAACACGACAGGAGAAACAACGTCAACACGAGAAACAACATGAGAGACATCAACATGAGAGACAACATTAACACAAGAGAAGACGTCAACATGAGGGACAACATCAACATGAGAGACAACATCAACACGAGAGACAACATCAACACAAGAGACGACATCAACACGAGAGACGACATCAACATGAGAGATAACAACAGGAGAGACAACATGAGAGACGATGTCAACACAAGAGACAACTTTAACACAAGAGACAACATGAGAGATGACGTCAACATGAAAGACGACGTCAACACTAGAGATGACATCAACACGAGAGACAACATCAACACGAGAGACATCACAAGAGACAACATGAGAGATGATGTCAACACGAGAGACAACATCAAGACAAAAGACCACATGAAAGACATCACATGAGAGACAACACAAGAGACGACATCAACATGAGAGACGACATCAACATGAGAGACGACATCAACATGAGAGACAAAGTCAGCACAAGAGATGACGTCAACATGAGAGACGACGTCAACATTAAAGACGACGTCAACACTAAAGACGACATCAACACTAAAGACGACATCAACACAAGAAACATCAACACGAGAGACAACAACAACACGAGAGACAACATGTGAGATGATGTCAACACGAGAGACAATGTCAACACAAGAGATGATGCCAACACGAGAGACAACATGAGAGACAACATCAACATGAGAGATGACGTCAACATTAGAGACAACATGTGAGACGATGTGAACACGAGAGACAATGTCAACACAAGAGATGACGCCAACACGAGAGACAACTTCAACACGAGAGACAACATCAACATGAGAGATAACGTTAACATGAGAGACAATGTCAGCATGAGAGATGATGTTAACATGAGAGACGACGTCAACCTGAGACATCAACATGAGAGACAATGTCAACACGAGAGATGATGTCAACATGAGAGACGACGTCAACACTAGAGACGACGTCAACACGAGAGACAACGTCAACACGAAAGACAACCTCAACACATGAGACAACATCAACACGAGAGATAACGTCAACATGAGACAAGATCAACACTAGACACAACATCAACACGAGAGACATCAACACGAGAGACAACATGAGAGACGATGTCAACACGAGAGACAATGTCAACATGAAACATCAACACAAGAGACAATGTCAACACGAGAGATGACGTCAACATGAGAGACGACATCAACACTAGAAATGACATCAACGTGAGAGACATCAACATGAGAGACAACATGAGAGGCAACGTCAACACGAGAGACAACATCAATATGAGAGACAACGTCAACATGAGAGACAACATCAACATGAGAGACAAGGTGAACATGAGAGACCAGAGGGGTATACTACGAAGCGAGATTAGAGGGTTAGCGAGGTATGTTGAGTCTAAAGCCAGGATTTCCGGTACCACGAAGGTGGCTCTCTTTTAACCTGGCTAGATCACCATGGTAACTTACTCTGCAAACTTATCCTGGTCCGGAGCAGGTTATGTGCAGAGTTTAGGCTCAAAAAGCACCGCCCTTTCACTTTCACCCAATCCCGTTGACCTGAGCGCCAGGATTGTGCGAGGATAGGAAGAGAGTATTCAGAGAACTGACTGATCCGCTGGCTTCCCATGACCATATTCTCTATGAACGCTAGAGATTTTCAGCTGAGGGAATACGTTACATTTGTAATCTGCTAGAGCCAGATATTGGCAGCGCCACCAAACGCAGCCGTGCGCTCACAGTAACGGTGTGCGTTTCTTTGCGTTTCTTTGCCGCGGGAACCTACATGCATTCAGTTGGTGATGCAGAAAATCTGAGCCAGAATACTGGAATACTGTACTTGCTCTTACTAAACTGCTGAATATGTTTGTAGTATTCCCTGGCCATCTGCCCACACTTCAAATAAAAGAAGCGTTTTACTAAATCGCAGGTAACAAAAATTAATAGTCCATTATATTGATAATCAGTGTGACGTGGAATTTCATGTGAAATGTTGTAATATAATTCATAGATTCCCCAGGGTGATAGGGTACCTATTAAAGTGGCCGGTGAACGTATATTGGTATCACAGATAATATTAAATCTTAAATTAATTTCACATAGATTTAGCAAAAAACTAAAGTGATTTTCATTTGTCATTCATAATGGGACAGTCAAACCTACATAATGTTTAAATCTGCTGCATTAAGTTTAAAGTTTAAGCACTCTAAAAGAGGGAGGGAGATTAATTAAGGTGCATTAAGTGGTGAAATAAATATAATTTACTATGGCAAGGGATACTACAGAGGGATTGGGCGGGGTTTGATCCCCAGACTCCCATGTGAAAGTCACACATAATTGCCAGTCAGCCAAAGGGATATCCCCTTAGCCATGTAGCCAGGACACATCATCAATCGGAGGTCAGTGACAGGACCTCACTCTGTCACATTACGAATTTACGATCTACAATTTTTTGCCAGCACTCCTCTCTGGCTTTATTCGCACCAACAGTATTTCTTTTGGCCGTAAAGATTTCTTTGAAATCCTCATAGCCCTGCATTATTACAACCTGCTCCTCCTGACTGAAATATACGGACCGATCTATCCATTTTATCCAGAAGAGGCGTCAAATGACGCGTCAAACGCCACCTTTTATGTGAACGCGCACAGAGCAGAAAGCAGAAAGCCGCGGTTAACAAAGATAGTTGATAACCACCGTCGTGGTACCAGTTATCTCTGATCGCGAGTTTCAGGTTTGTTAAGCCAGCTCACCCAAAGAAAGCCTGGCTGTGTTGAACTTGCTTCGTAGTATACCCCTAAGGTGAACATGAGAGACAATGTCAGACAATGTCAATGACGAGAGATGACGTCAACATGAGAGACGACATCAACACTAGAAACAACGTCAACACGAGAGACATCAACACGAGAGACAACATCAACACGAGAGACAACATGAGAGACGATGTCAACACAAGACACAAGGTCAACAGGAGTCACAACACGAGAGACAACATCAGAGACAACATGACAGACATCAACACAAGAGACAACATCAACACAAGAGATGACGTCAACACGAAGGACAACATCAACATGAGAGACAACACGAGAGACAACGTCAACATGAGAGACGACATTAATGTGAGAGACAACATCGACATGAGAGACAACATCAACACGAGAGACATCAACACGAGAGACAACATCAACACGAGAGACAACATGAGAGATGATGTCAACACAAGACACAATGTCAACAGGAGTCACAACACGAGAGACAACATGAAAGACAACATCAACACGAGAGACAACATGACAGACATCAACACGAGAGACAACATGAGAGACAACATGACAGACATCAACACGAGAGACAACACGAGAGACAATGTCAACATGAGAGACAACATCAACATGAGAGACAACGTGAACATGAGAGACAATGTGAACATGAGAGACAATGTCAGACAATGTCAATGATGAGAGATGACGTCAACATGAGAGATGACATCAACACTAGAGACAACGTCAACACGAGAGACATCAACACAAGAGACAACATCAACACGAGAGACAACATCAACATGAGAGACAACGGGAACATGAGAGACAATGTCAGACAATGTCAATGATGAGAGATGACGTCAACATGAGAGACGACATCAACACTAGAGACAACGTCAACACGAGAGACAACATCAACACTAGAGACAACATGAGAGACGATGTTAACACAAGACACAACGTCAACAGGAGTCACAACACGATAGACAACATGAGAGACAACATCAACACAAGAGACAACATGAGAGACAACATGACAAACATCAACACGAGAGACAACATCAACACAAGAGATGACGTCAACACGAGGGACAACATCAACACAAGAGATGACGTCAACACGAGGGACAACATCAACACGAGAAACATCAACACAAGAGACAACATCAACACAAGAGACAACATCAACACGAGAGACAACATCAAAACAAGAGATGGCATCAACATAAGAGACAAGGTCAACACAAGAGATAACAGGAGAGACAACACAACAGATGATGTCAACATGAGAGATAACAGGAGAGACTATGTCAACATGAGAGACAATGTCAACACAAAAGACAACATCAACACGAGAGACAATGTCAACACAAGCGACAACATGAGAGACAATGTCAACACAAGAGACGACATCAACATGAAAGACAATGTCAACACGAGTGATAATGTCAACACGAGAGACGACGTCAAAACAAGCAAAGACGTTAATATGAGAGACAACATCCACATGACATCAGACAAGCTGAACATGCTGTGGCTCGCTGAGGAGCAGGTCAGAATGGTAGGAGCTTCAGGACCAGTGGGGAACCTACAGGAGTAGTATCCCACGTCGGCGTTGACGGTCAGCCTGCCAATGTCGTATGTCTCGATCATGTTGGTGTCCCACTTCCTGCGGTAACTGGTGTCATGGAGGACATCATACAGTGTCTCCGCCATCACATCTTTGCAGACAATCCTCATCTGAGACCGACAGACATGAGAAACATGGACAAATCAACTGCCAGTGTCTGGTGGTCCCTGCCTCTTTCCTGGGCTGCCTGATCTGTCCAGTCCAGTTTAGTCCCAGTCATGTCCTGTTTGTCTGCAGTTGATGACTTACCCGAGTTCAGTCTGTACCTAGAAAAGGACTTTGTGGAGACTCCTTACTTGTTCTCTTGTATATGGGTCTAAACCCTGTAAACTGTCAGGAACACATCACACATACAGACCAGAACCAGTTCAGGTGGGAGTCAGACCTGGTCCAGAGACCAGGAGGAGCTTCAAGTATAGGAAGGCTCTAAAGACAAAAACTTTTATTTAAACTGTCTAGAATACGCAGTGACGGTGGACCAGCGGTCTAGATGGAGGCTACATAGTGACGGCAGACCAGAGGGAGGCTACGTAGTGACGACGGACCAGCGGACCAGACAGAGACTACGTAGCGACGGCAGACCAGCGGTCTAGACGGAGGCTACGTAGCGACAGCGGACCAGCGGTCTAGATGGAAACTACGTAATGACGGTGGGCCAGCGGACCAGACAGAGGCTACGGAGGCTACGGAGGCTACGGAGGCTACGTAGTGACAGTGGACCAGATGGAGGCTACGTAGTGACGGTGTACCAGACAGAGGCTACGAAGTGATGCCGAAACAGCGGTCAAGACGGAGGCTACATAGTGACGGTGGACCAGCGGACCAGACGGAGGCTATGGAGGCTACATGGTGACGGTGGACCAGACGGAGGCTACGTAGTGACTGTGAACCAGACAGAGGCTACATAGTGATGGCAGACCAGCGGTGTAGACGGAGGTTACGTAGTGACGGTGGACCAGCGGTCTAGACAGAGGTTACATAGTGACGGCGGACCAGACGGGGGCTACGTAGTGATGGCGGACCAGCGGTCTAGATAGATATTACATAGTGACAGCGGACCAGCGGTCTAGACAGAGGCTACGTAGTGACGGCGGACCAGACGGAGGCTACGTAGCACCGTCACTACGTAGGCTACGTAGTGATGGCGGACCAGCAGCCTAGACGGAGGCTACGTAGTGACGGCGTACCAGCGGTCCAGACGGAGGCTATGTAGTGACGGCGGACCATATGGAGCCTATGTAGTGACGGCAGACCAGACGGAAGCTACGTAGTGACAGCGGACCAGACGGAGGCTATGTAGTGACGGTGGACCAGCGGTCCAGTGGGAGGCTACGTAGTGACGGTGGACTAGCGGTCCAGACGGAGGCTATGTAGTGACGGTGGACCAGCGGTCTAGACGGAGGCTACGTAGTGACGGTGGACCAGCGGTCCAGATGGAGGCTACGTAGTGACGGCGGACCATATGGAGCCTATGTAGTGACGGCAGACCAGACGGAAGCTACGTAGTGACAGCGGACCAGACGGAGGCTATGTAGTGACGGTGGACCAGCGGTCCAGTGGGAGGCTACGTAGTGACGGTGGACTAGCGGTCCAGACGGAGGCTATGTAGTGACGGTGGACCAGCGGTCTAGACGGAGGCTACGTAGTGACGGTGGACCAGCGGTCCAGATGGAGGCTATGTAGTGACGGTGGACTAGCGGTCCAGACGGAGGCTATGTAGTGACGGTGGACCAGCGGTCTAGACGGAGGCTACCTAGTGACGGTGGACCAGCGGTCCAGATGGAGGCTACGTAGTGACGGTGGACTAGCAGTCCAGACGGAGGCTACGTAGTGACGGTGGACCAGCGGTCTAGCTGGAGGCTATGGAGGCTACGTAGTGACGGCGGTCCAGCAGTCTAGACGGAGGCTACGTAGTGACGGTGGACCAGCGGACCAGACGGAGGCTACGTAGTGATGGTGGACCAGCGGTCCAGATGGAGGCTACGTAGTGACGGTGGACCAGTGGTCCAGATGGAGGCTACGTAGGGACGGTGAACTAGCGGTCCAGACGGAGGCTACGTAGTGACGGTGGACCAGCGGTCTAGACGGAGGCTACGTAGTGACGGTGGACCAGCGGTCCAGATGGAGGCTACGTAGTGACGGTGGACCAGCTGTCCAGATGGAGGCTAAGTAGTGACGGTGGACTAGCAGTCCAGACGGAGGCTACGTAGTGACGGTGGACCAGCATCTAGCTGGAGGTTATGGAGGCTACGGAGGCTACGGAGGCTACGGAGTGACGGCGGACCAGCAGTCTAGACGGAGGCTACGTAGTGACGGTGGACCAGCGGTCCAGATGGAGGCTATGGAGTGACGGTGGACCAGCGGTCCAGACGGAGGCTACGTAGTGATGGTGGACCAGCGGTCCAGATGGAGGCTACGGAGTGACGGTGGACCAGCGGTCCAGATGGTGGCTACGTAGTGACGGTGGAGCAGCGGTCCAGACGGAGGCTACGTAGTGACGGTGGACCAGCGGTCTAGACGGAGGCTACGTAGTGACGGTGGACCAGCGGTCCAGATGGAGGCTACGTAGTGACGGTGGACCAGCTGTCCAGATGGAGGCTAAGTAGTGACGGTGGACTAGCAGTCCAGACGGAGGCTACGTAGTGACGGTGTACCAGACAGAGGCTACGAAGTGATGCCGAAACAGCGGTCAAGACGGAGGCTACATAGTGACGGTGGACCAGCGGACCAGACGGCTATGGAGGCTACATGGTGACGGTGGACCAGACGGAGGCTACGTAGTGACTGTGAACCAGACAGAGGCTACATAGTGATGGCAGACCAGCGGTGTAGACGGAGGTTACGTAGTGACGGTGGACCAGCGGTCTAGACAGAGGTTACATAGTGACGGCGGACCAGACGGGGGCTACGTAGTGATGGCGGACCAGCGGTCTAGATAGATATTACATAGTGACAGCGGACCAGCGGTCTAGACAGAGGCTACGTAGTGACGGCGGACCAGACGGAGGCTACGTAGCACCGTCACTACGTAGGCTACGTAGTGATGGCGGACCAGCAGCCTAGACGGAGGCTACGTAGTGACGGCGTACCAGCGGTCCAGATGGAGGCTATGTAGTGACGGCGGACCATATGGAGCCTATGTAGTGACGGCAGACCAGACGGAAGCTACGTAGTGACAGCGGACCAGACGGAGGCTATGTAGTGACGGTGGACCAGCGGTCCAGTGGGAGGCTACGTAGTGACGGTGGACTAGCGGTCCAGACGGAGGCTATGTAGTGACGGTGGACCAGCGGTCTAGACGGAGGCTACGTAGTGACGGTGGACCAGCGGTCCAGATGGAGGCTACGTAGTGACGGCGGACCATATGGAGCCTATGTAGTGACGGCAGACCAGACGGAAGCTACGTAGTGACAGCGGACCAGACGGAGGCTATGTAGTGACGGTGGACCAGCGGTCCAGTGGGAGGCTACGTAGTGACGGTGGACTAGCGGTCCAGACGGAGGCTATGTAGTGACGGTGGACCAGCGGTCTAGACGGAGGCTACGTAGTGACGGTGGACCAGCGGTCCAGATGGAGGCTATGTAGTGACGGTGGACTAGCGGTCCAGACGGAGGCTATGTAGTGACGGTGGACCAGCGGTCTAGACGGAGGCTACCTAGTGACGGTGGACCAGCGGTCCAGATGGAGGCTACGTAGTGACGGTGGACTAGCAGTCCAGACGGAGGCTACGTAGTGACGGTGGACCAGCGGTCTAGCTGGAGGCTATGGAGGCTACGTAGTGACGGCGGTCCAGCAGCAGTCTAGACGGAGGCTACGTAGTGACGGTGGACCAGCGGTCCAGATGGAGGCTACGTAGTGACGGTGGACCAGTGGTCCAGATGGAGGCTACGTAGGGACGGTGAACTAGCGGTCCAGAGGCTACGTAGTGACGGTGGACCAGCGGTCTAGACGGAGGCTACGTAGTGACGGTGGACCAGCGGTCCAGATGGAGGCTACGTAGTGACGGTGGACCAGCTGTCCAGATGGAGGCTAAGTAGTGACGGTGGACTAGCAGTCCAGACGGAGGCTACGTAGTGACGGTGGACCAGCATCTAGCTGGAGGTTATGGAGGCTACGGAGGCTACGGAGGCTACGGAGGCTACGGAGTGACGGCGGACAGTCTAGACGGAGGCTACGTAGTGCGGTGGACCAGCGGTCCAGATGGAGGCTATGGAGTGACGGTGGACCAGCGGTCCAGACGGAGGCTACGTAGTGATGGTGGACCAGCGGTCCAGATGGAGGCTACGGAGTGACGGTGGACCAGCGGTCCAGATGGTGGCTACGTAGTGACGGTGGAGCAGCGGTCCAGACGGAGGCTACGTAGTGACGGTGGAGCGGTAGACGGAGGCTACGTAGTGACGGTGGACCAGCTGTCCAGATGGAGGCTAAGTAGTGACGGTGGACTAGCAGTCCAGACGGAGGCTACGTAGTGACGGTGGACCAGCGGTCTAGCTGGAGGCTACGGAGGCTACGGAGGCTACGGAGGCTACGGAGTGACGGCGGACCAGCAGTCTAGACGGAGGCTACGTAGTGACGGTGGACCAGCGGACCAGACAGAGGCTACGTAGTGATGGTGGACCAGCGGTCCAGATGGAGGCTACGGAGTGACGGTGGACCAGCGGTCCAGACGGAGGCTACGTAGTGATGGTGGACCAGCGGTCCAGATGGAGGCTACGTAGTGACGGTGGAGCAGCGGTCCAGACGGAGGCTACGTAGTGACGGTGGACCAGCGGTCCGGAGGCTACAGTGAGGTGGACCAGCGAGTGAGGCTAAGTAGTGACGGACTAGCAGTCCAGACGGAGGCTACGTAGTGACGGTGGACCAGCGGTCTAGCTGGAGGCTACGGAGGCTACGGAGGCTACGGAGGCTACGGAGGCTACGGAGTGACGGCGGACCAGCAGTCTAGACGGAGGCTACGTAGTGACGGTGGACCAGCGGACAAGACAGAGGCTACGTAGTGATGGTGGACCAGCGGTCCAGATGGAGGCTACGGAGTGACGGTGGACCAGCGGTCCAGATGGTGGCTACGTAGTGACGGTGGACCAGCGGTCCAGACGGAGGCTACGTAGTGACGGTGGACCAGCGGTCCAGAAGGAGGCTACGTAGTGACGGTGGACCAGCGGTCCAGACGGAGGCTACGTAGTGACGGTGGACCAGCGGTCCAGACGGAGGCTACGTAGTGACAGTGGACCAGCGGTCCAGATGGAGGCTACGTAGTGACGGTGGAGCAGCGGTCCAGACGGAGGCTACGTAGTGACGGTGGACCAGCGGTCTAGACGGAGGCTACGTAGTGACGGTGGACCAGCGGTCCAGATGGAGGCTACGTAGTGACGGTGGAGCAGCGGTCCAGACGGAGGCTACGTAGTGACAGTGGACCAGCGGTCCAGAAGGAGGCTACGTAGTGACGGTGGAGCAGCGGTCCAGACGGAGGCTACGTAGTGACGGTGGACCAGCGGTCTAGACGGAGGCTACGTAGTGACGGTGGACCAGCGGTCCAGATGGAGGCTACGTAGTGACGGTGGACCAGCGGTCCAGATGGAGGCTACGTAGTGACGGTGGACTAGCAGTCCAGACGGAGGCTACGTAGTGACGGTGGACTAGCGGTCCAGACTGAGGCTACATATTGATGGCGGACCAGCGGTCCAGATGGAGGCTACGTAGTGACGGTGGACTAGCAGTCCAGATGGAGGCTACGTAGTGACGGTGGACCAGCGGTCCAGATGGAGGCTACGTAGTGACGGTGGACCAGCGGTCTAGACGGAGGCTACGTAGTGACGGTGGACCAGCGGTCCAGATGGAGGCTACGTAGTGACGGTGGACTAGCAGTCCAGATGGAGGCTAAGTAGTGACGGTGGACTAGCAGTCCAGACGGAGGCTACGTAGTGACGGTGGACCAGCGGTCTAGCTGGAGGCTACGGAGGCTACGGAGGCTACGGAGGCTACGGAGTGACGGCGGACCAGCAGTCTAGACGGAGGCTACGTAGTGACGGTGGACCAGCGGACCAGACAGAGGCTACGTAGTGATGGTGGACCAGCGGTCCAGATGGAGGCTACGGAGTGACGGTGGACCAGCGGTCCAGATGGTGGCTACGTAGTGACGGTGGACCAGCGGTCCAGACGGAGGCTAGGTAGTGACGGTGGACCAGCGGTCCAGAAGGAGGCTACGTAGTGACGGTGGACCAGCGGTCCAGACGGAGGCTACGTAGTGACGGTGGACCAGCGGTCCAGACGGAGGCTACGTAGTGACAGTGGACCAGCGGTCCAGATGGAGGCTACGTAGTGACGGTGGAGCAGCGGTCCAGACGGAGGCTACGTAGTGACGGTGGACCAGCGGTCTAGACGGAGGCTACGTAGTGACGGTGGACCAGCGGTCCAGATGGAGGCTACGTAGTGACGGTGGAGCAGCGGTCCAGACGGAGGCTACGTAGTGACAGTGGACCAGCGGTCCAGAAGGAGGCTACGTAGTGACGGTGGAGCAGCGGTCCAGACGGAGGCTACGTAGTGACGGTGGACCAGCGGTCTAGACGGAGGCTACGTAGTGACGGTGGACCAGCGGTCCAGACAGACACTTGGGTTTCTGGAGGACACGTGTCATGACATGTTATAGTGGAGGTTTTGGTTTGTTTTTTGGTGAAGTTCATGAGAGTCCAGACGCTGGTCTCTGGTTCTGTTTTTTTTTTTTTGTTATCTCTGTTGTTGCTTTTTTCAGAAGCTTTTTTTAAGGATGTGAAGGTTTCCTGGTTTCCATGACCTCCTTCACAGAGCAGAGCTCCATTCTGAGTGTGAGGCCGTCATGTGAGACGCTGCTGAGCTGCAGGACGTCACCTTTTTTCCATGGCGGTAACGCTCAAGAGTGTCAGGCTCAGCTGGACTTCGGTCATCAGATCTGCAGACGGCTGGAGATGGAAAAATGCTCCGTGTAACTCAATCAGCAGACTCTGCTGCTGCGTTAATCTTTCATGACCTCTTTGTCTGTCAGTCAGCAGCCTTCTGTCAGTCCGGTTCTGGCTGAGCTCATCCCTGCTGTCAGCAGGTGAGGGGCGTGGTTACAGGTGTCCAGCCCATCAGAACGTTCACCAGCTGCTGCGCTAACTGCAGATCCCAACACGCCCTCTAGATTTTCACAATATAAGCGTTGAAGTGGAACACTTTCTGTTGGGCAGTGAAGTAACATTTCAGACCAGTTTAAAGCTCTTTGGGAGCCCTCCAGAATTGTCTCTGTTCTGGTCCAGGAACCAGACACATCTCCCTTCTGGTCCAGGAACCAGACGTGTCTCGCTTCTGGTCCAGGAACCAGACACTTCTCCCTTCTGGTCCAGGAATTAGACACATCTCCCTTCTAGTCCAGGAACCAGACACGTCTCCGTTCTAATCCAGGAACCAGACGTGTCTCCCATCTGGTCCAGGAACCAGACACTTCTCCCTTCTGGTCCAGGAACTAGACACATCTTCCTTTTGGTCCAGGAACCAGACACGTCTCCGTTCTGGTCCAGGAACTAGACACGTCTCCATTCTGGTCCAGAATCCAGAAATGTCTTCCTTCTGGTCCAGGAACCAGACACTTCTCCCTTCTGGTCCAGGAACTAGACAAATCTCCCTTCTGGTCCAGGAGCCAGACACGTCTCTGTTCTGGTCCAGGAACCAGACACGTTTCCGTTCTGGTCCAGGAACCAGACAAGTCTCCGTTCTGGTCCAGGAACCAGAAATGTCTCCGTTCTTGTCCAGGAACCAGACACGTCTCCATTCTGGTCCAGCAGCCAGACACATCTCCGTTCTGGTCCAGGAACCAGAAATGTCTCTGTTCTGGTCCAGGAGCCAGACACGTCTCCGTTCTGGTCCAGGAACCAGACACGTTTCCGTTCTGGTCCAGGAACCAGAAATGTCTCCGTTCTGGTCCAGGAACCAGACACGTCTCAGTTCTGGTCCAGGAACCATAAATGTCTCTGTTCTGGTCCAGGAACCAGATTTTACGACACAAGCAGGTTTCTCTAACTGCCAGACACACATTAATTACATTAACTTATTTTTAGACCAAACTATTGCTGTAATTACTCCTATAAGTCTAATTACAGTGAGTCAGTCTGCACGAAGCCACAGCAGGATTTATTACCAATTAGACGGCAGCTAAATTCATTTGATAAAACTTAGAGTCGGGTTTCAGCTCGTCTGTTCAGGTGAAACTGAACCCTGTTGGTCAGAGACAACTGTCAGACGTGAAACCAACACCACAGAGCAGCTTCAGGAGAAGAATCCAGAATGGTTCCAGGGAAGAACCTGGACTCTGGTACCGGTCCAGGAGAAAGGGTCTGGAGCTTTAACAGAAACAACCAATGTTAAAGATTAGTCAAGTGAAGACCCTGATCCTTGTTCTAGTAGAGATCCTGATCCTAATAGAGATCCTGATTCTGGCCCTGATCCTAATCAGTCCTCATCCTGGTTCTGGTCCAAAGCCTGATCCTACTCTCTATACTAATCCTGATCCAAATACAGATCCTGATCGTGGTCCAAGTCGTGACCCAAAACTCAGTTCTGGTCCTGATCCTAATGAAGGTCCTTATTCAGATCCTAAACCCAGTCCTGGTCCAACTCCTAGTCCCAGTCCCCATGCTGATTCCAATGCTGTGCTGTTCCTGGTCTTGCTCCAGTCCTAGTCATGGTTCTAATCCCAGTCCTGCTCCTGGTTCTGGTCCTCAGGTGAGTCTCACCTTGAGCTTGTGTACAGAGCTGCTTTGGTCCTCGCGGCACCACACCGTCACCCCTCCTTTGCTGTAGCGGCTCGTCCATCCATCTGCGCTCAGACACTGCTCCCTGAACGAGCTGAAGTCTGAGTCGTCCGGGATCTGGACCGGCATCTCCGGGTCTGAAGAGCAGGTGGTCCAGCAGCAGGTCTAAGGATCCGTAGAGCTGCCGTGGTTTTTATCAGCCTCCTAGTGCAGAGATGGGACGGAGGTGGCAGAGCGCTCACTCTGCTGCCTCTAAAGGAAATCTCCTGTCTGTTGTACCTGAGCTCTGAAGGACTCCGCCCACCGGGACCAGAGGGGGGCGGGGACACAGCTTTAACAATGATGGTCTTGTGTTTCATTCCTGCTTCTGGTGTCGTGGAGACAAACAGGTGAGATAAACTGCAGTTAGGTGACCCAGATTCCCATTAAGATCACATTTAAAGCAGCTCTGTGATTGGCTGCTGGTCTGTGTGGTGCATGATGGGAGTTGTAGTTCACCTCTTTCAATCTGTATTTATGAGATGTTTTTATTTCTGAAAAAGTTCAGTCTTCATCAGTCCTGGTTTGGCCCTAGTCCTGAACCTAAATGAGGAGGAGTTAGGAGACACGAGGAGAAGGAATCAAAAGAAGGAATCATGAAGAGAGAGGAGTCATGAGGAGGAGAGGAAGCTGTCATTTAAACTGAGCAGTGACACATCTGTGTTTGTTTCTGATCTCTGTCAGACCAACATGGAGGTTTTAAACTTGTTTATTGTCTTTAGACACAACATCATGAAACCATCTAAAGTAATTTAAAACCATCTATAATATTTGAAATTATCTGAACTAATCTAGAAATAATGTGAACTACTGTGAACTGAGATGTCCACTGAGAACCTTTGACTGGAAGCAGAAGAACGATGTGGATCCTGGAATGATGGCAGTTTCCATCTTTAAATAACTGGAAGAGGAAAAAGTTTACAAGGAATCATCAAACTCTGACCATCCACAGTCTGGACCAGATAATCCATCACCATTATGACCTTCTGTGTCTGACAGAAACTTGGTTACAGCAAGAAGATGATAGTCTGATTGGTTGGGCTCCACCTACTCATCATCTCATTCCTAGAGGCTTAGAGGAGATAGTTCTGGTTCATCATTCAACCTTTGACCTAAACATAGTTCTACCTCCTCTGGAAACCTCTGTGTGTTCCAGGATCCAAGTCTTAATCACCAGTTCTTCTGGTTATTGTAAAACTGTCCTGCCAGTCCTCCTGGTTCTTACTCAGGATTTCTCTCATCAGATCTAGTTCTTCAGACAGACCAGGTCACCATAGCTGGTGATGTGGAGAGAGACATCTTCAGCTCTACTTTTACTGCTCCAGTAGACTCAGCTGGATCCAGTCGTTCCACGATGGAGGAAAAGCAAGAATAAAGACATGCTTTTCTTCATTGGCCACACCCACTTTAAATTCAAACCAATCACACAGCAGATGCTAGACACCACCAGAAAAAGTTCTAACAGGCGAGGTGTCAAGAAGAAGCTGCAAGAGTTCCCAAAGCAGGGCCATGAGGAGAAGATGATGTCCTTCATGTGGGAGAGCATGAATCCACCTGAGCGTTGGTGTTGTGTCTCCTCCTCCCAGATGTTCTTCCAGTGTTGCTCCATCTCAGCCCTGGATGGCTCTGCTGCCACCTTACTGTCTGCCATTGCGTCCTGTGGTAACGTATTGCGTCACTACCTGTTGGTGGTGTGAGCGGTGAACGGTCTCTGATTCTTTTAACCTTTTAAAACTTAAAATTAAACTCGATTTGGTGATAACTCAACACTGTTGTTGTAAACTGTAATCTGAGCACTTGCACGTAGTTTCCGCTTCACATATTTTCCCTGGGATTCTCACTGCCGTTAATCGCCGGTTCTTTAGCTTATTAGCTAGGGGGTCACTAAAGTTAATATTGAGTCGGTGTGTAACTATCCAAAGAGCTTGTCAGACTCCGTAGTTTTCTCTGGTCTCCTTTCTAATTTGACCAGCGTCGTGGTGGTGTTCAGCAAACGACATGACCTTTGTTGACAATTGGCCGGATTTTTGGGGAAAGCCTGGTCTGATTAGAAGAGACAGCATTCATCCCACCCGGGATGGTGCAGCTCTTATTTCTAGGAATTTGGCCGATTCTCTTAGACGCTCCCCCTGACAATCCAGGCCAGGATGCAGAGCTGCAGTCTTACACGCTTCTCTGCTGCTTCTGGAGGACCGTCCCCGACCACTAAAAATAGAGAAATCAACCATGTAGCTGCTAATGTTAACACAGTGCCGATCAAAAACATAGAATTGGTGTCAATTTCCCATCCTCCAAAAGTCTACTTAGCGCGCTGTGATAGTGGCGTTAACCAAAATTTTCTGATAAAAATAAAAACTGTCAGACACTTGGAGCCAAGAGAACTTGTAATTAGATGTGGACTAGTGAATGTAAGGTCTCTTGGCTCTAAGTCTCTGTTAATCAATGATCTAATTACTGAGACTCGTTGGAATGTCTTCTGCTTATCAGAAACATGGCTACAAGAGGGAGAGTATGTGAGCTTAAATGAGGCTACGCCACCAGGTTATAATAATTATCATATTCCCTGGAGTACGGGTCGAGGTGGAGGAGTAGCAGCTGTCTACAACTCCAGCCTACAAGTAAAAACAAAACCCAAATGTAATTATAATACATTCCAAAGCCTCACACTTAGTCTAACTTTTCCAAACTGGAAATCAGAAAAGCTAGTCTTGTTGGTGGTAGCGTACCGGCCACCTGCTGGTGGTTATATGGACTTTCTGTTTGAGTTCTCAGATTTTTTAGCTGGTTTAGTGCTCAGCTCAGACAAAGTCATCATAGTGGGTAGTGCTGGGCAATATGACGATATATATGGTGGGGACAATATAAAAGTGTATATCGTGCCATTTCTCTTCTATCGTTTCTATCGTTCCTAACCTAATTTTATCAATTATTACAGCAAATATATAATTAAATAACCTGCAATGATAAATTTGATAGAATCATATCTACTTCTACAAAGTAGCCTTTTATGTTTGCACTTTTATTCATGGTTAATGCCTTAAACAGAGTTCTCTTCAACCCTGTTTACTTTAGACACTTTATATTGGTTTGCCAACTTTGCACTACAAGGTTACAGATTTCAGAAAGTTGAAAAATAATTTGTGTTTATTTTTTATAGCTGAACTTCAGTGCAAAAATGTGTTTTTCCTCTCAGAAACTGTTGTGCACTTTTTAAAAAAATGTGAAAGCTACTGTACCTCTGTACCTACCTGTTTTTGCTGCACTAAAATGTTGTTTGTGACAGTTCAGCTAAATGTCCTTTCAAAATAAAGTTGAAAAGTAAGCAATGAATTTTTGTCAAACTTTTCAGAGAATAACTGAAAAACATACTTTTATTATGGTATATCGTGATATATCGTTATCGTGATATAAAATAGTCCATATTGTGATATATGATTTTTTCCATCGCCCAGCACTAATAGTGGGTGACTTTAACATCCACATGGATGTTGACAGTGACAGCTTTAAATTAGCCTTTACATCTCTTTTTACAGTCGTTGGGCGTCTTACAAAAGTGAAAGAACTGACTCACTGCTTTAATCACATTTTGGATCTGGTCCTCACCTATGGTATAGATACTCATCACTTGTTAGCGTCGCCGCTGAATTCTCTTCTTTCGGACCACTATTAAATTACTTCAAGTTCAGCATTTGTGGTGGTAAAACAGAAAATGAAAGGTGTCATTACAGCAGATGCCTTTATGAAGGTGCTGTGAATAATTTTAAGGAGATCATTCTCTCTCATCTCCCTATGGTGGAATATGATAGAATAGCTGAGGGCAACGACCTGAATTTTACTCCGGCAGATATTGATTACCTCGTCAACCATACTTCAGATGTTTTACATTCAGCCCTGGATACAGTTGCTCCTCTGAGGAAGAGGGTCTCTAACCACAGGGGCTCAGCTCCCTGGTATAATTCACATATTCGCATGCTGAAGCAGAATGAATGTAAAATGGAAAGGAGGTGGTACTCCTGTAAATCTGCGGACTCCCCTCGTGCCTGTAAAGATAGTTTAATAGTCTACAAAAGAGCCCTACGCAGAACTAGAACTAGAACTATTATTCTTCATTAATAGAAGAGAACAAACATAACCCACCTTTTTTTTTGTTCAGCACTGTAGCCAGGCTGACAAAGAGTCACAACTCTGTTGGTCCATGCATTCCTGCTACTCTCAATAGTGAAGACTTTATGAGCTTTTTTAGCGGGAAAATAATCAAACTAGAGATGAGATCGGCCAGGCCCAACTGTCGACAGCTGTGGACGTCCCTGCAGCTTCACTGATTTCTTCTGTTTCTGATTTGACTCTGGACTGTTTTTCTCCTGTGGGCCTCTCTGAGTTGACCTCAACTATCAGTAAAGCTAAACCATCTACATGTCTGTTGGATTCCATCCCAACTTGGCTGCTCAAAGATCTTATGTCCTCTATTGGTATATCAATTTTGGATCAGATTAACCTATCTCTACAATCAGGATATGTACCACAGGTTTTTAAAGTTGCAGTCATTAAACCTTTGCTCAAGAAACCATCTCTTGATCCGGACATCTTGGCAAACTATAGACCAATATCCAACCTTCCATTTATCTCTAAAATTCTGGAAAAAATAATTGCTAGCCAGTTAGGAGAACACCTGCATAGAAATGATCTATTTGAGGTCTTTCAGTCAGGGTTCAGAACTCATCATAGCACAGAAACTGCACTGATTAGAGTCTCCAACGACCTCCTCATGGCCTCAGACAATGGATTAGTATCTGTCCTTGTTCTGCTGGACCTCAGTGCTGCTTTTGATACCGTTGATCACAGCCTTTTGCTGCATCGATTAGAGCACACTGTTGGAATTAAAGGGACAGCATTAGGCTGGTTTAAGTCATACCTATCTGACAGGTTCCAGTTCGTCCATGTTAATGACTTTTCTTCTACACGAACTAGGGTCTGCTATGGCGTCCCACAGGGTTCAGTTCTGGGACCAATCCTTTTCACTTTATACATGATGCCCTTGGGAAAAATTATCCAGAACCATGGCATAAACTTTCATTGCTATGCTGATGATACGCAGCTATACTTATCTATGAAACCAGAGGAAACAAAACCGTTGGCCAAACTTCAAGGGTGTCTTAATCACATTAAATCCTGGATGTCCTCTAACTTTTTGCTTCTAAATTCAGATAAAACAGAGGTTATTGTCTTTGGTCCCAAACACCTGAGGAATGGATTGACTGGGTTTACGCTGGCTTCCAGCACAGCTGTGAAAAACCTTGGAGTCATTTTTGATCAGGATATGTCATTTAGGCAGCATATTAATCAGGTTTGTCAGACAGCCTTTTTTCATCTCTGAAATATCTCCAAGATCAGAAGCATCCTCTCCCAGGGTGATGCTGAAAAATTTATCCACGCGTTTGTCAGTTCTAAACTGGATTATTGTAATGCGTTGTTAGCAGGATGTCGCTGAATAGCCTCCAATTGATCCAGAACGCAGCAGCGAGGGTGCTGACAGGAATCCGCAAGTGAGATCACGTCTCTCCTGTGTTAGCCTCCCTCCATTGGCTCCCCTGAAATTTAGAATTGAGTTTAAAATTCTGCTTCTCGCATATAAGGCCCTTAATGGCCTAGCTCCTCGTTATCTACCAGACCTGATAGCACGTTATGCTCCTAATAGAGCTCTCTGCTCTCAGAGTGCAGGATTACTCGTCGTTCCTAGATATCTAAAAGTAGGTTTGGAGGATGGGCCTTCTGCTACCAGCCACCTTTTTTATGGAACCAGCTACCAGTTTGGGTTCAGGAGGCTTACACCACCTCCATCTTTAAAACTAAACTGAAAACACTTCTGTTCAGTAAAGCCTACAGTTAGTCTAAACTATAGTGTGTAGGAGCTAATAGTTATAGCCATAGCTGTAGTAGCTAAGACTAGAGTAAGCTCGTCTTAATCACAGGTTCGTCATAGTTATGCTGCTATAGGCCTACGCTGCAGGGGGCTGTGAGTCTTTATCTGGCAGATCCTCCTTAATGTTATCAGGTTTCTGTATCTCTGACAGCAGGTGAACTTCTCTCCATGTTGCTTCAGTGTTTGCCTCCTCCAGCGAGCGTGTTCCTGCTGTTCATCTTGTAGCCCAGCATGTGGAGGACTCCTGCCTTCACCATGATGATGCTGGTTGGTAGGGACAGTTTTCAGTGGAGAGCATTTATACATCATCATTCTTTCTTTTACTTTGAAATACAAAGTAAATGACTTTGTATGGTCTGATACTTGGTGGATCTCATTCTATCTGCACTGTAAATACTGTTTTATTGAGCATATCTACTTGGCAAAATCAGTTTCAATTTCTTTTTGCATTTGTGAAAGTTACAGATAAGTTGAAGGATTCAAGGATTCAAGGATCATTTATTGTCATTTCAACACATTTTAGCATGGAATAAGTAAGTATTACTTATTACATAAGTAATAAGTTTGAGTATTTAACTAACTTAAATTCTTAAATCATAAAGTTGATTTTAGTCAAATTCCCAGAAAATTGATTTATCCAACTCCATTTTAGAGAGTTTATTAAAACTAAATTTTTGTGACATCCTGCAAGATGAACTTGTTTGGTCATAACTCCAACATTCAGTCTTGGCTGGACTGAGACAGCTATACATCACAACAAACATGGAAGTAACCATTTTTATTTCTCAAAATGAGATTTTAGCTGGATGGACATGAGGGTGCTGCAATATTTAATTCAAACTTTAATGCAGAAGCACGGCAAAACCTGAGTCGTAAACCCCATAGAGAGGCTCAGGCGACCTTTACACAGTTCCTGTGGAACAGACAACAACTCAAGTTCCTGTCTGAGTTTAGCTGATGGAAAACTAGATTCCCTCCACCCACAGGTGTACAATCTAAACCCAAATAAACTCACTAAACCAGTCCCGCCAAGGCCCTAAGCCCCACACTGCTCAAGTACAGGACAAGTCAACCACCATCACCTGTGCACTTCAGTACCAGGAATCAACCTCAGGATCAGCTGATGTCCAAGGCGCCTCCCTAGAAGACAAACCCACAAGCTGGTTATAGGGACATCAGAGGCACTGAAACAGAACAACACAAGAGCCAAGACTTCAGAACCAGAACCATGGAGCCACAATTGAACCCAGCTAAGACAACCACAGCCTCAATCAGGCCACGTGCAGACTGTAACTTACCTGGCCGGCTAACCATCAGTAGGCCCCATCCTAGGGAGAAAACACAGTCGCACGGACAGAAATAATGCAGGCAAGAGACAGTTACATCCGTTAGACGCACCACCTCCAGCTACACACAATCAAATTCAAAGAATATTATCATCAGGACATTCCCTAAGCTGACCACAAGGTCACGCCACTCGCCCGTCCTGGAAACCCTGCAGCTGAGACCTGTAAGAGATGCTTCACCAAAACATCCTTCAGTCATCAATACTGCCAATATGATCATAAAAGTTTAATCCAACCCTGGTCACGTTATTCAACCTTTTTTTTTTTTTTAAGATTTTTTTGGCTCTAGTGGCCTTTATTGAAAGTTGAGAGACAGGAAGGGGGGCAGAGAGAATGGGGAAGAAGTCGCCGAGCCGGGAATCGAACTCACGACCAGCCGCACGAGGACTGTAGCCTCTGTATATGGCCGCCTGCCCTAACCACTGCCCCACCGGGACTTCAACCTTTTGAACATCAAAGTAACATTTTGTCGTCGAGGGAACTTCCCTCTTGTCCTTTTTTATCAGGTACATCTCTGGGAATTCCAATTGCATCAATATACTGGGATATTGATATGCTATTGATATTGATATGATATAATATATATATTGGGAGGTTGATACAGACCAAATACATCTGAGCAGATGCTTTGACTAATATGGTTACAGTTGCCCTTCTATTGAAGTGTCCCTAGATTAATAAGATCTCAGAACAATTTCTCTAGATTAATGAGTTAATTCACATCAAAGGTTAACATCATGACAATCTAACTTTTCACTACAATAATCTGATAATTTTCTCTTACACTGCATGTCTCAGCAGAATCCTCTATTCGACACTTTAAAATCATATTGCATCTGTACACGGAAGATCAGTCTCGTGCAGATGTCTGTCCAACGTCAGGTCAGGTCAGGTCAGGAGGTCAGTCTGTCAGTCAGCCAGTCGTGCACACACACTCACCCACGACATGAATGAAAACGACACAAACATAAACGTGACATATAAACAGGACACAACAGTACCAAGTATATACCAGGTATACCCTCCTCCAGCAGACCTATTCATGTCCTCAGTGGTCAAAAAGATAAAAAATAATCACTGGCAATTTCCAGGTGAGTCTCTGTCTAAATCCACGAACATAGATAGCCACTGAAATCAAAAAAACACCAGTGAAGATGAAAACGAGGAAACTTCTATTTTCCTTTTTTACTGGATTCTCTCTCTCCAGAGTCCTCTCCTGCACCAAAGTCCTCTCCAACTCCAGAGTCCTCTCCAACTCCAGACCATCTCCCGACCATCTCCAGAACATTTCCAGACCACCTCCAGACCACCTCCACTTCTTCTCCAGACCATCCCCAGACCACCACCAGACCGTCCCCAGACCGTCCCAAGACCACTTACAGACCACCTCCACTCCTTCTCCAGACCATCTCCAGATCATCTCCAGATCATCTGCAGACCACCTCCAAATCATCTCCAGACCACCTCCAGACCATCCCCAGACCACCACCAGACTGTCCCCAGACCATCTCCAGACCGTCCCCAGACCATCTCCAGATCGTCCCAAGACCACTTACAGACCACCTCCACTCCTTCTCCAGACCATTCCCCAGACCATCTCCAGATCATCTCAGACCATCTCCAGACCACCTCGACTCCATCTCCAGACCACCTCCAGATCATCTCAAGACCATCCCCAGACCACCTCCAGACCATCTCCAGACAACCTTCAGACCACCAGGAGATAATCTTCAGACCACCTCCAGAACACCACCAGATCATCTCCAGACTACCTCCAGATAATCTCCAGACCACCTCCAGATCATCTCAAGACTGTCCCCAGACCACTGTCACAACCTGGCTCAAGGGTGGGACAAAGTATGGAGACCACACATGACAGTTTAAAGTAAAAGAATTAAATTATATTTAATGAACTATATTTATAATATAGTATAGAACCAATATATAAGTACCAAATAACCCAACTCAAATATAGAGAACTAATGCTCATACCTATATATATATATAGGTGAGCCTTCACACCAACTCAGGTGTTAGCCATCTCTCCTAATGAGCCACTCCCACAGTCTCAGCACCCAAAACAAAAAACAGGTCAGAGGTCTAGAGGCTGTCACATCCCCCTCCTCAAGAGTGAACTCCCACCTCAGACCCTACAGAAACAACAACAAAACAAAAAACACATTAGTTATCAAGAACATTCAGTTCAATTCATATCAAACACTAATCCATTACTCACAGACAACCAATGAGATCAGCTCAAATCTACGCTAACAGCCCTGTATAACTATACAAAATTCCCCCATCACTTCCCAATATCCTCTCCCTCTCCCGGTTCTAATGACCCAGCAACCTTAGATCTGAAGGAAGCACCTTTAAGAGTACCTATAACCAGGTACAGAGGAAATATAAAGGAAAAATGGGTAAATTCACAACAGAACTTCCTATGACCAAGGCGCACGTGATAATGCATCTGCAACTACATTTTCTTTGCCTTTAATATGCCGAATGTCCAAATGGTAGGGTTGTAGAAACAGGGCCCAGCGCATCAATCTTTGGTTCGGGTTTTGAAGGGAACGCAAAAAGGTTAACGGGTTATGGTCAGTATACGCTACCAAGGTAGAGCCTGACCCAACATAAACATCAAAATGTTGGAGGGCCCAAATAAGAGCAAGTGCTTCTTTCTCTATGACAGAATAATGCCTTTGGTACACTTTAAACTTCCTTGAAAAGTAACTAACTGGCCTCTCATCCCCAATCTGTCTGTAACAAAACTGCCCCAGCCCCAACATCACTAGCATCTACTTGCAACTGGAAAGGCAGGTCCAGCCGGGGAGCCGCAAGCACAGGAGCGGATGACAACAAACTCTTCACCTGGTCAAATGCCTGCTGACAAGGGGTAGACCAAACATATTTTACATCAGCTTTCAGCAACTCAGTCAATGGGCTACTACAGAAGCAAAATTGGCACAAAACCCTCTGTAATAACCTGTCATTCCCAGGAAGCGCAACAACTCCCGCTTACTGGATGGAACAGGAAACGCTTGTATGGCCAAAACCTTGGCGTGAATGAGACGAACGTTTCCTTGCCCTACCACCTTACCCAAATAGGTTACGGTAGCTTTAGCAAATTCACATTTTGCCAGATTGATCGTCAGGCGGGCCCAAATTAGCTGGTCAAATAGAGCCTTTACTCTTTCAAGATGTTCTTCCCACGTGTCACTATAAATTACCTCATCATCCAAATAAACTGCGCAGCCCTTCAGCCCACACACAACTTTATTCATCAACCTTTGGAATGTGGCTGGTGCATTACGCAGTCCAAATGGCATGACCGTGTAAGAATACAGACCTGTTGGAGTCACAAATGCACAAATTTCCTTTGCTCTTTTCGAAAGGGGAACCTGCCAATAACCCTTAAGAAGATCAAACTTAGAAACATATTTGGCCACCCCCACCTGATCAACACAATCTTCCATCCTGGGGAGAGGAAATGAATCAGGTTTTGTTACTGCATTAACTTTACGAAAATCAGTGCAAGGTCTATATGTGGAATCTGGTTTACTAACCAAAAGACAGGGAGAAGCCCAGCTAGATGAAGAAGGTTCTGCAATACCATTTTTCTAACATATATGACACTTCTGTGTCTAGTATTTTCCGCTTTTCTGGGGAAACACGGTAAAACCGCTGAGTGATGGGCTTAGCATCCCCAACATCCACATCATGTTCAATTAAATTGGTACAAGTAGGAGTATCAGAAAACAGACCTGGGTAACTTTGAATAAGCTCAACCAGCTGTTTGCTTTTGCTTTCATCCAAATGTCCAAATAATGTATGTAACTTCGCCAGAGTTTCTGAATTTCTAAGTCGTGGCTGCAACACCCTTTCATCAGTTAATTCCTCCTCCTCAGGCACAGTCATGGAATTAGTTACTATTAAAGCTGGATAACTTTGGGCAGCTTCACCTGAAAGGGCACGCGAATGATACGGCTTGAGCAGATTAATATGACAGATTCTAGCTGTTTTTCTTTTATTTGGCATTTCAACCAGGTAATTTTGTTCCGAAACCTGATGGACAACAGTACATGGACCAAAGAATTTTGCCTGAAATGGGGATTCAACAAGCGGCAACAGAACCAAAACCTGGTTGCCAGCACAAAATTTCCGTTGCTCTGCTTTGCGGTCAAACAATGTTTTCATTTTCTTCTGAGAAACTTGTAACTTTTGTTTTGCCATTTCCCCAGCCTCATAGAGTCTCTGTCAGAAACCATTAACATAAGTAATCAAGTTCGGTGGAGGATCAGTTAACACCCACTGACCGTGCACCACAGCCAAGGGACCATGGACAGTGTGTGCAAAAACCAGCTCATTAGGACTAAATCCTGTGCTTTCTTGAACCACTTCTCTGGCTGCCAACAAGAGCCATGGTAGACCCTCCTCCCAATCTGCCTTTAGCTCTGTGCAGTAAGCGCGCAGCAACGATTTTAAATGCTGATGGAAAGCGCTCCAGTGCACCTTGGCTCTGTGGATGATATGCCGAGGCCCTGTTATGCTTTATGTGAAGTTGTTTAAGGACTTGTGCAAACAACCGTGATGTAAAATTTGACCCCTGATCACTTTGTATTATTTTTGGGATCCCAAACACAGACATAAATTGACTCATGGCCTTAACTACAGATTTTGCAGAGATGGTGCGTAATGGGTAAGCCGCCGGATATCTAGTTGACTGACACATTACAGTTAACAAATAAGAACAACCTGACTTAGACCGGGGAAGTGGACCCACACAGTCAATAATCAGATGCTCGAACGGCTGGCTCCCTGCAGGTATGGGATACAAAGAAGCAGGTTTTATTGTTTGATTAAGTTTACTTGTAACCTGACAAGTGTGACAGGTCTTTATATATACACTGAAATATCACGTTTTACACGTGGCCAGAAAAAATGTTGAAGCACCCGATGGTAGGTTTTTTTTACACCCATATGTCCTGCAACATTATCATGAGCTGTCTGAATTACTGATGTCCTAAATTTTGAAGGCAATACAACTTGCACAACAGGATCACCACTGAAAGTCTCACCATGAGGGGCCCATAATCTAACCAAGAGGTCATCAATAAGGAAATACCCCTGCTTCACTTTTCCTACCTGAGAGGCAGGCAAAACCAGATCATACAGGTCCTTCAGACTGGTCTTCGCTTTGTTCTTTCACCAGCTCTGAACGAGAAACATAAAGATCAGTTGGCAGTGACAATACAGTGTTTTTCACATCACAAGAGTTTTCCAAAACTGCCTCACTACCAGCTAGAGCAGCGGTCATTGCACGAGTCACGGCACAGACTGTGAACACTGCTTGCTCAGACTCAGTGGGTCCCTGCGGGTCTGGAACCACCTGTTGAGAATCAGGGATTTCTGGAGGTTCTATGAATGAAGCACAGGTCTTAGTCGGTTGTATGGACCTGTCAGATACTTTTACCCTGTCTGGTCTTATGTCATTTGACCACACTCGACCACCTGCCAGGTCATTTCCCAGAATGATGTCGACTCCTTCAACCGGCAGTTCAGGGCGGACACCCACCTCAGCCTCTCCCTGTACCAGATCACATGACAAGAATATTTTATGCACCGGCACAAACATGGTTTGTAGACCCATCCCTCTAACCGGAACACAGCTCCCCGTGTCTGAACTTAGAGAAAAGGGCAAAATGGCCTCCCTTACAAAGGTGTGCAAAGCTCCTGAATCTCTCAGAATTTTGACTGGAACTTTCTTATCACTCCCCGTTAACATTACAAAACCTTCAGACATGAATGGAGCATAACCCAAATCAATCTCAGAGGTTTCTATTGGCTTGAAATGCATTTGAAATGGAGCCACAAGTTGTTGTTTGTCACCAAAAGCAGGATTACAAATAGTTGCAGCCAAACCAGCTGACTTCACATGGGATACTATATTTTTTTCCTTTTAACAAAAGACACTCGTTTTTCCAGTGACCTTTTTGATGGCAATAATTACACACATTTGGATCACTTTTACCATTAGTCTGTTGTTCCAACTTAGTGAACGAATCTATCTTCTGAAATTTATCTTTATATCGCTCACCAAAGATGCGTTTGTGTGTTAACACATATTCATCAGCCAGCACTGCAGCCTCATTGGGACATGTGACTTTGTGTTCATTAATATAGGTAGCAATGTAATCAGGAACAGACTGTTTGAACTGTACTAGAACAACTAGATCACACAATTTGTCAAATGTTTTAACATCAGATGAGGAGCACCAGCGATTAAAATGTGATATCAAATCCCGTGCAAATTCCACATGTGTTTGTTTACCAGACCTTCGCCAACCCCTAAAGCGTTGCCGATAAGCCTCAGGAACCAACTCATAAGCCTGTAAGACAGTCGATTTTACCACCTTGTAATCTTTACAGTCCTTTGAAGACAGAGCTGAATAAACTTCTTGTGCTTTACCTGTAAAGACACACTGCAACATTAAAGTTCGCTCTTCATCAGGCCAGCATTTTAAATCAGCAACACGTTCAAACAAGCAAAAGAAGGTTTCCACATCACTTTCATTAAACTTTGGCAACAACCTCAAATTACTGGCAACATCAAAACGTGAACCAGTGGGTTCCTCATTTAAAGCAGCTGCAGACACTTTACCTTCCTTAATTAATGCCAATTTTTGCATTTCCAAATCCAATTTCAGTTGTTCCTTCTTATATTTCATCTTTTCAATGTCCTTTTCATGATCTAATTTCAAAAGCAGCAATTCTTTCTGCTGTTCAAATGTTAATCCAGTCATAGAAATACTTACACCACTCTCACCATTCCCATCCATTAGCACACCAGACTCTTGCAAGTTAGCCTTGATGACACTCTTCAGGTTCTCCTTTATCCGTCTGTGCTCAACTTCAATAGAGTAATGCTGGGCAATCTTGACCAACTGTTCCTTGTTGCATTGCTCCAGCAACTCCTCCAAAGGGGACTGAATGAACTCCTCCACAATGTTAACCATAACCACTAACCAAATCTAGCAAAATAGATAACCAAATTGAGGAATTCTACAAAACTTTGCGTTCTGCAACAAGTGGCCAAAAGAACTGGATTCCCCCCCCCCCCCCCCCCCCGACTGAACTGCCTAGCAGAATCAACTAACTAACCTCATCCCTAGTCTTCAGACAGGTACTGGTGGTGGGTTTTTACTCACCGTAGCCCAGCGGTATTGGAGAGCAACTGCATAAACAGCGACCCCCCAAGAAACCCTGGATGTGATCCCGAGCCAATTGCTCTAACCACGTTCCCCGCCACACTCTGAAAAACACCCCCAACAGACCCTCTAACAGAGCCTGCTGCTGTGCCTAACAGAGGAGAACACCAGTCAAAATAATGCCACATCAACCACTCTATCACTACCTTTTCACCTCAAAACAATAAGCCTACAAATGGAGTAGGTCAAAACCTCCCCAAACTAACAAAACACTACAGTCATGTGTGATACTCCACCCAAAAGCAGCACAAGAGCAGCACCAAACTCATACCACCAAAACCAATTCCCGATGAGCCCCCACTTTGTCACAACCTGGCTCAAGGGTGGGACAAAGTATGGAGACCACACATGACAGTTTAAAGTAAAAGAATTAAATTTATTTAAATGAACTAAATTATTAAAGTAGTAAAGAACCAAAGTAAAGTAACCAAACAAACCAAGCAACTCAAAGAGGAGAGAGAACTCAATGCTCAGACACCTATATATATATAGGTGAGCCTTCACACCAACTCAGGTGTTAGCCATCTCTCCTAATGAGCCACTCCCACAGTCTCAGCACCCAAAACAAAAAACAGGTCAGAGGTCTAGAGGCTGTCACACCACCTCCAGACCATCTCCAGACAATCTTTAGACCACCAGCAGATAATCTTCAGACCACCTCCAGAACACCACCAGATCATCTCCAGACTACCTCCAGATCATCTCCAGACCATCTGCAGACCACCTCCAGAGCGTTCTCCAACCATCCCCGGACCATCTCCGGACCACCTCCACTCCTTCTCCAGACCATCTCCAGACGATCTCCAGACCGTCCTCAGACCTCTAGACCATCTCGAGACCACCTCCAAACCACCTCTAGATCACCTCAAGACCATCCCCAGACCACCTTTAGATCATCTTCAGACCACCTCCAGATCATCTCCAGACCATCTCCTGATCACCTCCAGACACCTCCAGATCATCTACAGACCACCTCCAGACCACCATCAGATTATCTCCAGACTAACTCCAGACCAACTCCAGATCATCTCCAGACCATCTCCAGACCACATCTAGACCACCCACCTCCAGATCATCTCAAGACCGTCCCCAGATCATCTCCAGACCACCTCCATTCTATCTCCAGACCATCACCAGACCACCTCCAGATCATCTCCAGATAACCTCCTGACCACCTCCACTCCATCTACAGACCATCACCAGACCACCTCGGGAATGGATCATCTCCAGACCACCTCCAAATCATCCCCAGGCCACCTCCAGACCACCTCCAGATCACCTCCAGACCACCACCAGATTATCTCCAGACCATCTCCAGTCCACCTCCAGACCACCTCCACAGGTGTTTGAACCAGTTTATCATCCAAACACACGTATTTCACCTGTTTGTTACTGTTCATTTGTGCATTAATAGCTTTGATAGAATTGATGGTTTAATTTTCTTTAGAAAAATGCACTCCTGATGTATTTGGGTTATTTATGACTTTTTTTTCTATTTCTTTTTTCAAAAACGGAAACAAGTTTTCACTACGACTGTGGACTCTGAGATGTTCCTATTGTTAAAAATGATCCTATTTTTAATTATGTTCCTATTGATAAAAAGCTTTATTTTATTTTTAAAAACAGGAAAAAAGAGAAATGTTGTCTTAGATTGTTTATATTGTGTTGTCCTGTGGAGACTGTCAGATGTTCCAAAGGTTAAAAAGAAAACGAAGAATAAATGATCTTTTTTTTCCATATATTCACTTATGTTGTTAGAAATTTGCATTTTCATTTTGTAAACACCAGAGAAAATGTTTGGCCCAGAAAGGTGTTAAAGTTTTCAAACCGGGCCAACCGAAGCCGTCATAGCCTTTTGTAGACTGGTTCTGCTACTGCAGGTTTTGTTCGGCTCAGATTCGGAGTCTGGCTCCTCCTCCTCCTCCCGACTCCTCCCCCGCTCTATAAACTGGACCCGTCCGGACCCTGCGGGGAGCAGAGCAGCAGAAGAGGAAGAGGAGCACGAAGAGACAGCAGCAACATGAAGGCAAGCGTCCTGGTCCTGGTCCTGGTCCTGGGTCTCACCGCGGCCCGGTCTCCCTACCAGGCCGTCCTGCAGCACAGCCGGATCCGAGGCCGGCAACAGGGGTGAGTATATATCCGAACCGAGCCGTGTTCCTGAACTGATCAGCTGTCAGCAGTGATTGATCCAACACTGATCTGAAGTTCTGAAGATGAAAGCTGAGCCGCCGGTACCGGTCGCTTTGATCTTGAGTTTGAAGCTTTGATGTGGGCGCGGATTTGAACAGTTTTTACCGGATCAAAGGTAAATCTGCAGATCAAAGAAATGGATAAAGAGATGAGAGAATCGATCAGCGGGTCAGAGAGATCGATTAACTGTTAAAGTATCCAGGAAGCAGAAGTGACGTTACTAAGTAACGTGAGAGTAAAAGTTTCTAATGTATCTGAGTATTTATGAGAAATAAGATTCTGATTCATGTTGAGGTGGAATCAGACAATTTAAGGTGGAATGACCCAGCTTTAGGTGAAAGTTTAAAGTGGAATTAATATATTTAAGGTGGAAGCGGTCGGTTAAATGTAAAAGTATAAGGTGGAATTAGTGTTGAATGTTGAATCATTTCAACTCAAAAGCTTAAAGTGGACTTTTGCTTAAGGTGGAATTGGTTTAGTTGGAAGTTTTAGTTGGACTATAAGGTGGAATGGTCAGTTTTAAGGTGGAACTGGTTTAATGTGAACGTTTAAGGGGGCATTCAGGCAGTTTGAGTGGTTATATTAGTTATATTATATAACCATGATATTAATTAGTTAATATCATGGTTATCATGATATTAATTAATTGATATTAATATCATGATATTAATTAGTTATTTGTATGGGATCCTAGAGATTCCATACAAATAAAATAAAGGTGGAATCTAGAAATGCAGGGTGGGATCAGACAGTTTAATGAGGAAGTTTAGGGAGTAATTGGCTAATTTAAGGTGTAATGACCCAGCTTTAAATGAAAGTTTAAGGTGGATTAAATCAGTCAATTTAAGGTGGACTTGACTTGGTCAGTTCAAGGTGGAATGAGTTGGTATAAAGTCAGATTTTAAGGTGGCATTTGGTAAATTGAACAGAAATGAGAGTTTAAGGGGGAGCAGTTGTGACGGACTCTCAGCTCTCAGTTTCAGGATATGATGACATCACTGCTGACAGAGCTCAGGTGAATTTAAGGTGGAATGAGCTGTTTCATGTGTGAGGGTTGGGTTGAACATCAGCACCATAGTCCTGGTCCAGAGTCCCAGTCCAGGGTCTGAGCTCTTACCTGTGGTTTGTTTGCCCCCCCCCCCCCCCCCCCCCCCCCCCTCCAGGCCCAACGTCTGTGCCATGCAGCAGATCAGAGGCACCGATAAGAAGTACTTCACCAACTGTAAGCAGTGGTACCACCGGAAGATCTGCGGCAAACCCACGTGAGTCCAACAGAACACTTCTGCACGTCCAACACCCCCCCACACCCCTGTTCTGTTCTGAGGGTCCAGACGGATCTGAACCATTAACTGCTATGAAGATCTGGACACACCTACCTGTGATGTCATCAGCAGGTTTCTGAAGAGTGATTATGAAGTTTGATCAGAATAAATGGAAGCTAACACTAGGTACCATTGCTAAGCTAAAATAGCTAACTTTGATTGACATGAGGTGGGCGTGTACGTGCCAGTTCCACGGGTTAAGGTGGAATGAACCGCTTCAAGGTGGGATCAACCAGTTTTAAATGAATATTTAAGGTGGAACAAATCACTTTAAAAAAGAACAGGTGATGATGATGATGTCACCGCTGACAGAGCTCTGTTAGTTTTAAGGTGGAGTGACTGAGACTGCAGGATGGTGAGGGTTAAACACCTGGGTCGGGTCGTAAACATGAACAAGTGCTCTGTTGTCCTGGTCCAGAGTCACTTTCAGAAGTTCATAAACCCTCCTCTAATCCTGTCTTTGAAACTTTCCTGGATGGTTTCATCAGGGTTTTCATTCTCCTTTACCAACGGGTTAGTGTTAGCGTTAGCCACAAACCCCAGATCATGACCCCTCCACCGCCGTGCCTGACAGTGGGAGGTTTGTTGTCTCCAAACATGCTGAGTGAGACGTGGACCTGTCTGAGCGGGTCTGGTGGGGTAGAGGCTGTGTCCTGCGTCTGAACTAGGGCTGGGTTAAACGATTATTTTTGTAATCGATTAATCTAGAAAATAGTTTTTCGATGCATCGATTAATCTAACAATTCATTTTTAAATCCGATTCGATTCGATTTCGATTCGATTATCGATTATCTCCCCATAATTTGACCTATATAGCAATTAATGCAAATTTATCTCCATGAATAAAACACAAATTTCTTCTTTCAAGTTCAAAAATGAATTGTATTGAACAATACAACAATAAAGTGCACACAGTTGTAGTGCAATGGAATCCTATAATAAAAAAATAATAATAAAACTTTCCTTCAATAAATAAAACTGCAAAAAAACACCAATCTGAACCAAAATCTTATCAACATAAAATAAATAAAAAATAACAGCAGCTGTGACAGCTGCAATTTACAAAACAACACAATGTGTGACAGCAGCAACTTAGCCTAATCATTTAAATCTGTGAAATAAATAACAAATAAATTTAAGTATTAGGCCTATTACAGTTAAGTGAACAGTAGTTTAACTTTTAGTAGTTAGGATGCTCTCAGTAAGTGCAGCAGCCTCCTGGGGGATGGGGGTTGTCTGATAGTAGTCCTCCAAACTTTTCTGCTTATCCCTGTCCCTGAAAACATAAATCACAAACACAGTGCACAGGTTAATAAAACTATATACTTCTAAATGATCTGCTCATACCAATAAAGTATAATAATAATACATTAACCTAAAAGTTAAAAGTTAGAAAACAACAATGAATGTTGTATTTAAAAAAAAAAAAAAAGACAGACAAAGAAATTAAAAAAAAAAACTAACTTTAGCATGTATTTGAGGAATGTGTGTCAGTTAAGGCGCGTGTGTGTTTAAGTGGGCACATGTTCTGTGTGTGCGAGGCTGGAGCACAAGTTACGTGGTGCGGTTTGGATGAATGACGGGGTTAATCATTGCAAACAAGGAAAGAAAAAAAAGTTGAAAACTTACGGTGTCTTCTCCACCACACAAGCAGCTCCCGCGTGCCTCTTCTCAAGGTGCTGGTGCATCGCGGTAGTGCTTTTATGATCACAGGTCACAGACCACCGAATCGTTACCTTTAGGTGTAAAGTACTCCCATACTTTTGACATCCTGTTATGAGATAGCTTCTTCTCCCCCGACTCGCTGCTACTCGATGCCGCGGCCGCCGCCATTTTTTGATTCTGAGTGACGACGCATCGACGTGCAGTTTCTGCGTCGACGTATTTTTTGCGTCGACGTAATCGATGACGTCGACGCGTCGTCCCAGCCCTAGTCTGAACCACCTGTCTAACCTCTCACCTGTCTGTCTACCTGTTTGAGATGCTTGTTTTTTCATCTTTTCAGACTGATTTTTAATGAGAGAAGAACTTTCTTCATCATTTGTGTAACACACATGAACTCGTGCAGAGCTGAAGACTCAAAAGTGTGAAAGAGCAGAAAGGAGGATGTAACTACGAGAAGACGACTGTAGAGACGAGCAAAACAAAAAGAGGGTTGTTGACGTGTCCTAAAGAGGACACGATAAAAACGCTGCTCACGGAAAACGAAGACACCACCAGGTTAGATAGTAACAGTTGCAGAGGGGCTGCTAATTAACTGAGTGTTGATGAGTTTTAAACGTGGAGGAGGTTTAGGGACGTGGACGGACGTGGACGCTGTTCTCTGGTCGGTTCTGTTCATCTGGTCAGTGAGGACGTCCTCAGTGATTATCTGTTTTATTACTTTGTGAAATAAATCGTGGCACCGGGACAAAAACGTGTTATTGTTCTTCTGAGGTTGTAAACTCCCGAGGGCGAACTTCACACTGACCTCATCGTTTTGAATGCTGTGTGACAACAGGGGTTTTGTTGTGGACGCGTTTCCATGGAAACAGCTGCCTCAGCAGTCCAACCGTCCTCCAGCTTCCTCCCAGGCGTCTTTCCTTCTTCTTTTCTGCTTCTCTGTTTCTGTTCCTGTCGGTGTCCTCCTCGTCTCCGTCCCGTCATTTCTCCGTCGGGTCGGTGATGTGCGCTGGTCCGATCGTGGGTCCGAGCCCGGCCCGGACGGTTCACGAACGCTGGCTCAGCTGAGGAAACAGGAAGTGGGACGTCGTGGCGCACAAATCACCCCGAACACAAACACATGTGTGATGCACGCTTGGATTAGATCAGTGCTGGGGGCGGGGAGCAGGACAGATGTGTCTTTGTTTCCACATCTGGAGCTTTCTGACACAGAGGTCAGAGGTCAGCAGGAGGAGGACTCTTAAATCTGCACCCCCCCCCCCCCCCCGTCTTGAGGACATTCCTCCTTCCATCCAGAAGCTTCTTCAGCTCAGACTGACTGCTGGGAGGCGGAGTTTCAGTGACCCTCCATGGCTGCTGTGGTCACATGATTCCAGGTGTGAATGGTTGTGAAGGCGTCTGGTGGTGTTTGACAGGTGAAAGTCCTCCTGAAGCAGTTCTGGTCAGAGAGATGGTCCAGGACATCAGGAGCTGCAGTTCCAGATGTTCGCTGTCGTGGCGCCGCAGGAAGCCGGTGACACTCACTTGGTCAGTCTTTGAGGACACTCACCTGTGTGTCGTTCATACCGAGAGAGTGACTTGACTCCTGAGTCCTGGACTACAGCGTTCTGGACTCCATTATGTTTACAGTCTTTATAAATTGCAGTTGAACTTGAATTAATCCTTTCATTCAGTCATAAAAATGAGAGCGTTCGTTCAGGCCTCTGTTTGGGTCTGGGGAGATGTCTGGAGATGTCTGGAGATGTCTTCAGGAGGGTTTGGGGAGATGTCTGGAGATGTCTGGAGATGTCTTCAGGAGGGTTTGGGGAGATGTCTGGAGATGTCTGGAGATGTCTTCAGGAGGGTTTGGGGAGATGTCTGGAGATGTCTTCAGGAGGGTTTGGGGAGATGTCTGGAGATGTCTTCAGGAGGGTTTGGGGAGATGTCTGGAGATGTCTTCAGGAGGGTCTGGGGAGATGTCTGGAGATGTCTGGAGATGTCTTCAGGAGGGTCTGGGAGATGTCTGGAGATGTCTTCAGGAGGGTCTGGGGAGATGTCTGGAGATGTCTTCAGGAGGGTCTGGGGAGATGTCTGGAGATGTCTTCAGGAGGGTTTGGGATGATGTCTGGAGATGACTTCAGGAGGGTCTGGGAAGATGTCTGGAGATTTCTTCAGGAGGGTCTGGGGAGATGTCTGGAGATGTCTTCAGGAGGGTCTGGGAAGATGTCTGGAGATTTCTTCAGGAGGGTCTGGGGAGATGTCTGGAGATGTCTTCAGGAGGGTCTGGGGAGATGTCTGGAGATGTCTTCAGGAGGGTCTGGGATGATGTCTGGAGATGTCTTCAGGAGGGTTTGGGATGATGTCTGGAGATGTCTGGAGATGTCTTCAGGAGGGTCTGGGGAGATGTCTGGAGATGTCTTCAGGAGGGTCTGGGGAGATGTCTGGAGATGTCTTCAGGAGGGTTTGGGATGCTGTCTGGAGATGTCTTCAGGAGGGTCTGGGGAGATGTCTGGAGATGTCTTCACGAGGGTTTGGGGAGATGTCTGGAGATGTCTTCAGGAGGGTTAGGGGAGATGTCTGGAGATGTCTTTAGGAGGGTCTGGGGAGACGTCTGGAGATGTCTTCAGGAGGATTTGGGGAGATGTCTGGAGATGTCTTCAGGAGGGTTTGGGGAGATGTCTGGAGATGTCTTCAGGAGGGTTAGGGGAGATGTCTGGAGATGTCTTCAGGAGGGTTTGGGGAGATGTCTGGAGATGTCTTCAGGAGGGTCTGGGTAGATGTCTGGAGATGTCTTCAGGAGGGTTTAGGGAGATGTCTGGAGATGTCTTCAGGAAGGTTTGGGGAGATGTCTTCAGGAGGGTTAGGGTTAGACACAGACTGTAACCATCCAGCTGTCTCTGGATGTCCACCAGCATCATCACAGCTCCTCCAGTGTGGCTCAGCTGAGGGAGTCACAGGGTTTTATCAGGATCCTGCTGTCCGTCATCTTGGCACTGGTGGGCTGATGGCAGTAAACCAGTCCAGCGGTGAGCAGATCCAGTCCTGGAGGTCCTCGAGGACCAGTGCTTGACCCGCCTGGACTAGTCTGACTGGAACCCTTCTGTCTCCACCAGCTGCAGACTGATGGACCACAGGTTCTGCAGCGACACTTCAACTGAGGTTGTTTAGCCAGATGATATTAATTAACTGATTAGCATCATAGCTTAGCATAAACAGAGCCAGCCAAGCTAGAATAGCTAGCTTTGATTGACAGATGGGTGTGTGTCCGTCCTGCTGGGTCTGGCCGTTCACAGCAGATGTGTTCAGGTCAGAGGCCCCAGGTCTCTGCTCAGTCACGTGTCCGTCCTCCTGCGGCCGCTGTGTTGCATAAACCCGTTTGAGGCGTGACCCGGCCTCGCTGAACGTCTTGGTGCCGCCGGTTTATCTTGGAGCGGGTTCAGGTCTGAATCAAAAGATGGATTCCCTGCAGGGGTAGAGGCCGGGGCTCCGGACTCATGGCAAAGCCGTATTTTCTCTGCAGGAGGGTTCTGGAATGTTCCCCCAGAGCGGCTCGACCCGCCGGCTGAATTACTGCGACCTCGCTCTGTTTGTTTAGCCGGATCCAGGCAGCCATCTTTGTTTATGTGGAGAACAAACGGGAGTGGAGTTTCCATCTGGTCTGGTAATCAGAGCCCTGCACTCTCTCAGTAGCTCCATCTGTTTACAGTTACTGCACTTCTGGAAGGTTCTCGTCTTTCAGCCTCCAGACATCCGGCTGGGTTTCATTAAAGCTGCAGCTGGAGTTCAGAACCGCCGGGCTGCTGGTTCTGGTCCCAGCGCTGCTGGTTCTGGTCCCAGCTGGTTTAAACTCTGGGAGCCCACAGCGGTGTGAAAGAGCAGAAATCTGACTAAATCCTCCGGTTCAGAGCTCGTTTCAGTCCGGATCGCTCCAGGACATTCCTCACGTTTATGTTGAATGAAACCGTTGGGATTTTCTTTTGAAACGCAATTTTAGCAATAAATGCAATTTCATATTTAAAAAATATTTTTTTTATTCTTTTCAGAAGGTTTTAAAAAGTTACACTTTCACAGTTTAAAAAAGAAAAGTTGTGATTTTTGTTTTTTTTTTCCTATCTCAGTTTTATCAGAGAAAGTTTATTCAAAGACGTATCTCAGGAACGGCTTGACGAAAAAAAGTCACATGTTTATGTTAAAAATATGGTGATTTTTCTTTGAAAAGTAGCTAGTTTAAGAAATAAATTGCAATTTTATGTTTAAAAATTAAAAAAAGTTGTGACTTAACAACAAAATGTTCAGATTTTACATTTAAAACTTTGTGAATTTGCATTTAAAATGATGACAAAAAAAAGCAGTTTTGCTTTAAAAGTTACAGTTTTCAAAATAAATTGATATTTTATAATATGATATTTCATCAAAAAAGTGTAATTTTAAGTTAAAGTTTTTCACTAAAATAGTTGCTAACTCAGATGTTTTATTTGAATCCTATTTCCCTAAATGAACTGTCCTGGTTTGTTTGTATCAGTGTGCGCGTTTCTTTAAGGACGTATCTCAGGACTCACCTGTTCCCTCCCGAGTCTCCCTCCAGGTGTCCCAGTAGCAGCAGACGAGGTTTCCACTGGCCTCAGTCAGCCTCCACCACCGTGCTTGACAGTTGCTGTGAACTGATTCTTTTCTCCAAACCTGATGCTGGACCGCTGTGCACCTGCAGATGGTCAGAAGCTGCAGCGGGTCCGGTTGTCTGGTTGGGTCTCCTCAGAACCAGCAGCTGAGCGCTCAGATCCACTGTGGGACCAGACTCCCAGAGCTGCTGAGGAGATTTACAGTCCCCAGACCGGAATCAGGCAGAGGTCTGCTGGAACACTCTGAAAGATTCCAGCTGCATGTGGGCTGTAATGGTGCGAGCAGGTTGGACCGGGCCTTCGGGACTTTCTAGAGAGATTTCCATAATAAAAGTGGACCCGTCGTCTGGGCTCACAAAGCTCATAAAGCTGCAGAAGAATCTGGAGCCAGACCAGAATTCTGTCAGGGGATCCAAATCCACCACCAGGAAAAACACTCCACTGAGCTCCACACTTCCTGTTCTCTTCAAAATAAAAGACTGAACAGAGAGTTAAAAATCGCAGAAATACTCTGCTGGTTCTGGTTCTGTCTAAGGACCACTGTTTATTAAATCTTACTTTTATCATTTAAATGTGATCGAGATGCATTTTAACAGCATTGATGGACTTCAAAGAATAAGATCTGACAGTTCCGGCCTTCAATTTTAAATAGAATAGAAACACAACAGAAACAGAAGTAAAGAACAGGACAGAACAGAAATGTCTTGATAGATTATTTAACAGACATGAAAACAACATTAAAAAATCATGTGGCCAGTCTAAAGTACTCTCTGACTGCTGCTGATCATCAGACCATAATGTCATCATCAGACCATGATGTCATCATCAGACCATGATGTCATCTTCAGACCATGGTGTCATCATCAGACCATGATGTCATCATCAGACCGTGATGTCACCGTTAGACCATGGTGTCATCGTCAGACTATGGTGTCGTCATCATCAGCAGGTCTGCAGACCGAAATGAAAGCAAAAAAGGGGATGACATCAGCAGTGGTCGTGGAGAAACAATTGTCATATTGTTAAGTGATTGGACAATACTAATTAGCTCCGTGTCCTGGTACCTGATCCGCAGGTGTCCCGGTACCTGGTCCGCAGGTGTCCTGGTACCTTGTCCGCAGGTGTCCTGGTACCTGGTCCGCAGGTGTCCTGGTACCTGGTCCGCAGGTGTCCTGGTACCTGGTCCGCAGGTGTCCTGGTACCTGGTCCGTAGGTGTCCTGGTACCTGGTCCACAGGAGTCCTGGTACCTGGTCCGCAGGTGTCCTGCTACCTGGTCCGCAGGTGTCCTGGTACCTGGTCCACAGGTGTCCTGATACCTGCTCCGCAGGTGCCCTGGTACCTGGTCCACAGGTGTCCTGGTACCTGCTCCGCAGGTGCCCTGGTACCTGGTCCACAGGTGTCCTGGTACCTGGTCCGCAGGTGTCTTGATACCTGGTCTGCAGGTGTCCTGGTACCTGGTCCACAGAAGTCCTGATACCTGGTCCACAGGGGTTCTGATACCTGGCCCGCAGGTGTCCTGGTCCACAGGTGTCCTGATACCTGGTCCAAAGGAGTCCTGATACCTGATCCGCAGGTGTCCTGGTACCTGGTCCTCAAGTGTCCTGGTGCCTGGTCCACAGGTGTCCTGGTACCTGGTCTACAGGTGTCCTGATACCTGGTCCACAGGTGTCCCGATACCTGGCCCACAGGTGTCCTGGTACCTGGTCTACAGGTGTCCCGATACCTGGTCCACAGGTGTCCCGATACCTGGCCCACAGGTGTCCTGGTCCACAGGTGTCCTGGTATCTGGTCCACAGGTGTCCTGATACCTGGTCCACAGGTGTCCTGGTCCACAGATGTCCTGGTGCCCAGTCCACAGGTGTCCTGGGGAAGGAGAGGGGTAGTGGGGCGGAGCATCAGTTGGTAGAACATTCAGTTCTAGCTCAGACCAGCATCCTTCTGAGGAGACTCAGGGGAGTCAGTCCAGACAGCAGTAACAGTTGAGGGTCAGACTGACTCCAGTAGCTTCAGTCTCCTCCAGAGTCTCTGCTTTATCTCCATGATGGTTCCAGACAGACAGGTGGTGGTCAGTTCCTTCAGGCTGAGCTCGGAACTTCTCCAGGTTCTTCTCCATCCTGTCAGTGAGGTCCAGAACCACAGCTAGTCTGAGGTTCTGTTCAGGAACCACCTCCAGTTAGTGGTTTCAGTCTGAGTGTTGACAGCAAACATCTGACCAGCTGACCAGATCCATGGATGAAAAATCAGAAGATTCTGTAAAACGAAGGTCAGATAAGGGAGGAGAGAAGGAAAGGCTCGTAGAGAGCAGAAGAAAGTTCATGACTTAAGCTCATGATGTGGCGTTAGCATTAGCATTAGCATGCTCTAAACTTACATTAACTCCATAATGCCAATGCTCATGATATCATGTTAGCTTTAGCATGTAGCACTAAACAGTTACCAAGTTTCAAGGTGAGTTAGCTGCAAATGTCTCTTCAGGGTTTATGTTTTAGATGTCTGCACATCTGCTGATGGCCGATTCATGACAGAGATAAGTGATGACACGGGGAAGAAAGTCACGTGTTGTTGTTTATCTGTTGTTTATCTAACTGAGGCAACAACAGAGGGAGTGCTGACATCTGGACATGAATGTCGCTTCAAGCAGAAATAAAGACAACTATAAATGAGATCCTCGGTCCACGTGCAGGTCAGGTGTGATCCAGACCCCATCGGACCTGCAGCGGTCTCTGAACTGTGAAGTGCTACATTGTGTCGTGTTCCTGGAAGTTCTTGGTGGATGACCTCATGGAAAGAGTCTGCAGAGTCTCAGCAGCTCTTCTCCAGCTCATAACTTTATTCGCACCGCTCCACTCAGACAGGAATTTATGTGTCTCCTGAACATCACAGGCTCCTTACAAGCTTCTGATGTGGACGCTCAGAGTTTTATGGACAAACGTGTTTTTCCTCGAGGAACGTGAAGTTTAGGAGGTCTCTGCATGAGGACGGGGGGGTCTGGCCCCACAAAGTCAAACTGCAGTAACTAAACAAACTCTGAAACCATTAAAGTTTTTACAGCAACCAGTGAAACGTGTCGGGGTTGACTGGTGGTGAAGCATTCATGTGATGTTTCTGAGGAAGGAAATCTTTCTGGAGAAAACATGACCACAGATGTGATCTGACTGCCAAAACAGGCACACTGAACTTTAATTGACCTTAAACAACTAAAACACGTCTGTAAACAGCAGATTCTACAAACTAAATCCATGAAAAGATCTTCTGATGCTGAATGATCTCTCAACTGTCCTGATGAGATGCAGCTGACTTCAGTTCGTTCACCTGAGCCAACTGACCTCTGCTGTGGAGGTCTGGAAGAGTCCAGGAGAGGTGGTAGTAGAGGTTTAGACCAGGACCTTCAACAAGATCTGAGAGAGTGAGAGGATGGATGAAGAATGGAGGAGAAGAGTCCTGGTGATGATTTAGAAGAACAAGGAGACATTCAGAGTTGAGACAACTACAGAAGAATAAAGTTGATGAACCGGAAAGAGGAATGGAAGATAGACTAAGGACAGAAGAGAACATCTGGGAACATCAGATGGTTTCAGGACAAAGATGAGGACCACAGATGAAATATTAGCTTTGAGGATGCTGATGGAGAAGAACAGAGATGGTCAGAGGGAGCTGCATTGTGTCTTTGTAGACCTTCAGAAAGCAGATGACAGGGAGCTGAGAGGAGCTCTGGTACTGATGAGGAGGTCTGGTCCTGATGAGGAGGTCTCGTCCTGATGAGGAGCTCTGGTCCTGATGAGGAGGTCTGGTCCTGATGAGGAGGTCTGGAGGAGCAGAGAAGGATGTTAGAGTGGAGCAGGACATGGATGAGAGCTGGAAGACAATGGAGAGGTGAGCTGTAGGAGGGACAGAGGAGTTCAAGGTGGAGGTGGGACTGATCAAGGATCAGCTCTGAGACCCTTCTGGTTTATCTGGTGATGGATAAACTGACAGATTAGGTCAGACAGGAACCTCCAGTTTGATCAGAATGAAAGTAAAGGTGTAGAAGATGGTGGTGAGCCCTGAGATCAGAATCAGAATCAGAATCAGATTTATTATCGTCACTGAGCCAGCATCCCAACACAGTGAAATTTGTCTTCCCAGTACACCGTCCAAGCGAAACATACAGACAACAACAACATATGGACAGGAGTCAACGGTGCTTGGAGCAGCAGCCATAAACGGCGCTTCTACCCTTGTCAGAGAGCAGTACACTCAAGCACTCCACAAGCACCCACAAGTGCCCATAGATGCCCAAGTACACCACCCTCCGGCCAGGGCACTTTTAGCAGAAGAAAATATGATCATATGATATGATGGGGGGGGGGAGAGGATAAAAAAAAGGTGTCTCACACAACATGTCCTTGATCAGAGGCACATGTTGTGGGATTCACAAAAAAAAAAACCTCAACACAAGCATAACAAACCTATTACTAAGACATCAGATGGGTCAGGAAAAGTGTCCCAGCCAAGCGGCCCGTGCACGCACAGCCGGTGGCGTGCAGCCAGTGGCGCGCAGCCGGTGGCGCGCAGCCTGTGACGCGCAGCACAATCAGTCCGCCCCACGTGGGGGGAGTACACCAGGATCCAGCGAGGACGTTGAGACTCGGGGAAAGGATATGGAGCGGGGGTGCGTGGTTGGGGCAGAGCCTTCTTCGGATAAGACCTTGGAGAGTTCTTTCAATTCGGCCTTGAAGGCCGCTCGGGGGAGCCAGATTCAGATAAGAGAGATTGTTTTTGGTCAGGCTGACAATGAATTTTTGCCTGCCTTGAGTCCTTTGCTGGTTTCCTCTCGTGGGAATCATCCAAAAGTCAGAATTATTCGTGTCAGTTCTCCCTAAGCTGTGCATGTAGTTTTCCCAGGTTGTTATCAATTCTCCCCATAAGTTCATGCATCATCAGCTGTCTGTGACTCACGCCGTGAATCACATTCAGTTTCCGATTCATCTCGTCTATCTTAACAGTCTCGGCACTCACAGCACGGCTCACAGCCACGCACACGGACAACAGGTCCGGAATAGCAGCATCCGTGCGCTTAATTTTACGATACATTAGGTATCCGCCAACTCCAAACAGCAGGAATCCCGTGATCATAAATCCAAATATGTAAACATCTTCAGCGTCCTCGATGAACAGAGGAGCCTGGCAGTTCAGTCGCCATTTCGACCATGAATCCTGAACGTACCCTGCTGCGTGTGTTCCATCCTGACACGAGGGCTCTCCTCTTCCCTCCCTCTTCGTCGAGAAAATTTGATGTTGATGTTTGATGTTGATGTTTGATGAGATGTTGTTGGTTCAGAGACTGTGGTTCTGAGGAGAAGACAGGATACAGAGTTGGAGGTAGCAGAGGTTCAGATGTTGAGGTTCTCTTTGGGAGAGACCAGGATGGAGGGGATCAGGAAGGAGAACATCAGAGGAACAGAACATGTTAGATGTTCTGGAGAGAAAGTCAGAGAGACCAGACTGAGATGGTTTGGACATGAACAGAGGAGGGATGGAGAAGATATCTGGAGGATGATGAGGCTGGAACTGGAACAGGAGGTCTGGAGGAAGACCAGAGAGGAGATTTATGGATGAGGAGAAAGAGGACATGAGGAGAAGAGGATGGAGAGGATGGAGGACATGATCCACTGAGGAGACTCTGGAGGGAACAGTCCAAACACAAATGTGTACATTTATGTTTGTGTGTTTGTTTGTTCATCTTTGTATGTATGTACGTCTTCATGTATATGTGTATGTGTGTGTAGATGTACATGAAAAGGTACAATAATATATGGACACAGACACACAGACAGACAGACAGACAGACAGATAGATGGGTCCAGCTGTGTCTGTTTGTCTTGTCGTCCTCCTGTCTACAGACCAGCAGACATTCATCAACGTTCCACACCATCACTGGCTGATGTCCTGGTCTCCTTTCACTGTTGCTGGTTTGAGTCCTCTCTGGTAGAACCAGGGTTTCAGGAGTTCATCTGCTGGACCTTGACCAGCAGCAGCTCTGACTTGAACATCATGAGTGGACATCTGAGTGTTTTAAAAGAGATCTGAACCACGTATGAAGAAAGGTTCAGTTTATAAGCAGAAAAGCTCATAAAATATGGATATGTGGATTTTATCTGGAGAACTGATGCTTTGAGTTTTCACTCATCTCTGGTGTCCTGATGTTTGTTCTCCTGCAGGGTGATCACCTACGAGTGCTGTCCAGGTTACGAGAGGATTCTTGGAGAGAAGGGCTGTCCCGCTGGTACGACTCGTCACCTATGACCTCCGGAGGTTTTATTGCACACTGCTGGTTTTACTGATGTTCATGAACACAGCTCCACTCCTGACCTGAGTTTTTATGGTGTGGACCTCTGCAGCGCTGCCTCTGGTCAACATCTACAACACTCTGGGGGTAGTGGGAGCCTCCACCACCCAGATGTACTCTGATCGGGCCAAGTTGAGGACGGAGATTGAAGGTCCTGGAAGCTTCACCTTCTTTGCTCCCAGCAACGAGGCGTGGGCCTCCCTGCCAGCGGTCAGTAGACTCCCGTCTACACTCAGGGAGGGTGACAGCACAACAATAATGACGATGATGACAATGACGATGATGACAATGACGATGATGACAATGACGATGATGACAATGACGATAATGACAATGACGACGATGATGATGACCATGATGATGACGATGATGATGATGACGATGCCGATGCTGATGACCATGATGCCGATGACCATGATGACCATGATGACCCATGATGACCATGATGACCATGATGACGACAATGACCATGATGATGATGTTGATAATGACGACGATGATGACGATTAAGATGATGACGATGACCACGATGATGACGATGACTACGCTGTCCATGATGATGTTGATGACGATGGCGATGGCGATGATGACGATGATGATGATGACAACCATGAGGATGACGATGATGATGATGACAACGATGATGATGTTGTGATGATGAAGATGATGACGATGTCCATGATGATGATGTTGATAATGACGATGATGATGACCATGATGATGATGTTGATAATGATGACAATGATGATGTTGATAATGATGACGACAATGACCATGATGACCATGATGCCGATGACAATGATGACGATGACCATGATGACTACGATGACCATGATGATGTTGATGACAATGGCGATGACCATGATGACGATGATGATGATGATGATGATGACGAAGATGATGAAGATGACCATGACGATGATGTTGATAATGACGATGATGATCACGATGATGATGATGATGATCACAATGACCATGATGAAGATGACCATGATGATGATGACGATGAAGATGACCATGATGATGATGTTGATAATGACAATGATGACGACTATGATGATGACGATGACCATGATGATGTTGATGACGACGACAATGACAATGCTGACGATGACAACGATGACGATGACAACGATGACGACCATGACCATGATGATGTTGATGGCGATGGCGATGATGGCGATGATGACCATGACGACGAAGACCATGAAGATGTTGATGATGATGACGATGATGATGATGATGATGATGCCGATGACCATGATGACAATGATGATAATGATGATGAAGATGATGAAGATGATGACGATGACCTTGATGATGATGTTGTTGATGATGATGATAACAACAATGACGACAATGACCATGATGCTGACGATGATGATGATGACGATGATGATGAAGATGACCATGATGATGGTGTTGATAATGATGATGATGATGATGATGATGACCATGTTGATGATGATGATGATGATGATAATTCAAATCAATTCAATTAAATGTTATTTGTATGGCATCTGTTACAATGACAATTGTCTCTAGGCGCTTTACAGAGACCCAGAGCATGACCCCCGAGCAAATATCATTAAGTAAAATTATAATATTAAATCCAATCAATGATAATGCCAAGTAAAAAATTCCCACATAGGGAGAAAAAAACTTTAAGCCAAACAGTGGCAAGAAAAAACTCCCCTTTAAGAGGAAGAAATCTTGAGCAGGACCTGGCTCACATGGGGGGGCCCTTCCTGCTGAAGGCCAGCCGGGTAGAGAAAGAAAAGAGGGGAGACAGGACAGAGAGAGGATGGAGGACAAAGAGAGGATGGAGGACAGAGAGAGCAGAGCACACAAATAACTAAATACAACAACCATATAAACATAAACAGATGGAGGTAGCAGTCCTGGGATGAGATGGCCAGAGGACCAGGTTGCCGATCACCATGCCAGTCAGCACCCCAAACACAAGTGGAGGAGAACCCCGGGATGGACAGAGGATGGAACTGCAAGTCAGCATGAAACTCAGGAAACTCTGGCCTGCAAATACACAGAAAAAAAGGGGGGCAAAAACAGCACAACAAACCACAGGAAAGCAAAGAATATGGAGCACAGTTTCAGTAACAAGGTGCTCCCAAGTAATTATGAATGAGCTGGAGGAGGAAGGGAGGAGGAAAGGGAAGGAAAAGGAGAAAAGCAGTGGAGACACCACTCAACAGATCATGTTGGTGTCCCCCTGTAGCGTAGGCCTATAGCAGCATAACTATGACGAATTTGTGATTACGACGAGCTACTCTAGTCTTAGCTACTACAGCTATGGCTATAACTATTAGCCCCTACACACTATAGTTTAGACTAACTGTAGGCTTTACTGAACAAAAATGTTTTCAATTTTCAATAAAGTTTTAAAGATGAACCCAAACTGGCAGCTGGTTCCATAAAAAGGTGCCTGGTAGCAGAAGGCCCGTCCTCCAAAGCTACTTTTAGATATTCTAGGAACAACAAGTAATCCTGCACTCTGAGACCAGAGAGCTCTATTAGGAGCATAACGTGCTAGCAGGTCTTGTAAATAGCGCGGAGCTAGGCCATTAAGGGCCTTATATGCAAGAAGCAGAAATTTAAACTCAAGTTCAAAATTTCACGGGATGCCTATGGAGGGAGGCTAACATGGGAGAGATGTGATCTCGCTTGCAGATTCCTGTGAGCACCCTCCCTGCTGCGTTCTGGATCAATTGAAGACTATTCAGCGAGCTATTCGGACATCCTGCTAACAGCGCATTGCAATAATCCAGTCTAGAACTGACAAACGTGTGGATTAATTTTTCAGCGATGACGATGATGACGATGATGATGAAGATGATGACGATGACCATGATGATGATATTGATAATGATGACAATGATGATGTTGATAATGATTACAACAATGACCATGATGACAATGATGACGTTGATAATGATGATGATGACCATGATGATGATGACCATGATGATGATGTTGTTGATGATGATGACGACGACAATGATGATGACGACGATGACGATGATAATGATGATGACGATGATGATGACGATGACGACGATGATGATGATGTTGATGATGATGATGTTGTTGATGATGATGACGACGATGACCATGATGACAATGACCATGAAGATTATCATGATGACGTTGACGATGATGATGACGATGATGACGATGACAATGAAGATTATCATGATGACGTTGACGATAATCATGATGATGATGATAATGATGATCATGATGACGACGATGATGATGACGACGATCATGACAATGATGATGATGTTGACGATGATAGCGTTGATGATGACCATGACGATGACCATGACCATGACCATGATGACGATGCCAGTGATGATGACGACGATGATGATGATGATGATAACGTTGATGACGATGATGATGATAAAGATGATGACGATTACCATGATGATGATGTTGATAATGATGACCATGACGACGATGTTGACCAAGACCATGATGACGACATGACAATGACAACGATGACAATGACAACGATGATGAAAATGATGACGATTACCATGATGATGATGATGACGATGACCATGATGATGATGTTGATAATGATGACGATGAAGATGACGATGATGAGGATGATGTGTCTGTGTGCTGCAGGAAATCCTTGATGCTCTGGTGAGCAACGTGAACATCGAGCTGCTCAATGCTCTTCATTACCACATGGTGAACCGCCGACTGACCTCTGAGGAGCTGAAGCACGGCGCCACCTTCCCCTCCATGTACCAGGACTCCAGTGTTCATATCCACCACTACAGCAACGGGGTGACCGAAAACACCAACACAGCAGCACACAACCACATTGACACGCCACCACCCCATCACCTGAATCCAGAGTGGGTTCTCTGTTATGTGTAGGCTCTGAGACATGCTGACTCAGTCCAAAACTGTCAAGATTACAGAACAGTTCTTTAGCCATTCTGTCCTCTTGATTATCAACATGGATGTTCAAATCCCCAACAACAAGTCAACAGTCATGTTCTAGGTGTTCATGGTTTAGGTGGAGATGGTCCATGTGGGGTGTTAAACCAAGAAAACATCAGGTAGGGGCCTGGGGTACATCTAAGTCCAGCGTTGACCAGCTCCTTCATCTGATCAGTAAACTTCAGGTGGGGTGGGGAGAGAGAGGTGTGAGGCAGGTGGACCATCCCCTTCTGGGACATTTCTGAACGGCTCCATGGTGGTTCTGGTGTGAAGAGATGAGGACAGCTGTGAATCCTAGCAGTTCTGTAGATCTCGTGTCAGTTCCTGAGATGCAACGTTTGTGACCTGGATGCTACCTGGATGCTACCTGCAGGGTCACTTGTCAGGGTTTTCCTTTCATGTCGTTTTTGAAATTCTTTGAGGGTCTGACTCTATTACATCGCTGTGGTGTTACAGATAATCCCCAGGTCATGGATTAGGTTGTCTACGTCTTCATGTGTGGACGTGTGGTTAACATGTCAGTCTTCAGCTGGGTTGTGGTGGAACTCCTTCCTCATGTTGGCGTTTCTGATAAACTGTCATATCATCGGGACGCTGTGGTGGGTCAGGGTTACTTTGGCTCATCAGGCTGATGATTTGGCTCTGGACCTGGAGAACCTCTCGGCTGTGGCCACTGATGGTGTGCAGGCCCCGAAGGCCCCGAAGGTCCCGAAGGCCCTGCTTGGTGTCGGATCAGTTATGCTGCTCAGGCTGGTGGTTGTCATATTATTGGTGATTTGTGTTGCACCTACATTCTAGACGTTAGTGAAGAAGACTTGTTACACATGTGACTGGTCTGCCCCGAACTCAGAGGGACCGCGACTCCTCTGGTCCCCCTCTGGTCCCCCTGTGGCTCCTGGTGTTCGCTGTTACTGCAGGTGTGAACGCCAGTTTTGCTTCGTTTTACTGTGTGAGTCCTTGTGTGGGTCAGACGATGATGAGGGCTGTTGATGTTTCATTCACACGTTCACCCGTTTCACTCCTTCCCTGATGTTGACGGCGTGCTGAGCCCTCACGTCCCTTTCACTTTAGCACCAGTCATGCTCTAATGTGTTTTCTAGCTTTTGTGAGATTAGTTGGTGTTTTGTGCTGTAGTCCAGGAGAGGTAGTGCCAGAAAGTTTTTTACTGGCTCCTCAACTATTGAGACCAGATGTTTGGCTTCTGGTGGCCACCAAGATGAACTCTGCTGTTTTTTTTTGGTTATTCCCTTGACTTACATTTGCAGCACCTGGTCCTTGGACATATTCAGTGTTCTCAGTCACAGAGAACATCCATGAGTGTGGAGAGTTGGTGTGATTTATTGGAGCTTTTAGAGCACTTTGGAGCTCTGGTTCAGTCTGTAAGGGTCTGGAGGTGAAGGTGGCACCAGGAAGCAGCTGCCTCTGTCTCTGGCCAAAAGCTGTTAGCTGGAGCTAGCCTGTTAGCCTGGAACATGTCTGGCCGATCGTCCAGCCACCGAAAGGGTCTGGCTGCAGGCTGGAAAGGAGTGAAGACCTTGTTGTTTCCCCATGTGTTACCCAAGCCCAAACCTCCAGAGAGGAGGTCCAGTCACGTCTCCAGGCTGCAGCCTGATGGTCTCGTGGAGAACAGCTGTACGGCTGGAGGGGCATCAGAGGAGTCCAGCTGGAGCTCCAGCAGTCCTTGTTTCAGACATTAATAGAATGTAAAATTTACGTAAAATACCGTTAAATAATAAAACCATAAAGTACCACTCCTTAGCATCATAGGCTAACATGCTATGCTAAAATAGCTCATGGTGGTAACGAGATGGTGACGAGCAGAGCTCTGACCACCAGTGACATCAGAGGGATGGTCCAGTTGTCTCTTCAGAGTTGTAATGATTCAAAATTCATGATTTTACAAATTTGGTGATTTTTAGGACAGAAAACTATTTTACAACATAAAGACAACATTTTGTGTAAAAAGTTTTAATTGTACAAGTTAATATTTCATGACAAAAAAAATTTATTTGAATTTTTTTTCATAAAGTTAAAAAGTTGTGACTGTGAAATTTGTGATTTAACAACCAAAAATTGTGATTATACGACAAAAGGTCCTGGTTTTGAACCAAAGAGTTGCATCTTATAAACTGTTCAGTTTTATGACAAAAACTGTAATTTTAAGTTAAAAAGTTGCAGTTTTGTGAAATTTGTGATGTTATGACTAAACTGGTTCTTGGTGTGTCAGATCGTGACCGTGAACTGTGCACGCCTCATCAAACCTGACCAACACGCCACCAATGGCATTGTGCACGTAGTGGACCGCGTCATTACCGCCATCTCCAACGACATGCTGTCGTTCATCGACGTTGACGACGACCTGGAGACGCTGCGGGTGAGTTCATGAACCGGTCAACTGAAGGGCAACTTCCTGTGAGACCAGTGTCCTCAAATAGACAAACGAAGAACAAGAGGCTTTAAGTTTACTTTCAAAAACTCAGAACTTCCTGTCTTGTTGACTTTCTTTGCATGTCAGACGGCATTTGCTGCTGCAGGTCTGACCACCCTGCTGCAGAGCGATGGTCAGTACACCGTCTTCGCGCCCACCAATGAGGCTTTCGAAAAAATCCCTCAGGAGACCCTGAACAGGATCCTGGGAGACCCCGTGGCTCTGAAAGGTGCCATTTAGAACGCCTTCTTTGATGTTTCTGACGTGATGTATCTGTAGGACTTGCTGAAGTCTGGTTCTGACTGTTCCAACTCTCAGACCTGCTGAACTACCACATCCTGAAGAACATGCATTGCTCTGAGTCCATCGTGTCGGGGAACCCCATGGAGACCCTGCAGGGCACCATGTTGGAGGTGGGCTGTGACGGAGACCGGATGACCCTTAATGGGAAGGCCATCATTACCAAGAAGGACCAGCTGGGAACCAATGGAGTCATCCACTACATCAGTGAGCTCCTAATCCCAGACTCAGGTATTGATCCATTAACTGTTCCTGGTACCAGTACCAGTGGTACCAGTGTCAGTGCCAGTGTCAGTACCAGTGGTACCAGTGTCAGTGCCAGTGTCAGTACCAGTGGTACCAATGTCAGTATCAGTATCAGTACCAGTGTCAGTACTAGTGTCAGTATCAGTGACTCCTGTGTCAGTACCAGTGGCTCCAGTGTCAGAACCAGTGTCAGTACCAGTGGTACCAGTCTCAGTATCAGTATCAGTACCAGTGTCAGTGCTAGTGTCAGTCCCAGTGACTCCAGTGTCAGTACCAGTGGCTCCAGTGTCAGTACCAGTGGTACCAGTGTCAGTAACAGTACCAGTACCAGTACCAGTGGTACCAGTGTCAATGCCAGTGCCAGTACCAGTGTCAGTACCAGTGGCTCCAGTGTCAGTACCAGTGTCAGTACCAGTGCCAGTGCCAGGGTCAGTACCAGCGGCTCCAGTTTCAGTACCAGTGCCAGTACCATTGTCAGTACCAGTGACTCCAGTTTCAGTACCAGTGTCAGTACCAGTGCCAGTACCGGTGCCAGTATCAGTGGTACCCGAGTCAGTACCAGTGTCAGTACCAGTGGCTCCTGTGTCAGTACCAGTGGTGCCAGTGTCAGTGCCAGTGTCAATACCAGTGGTACCAGTGTCAGTACCAGTGGTTATAGTGTCTGTACCAGGGGTACCAGTGTCAGTACCAGTGGCTCCAGTATCAGTGCCAGTGGCTCCAGTATCAGTACCAGTGGCTCCAGTGTCAGTGCCAGTGTCAGTACCAGTGGCTCCAGTGTCAGTACAAGTGGCTCCAGTGTCAGTACCGGTAGTACCAGTGTCAGTACCAGTGGCACCAGTGTCAGTACCAGGGGTACCAGTGTCAGTACCAGTGGATCTAGTGTCAGTGCCAGTGCCAGTATCAGTGTCAGTACCAGTGTCAGTGCCAGTGGCTCCAGTGTCAGTGCCAGTGGCTCCAGTGTCAGTGCCAGTGTCAGTATCAGTGTCAGTACCAGTGGTACTAGTGTCAGTATCAGTGACAGTACCAGTGGTACCAGTGGCTCCAGTGTCAGTACCAGTGGCTCCAGTGTGAGTGCCAGTGGCTCCAATGTCAGTACTAGTGGTACCAGTGTCAGTACCAGTGGCTCCAGTGTCAGTTCCAGTGGCTCCAGTGTGAGTGCCAGTGGCTTCAGTGTCAGTACTAGTGGTACCAGTGTCAGTACCAGTGGTCAGTACCAGTGTACCAGTCATACCAGTGTCAGTACCAGTGTCAGTACCAGTGGTACCAGTGTCAGTACCAGTGTCAGTACCAGTGGCACCAGTGTCAGTACCAGTGGTACCAGTGTCAGTACCAGTGGTTATAGTGTCTGTACCAGGGGTACCAGTGTCAGTACCAGTGGCTCCAGTAGTCAGTGCCAGTGGTCCCAGTCAGTACCAGTGGCTCCAGTGTCAGTACCAGTGTCAGTACCAGTGTCAGTACCAGTGTCAGTACCAGTGTCAGTACCAGTCAGTACCAGTGGTACCAGTGTCCAGTACCAGTCAGGCCAGTCCAGTCAGTGTCAGTCACCCAGTGGTACCAGTCAGTACCAGTGTCAGTACCAGTGGTACCAGTGTCAGTACCAGTGTGGTACCAGTGTCAGTAACCAGTGTCTAGTGTCAGTGCCAGTGCCAGTATCAGTGTCAGTACCAGTGTCCAGTACCAGTGGCTCCAGTGTCAGTGGCCCAGTGGCAGTCCAGTGTCAGTACCAGTGGTCAGTGTCAGTATCAGTGACAGTACCAGTGGTACCAGTGGTCCAGTGTCAGTACCAGTACCAGTGTCAGTACCAGTGGCTCCAGTGTGCTCCAGTCAGTGGTCAGTCCAGTGTCAGTCAGTGTCAGTACCAGTGTGTCAGTACCAGTGTACCAGTAGAGGCTCCAGTGTCAGTACCACCAGTGCCACCAGTGTACCCAGTGTCAGTACCAGTGGTACCAGTCAGTACCAGTGGCTCCAGTGTCAGTCAGGGTCAGTGTCAATACCAGTGGTAGTGTCAGTCAGTGACAGTACCAGTGGTACCAGTGTCCAGTCCAGTGGCTCCAGTGTCAGTACCAGTGGTCCAGTGTCCAGTGTACAGTACCAGTGGTCAGTGTCCAGTGTCAGTACCAGTGTGTACCAGTGGCTAGTGTCAGTATCAGTGACAGTACCAGTGTCAGTACAGTACCAGTCAGTCAGTACCAGTGTGTCCAGTGTACCAGTGTCAGTACCAGTGGTACCAGTGTCAGTACCAGTGTCAGTACCAGTGGCTCCAGTGTCAGTACCAGTGTCAGTACCAGTGGTACCAGTGTCAGTACTGGGTGTGTTTGTGTGTTGCAGCTAAAACCCTCCTGGAGCTGGCTGAAGGTTCCTCAGTTTCCACGGCGACCCGGCTGTTTGTTGATGCAGGCCTGTCCTCCCACCTGAGTGGGTCTGAGGCTCTGACGCTGCTGGCTCCGCTGGACGATGCCTTCAAAGGTAACCTTCACCTGTGTTGGTTTCCTGGGTCATCCCAGGGACCGGACCAGACAGTCAGTGGTCTTCTAGTACACCTGATGAAACAAAGGCTTCAAAATCAGTCTCCAGAAACCTGTGGACAGGGTCACAGGGGACATATCCAGTTCCTCTTCGTCTGTCTCTGATCTTTATTCTGCAGTCTCTGGATGAAATTGGCAGTTGTGGAGCTGAAGGTCAGTAGCAGATGCACATCTCTTAAACACCATCACTTGATGTCCAACAGGAATTGTGACGATGACTCCAGACATGAAGAAGCTGCTGACCAATCACATCCTGAAGGAGCAGCTGTCCTCTAAGTCTCTGTACCACAGTCAGGAGCTGGAGACGCTGGGAGGCCTCCGCCTGAGAGTCTTTGTCTACAGAAACGTAAGGATGCCATTCCCTCTAGAACCCCCTTCTTCAAAAACACACCTAGAACCCTGATTGGGAACACAAGTGAGAGCATCGTCTGCATCTGAACGTATACTATCTAACACCAGATGATGCTGAGTGGGACAATGTAGAACTGGAACATTCCTGAAGTAAGTTTGAAGAAGTGACAGTTTGGGTTCAGGAGGCTGACACCACCCCACCTTTAAAACTAAACTGAAAATATTTCTGTTCATTAAAGCCTACAGTTAGTCTCAACTATAGTGTGTAGGGGCTAATAGTCACAGCTACAGTTACAGAAATGGATGAAGACCAGACTAGAGCAGGCTGGTCTGAAACATAGCCTCATCATAGCTATGCTGCTATAGGTCTACGCTGCAGGGAGACACCAACATGATCCACTGACTAGTGTCCTCACCCCTCTACTCTCCTCTCTTTTCCTCTTCTCTCTTCAACTGTATCCATAGTTAATTAGGAGCAGCTCATTAATGGAACTGCTCTTCATTGTTCCTGGAGTTGTTTTAGCCCCCTTTTCTTTTTCTTTCTGTATTTGTTTTCAGTCCAGAGTTTCCAGAGTTACATACTTACCTGCAGTTCCACTCTCTGACCATCCCAGAGTAGACCTCAACCTGTCTATATAGACGTCATCCCAGCGTAGACCTCCACCTGTCTATATAGACGTCATCCCAGCGTAGACCTCCACCTGTCTATATAGACGTCATCCCAGCGTTGACCTCCACCTGTCTATATAGACGTCATCCCAGCGTTGACCTCCACCTGTCTATATAGACGTCATCCCAGCGTAGACCCCCCACCTGTCTATTAGACGTCATCCCAGCGTTGACCTCCACCTGTCTATAAGACGTCATCCCAGCGTGACCTCCACCTGTCTATTTAGACGTCATCCCAGCGTAGACCTCCACCTGTCTATATAGACGTCATCCCAGCGTTGACCTCCACTTGTCTATATAGATGTCATCCCAGTCACCTGTATGAGACCTCCACCTGTCTATATAGACGTCATCCCAGCGTTGACCTCCACCTGTCTATATAGACGTCATCCCAGCGTTGACCTCCACCTGTCTATATAGACGTCATCCCAGCGTGACCTCACCTGTCTATTAGACGTCATCCCAGCGTGACCTCCACCTGTATATCATAGACGTCATCCCAGCGTTGACCTCCACCTGTCTATATAGATGTCATCCCAGCGTTGACCTCCACCTGTCTATATAGACGTCATCCCAGCCGTTGACCTCCACCTGTCTATATAGATGTCATACCAGCGTAGACCTCCACCTGGTCTATATAGACGTCATCCCAGCATAGACCTCCACCTGTATAGACTCATCCAGCTATTTGACCTCCACCTGTCTATATAGACGTCATCCCAGACCTCCACCTGTCTATATAGACGTCCATAGACCCCAGCGTATAGACCCCACCCACCTGTTTATATAGACGTCATCCATCCCAGCGTTAGACCTCCACCTGTCTATATAGACGTCATCCCAGCGTAGACCTCCCCCTGTCTATATAGACGTCATCCCAGCGTTGACCTCCACCTGTCTATATAGACGTCATCCCAGCGTAGACCTCCACCTGTCTATATAGACGTCATCCCAGCGTAGACCTCCACCTGTCTATATAGACGTCATCCCAGCGTGACCTCCACCTGTATATCGTCTTAATACGACGTCATCCCAGCGTAGACCTCCACCTGTCTATATAGACGTCATCCCAGCGTAGACCTCCACCTGTCTATATAGACGTCATCACAGCATAGACCTCCACCTATCTATATAGACGTCATCCCGGTGTAGACCTCCACCTGTCTATATAGATGTCATGTTTATAAATTCTCTCCTAAAACTTATTCTCTTTGGCCTTTGACTAACTTTGGTTTTATTTTTCTTAGTCTTTTATTTCTAATTTATGGCAGGCCCACCTGGTCTGTCAGGTTATTTCAGCTTATTTTGTTTTAATTCCAGGATGACTCAATTCCTGTTCTTACATTCATTCTATGACTCATTTTATCTTTTTATCATTAAGCTTTTAATCCAGATTTGAGATGGTGACTTTATTGGCCCCAACTGTAAATAATTTTCATTTAAATTCTGTTCTAAGTTTTATTTTTTTGTGTCCAGTTCTTTTTCAAAATGCTCTATAAACTAAATCAGGCTCCTCAGTTGGTACAGTCCATGTTTCCAGAGTGACGGCCCAGAGACGTCTCCTCTGGATGAGGTTAAAGGACACAGAAGAATCTGTGTTTATGTCCAGTCTTCTCTGGTTTGGGTTTCCAAGACTCGCAGAGACCCTGACCTCTACTCGGGGGTTCCTGTGTGTTTGCAGAACCTGTGCATCGAAAACGCCTGCATTGCTGCTCACGACAAGACTGGCCGCTTTGGCACCATGTTCACCGTGGACAAAGTCCTGACGCCACCGTCGGGGACGATCATGGATGTCCTGAAGGCTGATGACCGTTTCAGGTGAGCAGAACCACAGAGACCAGGTTTATCATTTACTCAGGAGACACAGCGGGTCGGTGCTCAGCTGCCCCTGCTGGAAGAGACCTGCAACGGTTGGAAAACATTTGAGAGACGAGTACAGGACAGACTTCTTTGAAAGATTGAATTGAGAGGTTCCTCTGTTGGAACAAGTGTGTCTCAGTGTCCTCCAGAGACCTACTGAGAAGTGAGAGTCCTTGTTTGGTCTCTACATCATTCCTTTACCATATCTGCGTTGGTTCACTGTTCGTTTACCGCAACAAGACATATTGGACCGCATTCATGAAATCCTCGTAAATCTGTGAATAAGCATGCATCACCTCTCAACGGTGCAGACTGCCACCTGATTCAGGTGATCTAGAAACTTTCAGGTAAACTCATAACTCACTGGCAAACGCTCATCTTTGAAACGCTGAGTGAGACATGGACTGATGTGGACCAGCACTGAACACAGATATTTACTGTTGTGTCTTCTGTCCAACCAAGATTTCAAGAAGTGACAACTGCATCGTCTCTGTTATCAGAAACCTCCATCAGGAATCCACCGCAGCTTCATGACATCATCGGCGTCTCTATGACCACCAGATCAGAGAGGGTTCCTCATTTCTCCATAGAAGCTGAGCATCTCTGGGACTGCATGGAGCATTTTATTCACTGCTGTGAAACTCGGCGGTCATTGGCTTAAATGCCAATTATTTGTGCTGCAGAAATTGATATTTTGACATGCAGCTCAATGGACACTGACTCACTGTTGGAGCCAAACTCTAGTGGTCAGTAGAGGAACTGCAGCCTCTAGTGGTCAGTAGAGAAACTGCAGTCTATAGTGGTCAGTAGAGGAACTGCAGCCTCTAGTGGTCAGTAGAGAAACTGCAGTCTATAGTGGTCAGTAGAGGAACCGCAGCACTCTAGTGGTCAGTAGAGGAACTGCAGCTCTAGTGGTCTGCTCGGTAGTGGTCGGTAGAGGAACTGCAATCTCTAGTGGTCAGTAGAGGAACTGCACTCTAGTGGTCAGTAGAGGAACTGCAGACTCTAGTGGTCAGTAGAGGAACTGCAGACTCTAGTGGTCAGTAGAGGAACTGCAGACTCTAGTGGTCGGTAGAGGAACTGCAGGTTTTGAAGTTGGGACTCTCCTGGCTGTGTGTGAACAGGCTCCGCCCACTCATCCGTGTCACTCATGTCTCGTCCTCCTCCAGCCTGCTGGTCGGTGCCATCCAGACTGCAGGGATGACGGAGCTGTTGAACCAGGATGGGACTCTCACCTTCTTTGCTCCCACCAACGATGCCTTCAGGTCGCTGTCGCTGACGGAGCTCACCCGGCTGCTGCGTGAGTGTCCACACACACGAAACTTGACGATGAACAGGAAGTGACCTCAGATCAGAGCACTCGTCTGTCTCCGTGTCCAGGTGACCCTCAGCAGCTGTCAGATGTTCTCCGCTTCCACCTGGGGGAGGGCATGCTGGTCAGTGGGGGGGTGAGCTCTCACACCAGACTGATGCCTCTGCAGGGGGACAAGCTGGAGCTGGGCGTGGTCAGTAAACACGAGCTCTCTCCTCATTGGTCAGCAGCAGGACGGCGCCTGTAGGGGGTCATCATTAACGGTTGATGGTTCTGTTCCAGCGTAACTACACCGTCTACGTCAACAAGGTACCGGTGGCCGACGCAGACCTGATGGCGACAAACGGAGTCGTGCACGCCGTCAACAGCATCATCAGAGCGCTGCGTGAGTCCCGCCCTCTGAGTCACACTCTTCATATCTGTTTTTAATTTTATAAAGTCAAGATTATAAAATCACTGTTCATCAAATCAATCAACCAAATTACTCAAAGTTTATAAATTTGGAACATCTACATGTCTGATGCTTTTTCTTGCTAATTTACAAACTTATGAAGTCACAGTTTTACAGTTTGTGAGTTTATAAATAAGAGTTTATAAAGATTTATTTTGTTTTTCCTCCTTAACAACCACCATTTATGAATTCTCAGTTCATGAGATTTCAATTTCTTACTTTTTTGTCACAGATTCATGATTTTATAAAGTTATAATTTCATTAGTTTCCATGTTCTCCTGCATGTGTTTAACTGGTCAGGTTAACTGGTGGTTAACTGGTGGTTCCAGATCACCTCAAGGTCTGAGTGGTAGTTAGTGTGGATGTTGGTCTACTTGTGGTCCTGTGATGGACTCATCACCTGTCCAGGTGTCCTCCTGACTGTAGACCCTCAGAGACCTGGAACACAATCCAGAAGACCTCTGAGACCCTGCAGAGGACTGAACAGGTAGAAATGATGGATGGATGATGGAAGGATGGAGGATGGATGGATGGATGGATGGATGGAGGATGGATGAATGAGGAATGGATGGAGGGATAATGGATGGATGGATGATGGATGGATGAGGAATAGATGGATGGATGATGGATGGATAAGGAATGGATGGATGGAAGAGGAATGGATGGATGAGGAATGGATGATGGCTGAGGAATGGAGGATGGATATGGCTGGATGGATGGATGATGGATGATGGATGGATGGTGCTGGCTGATGGATGGATGGCTGGATGGAGGATGGATGGATGGATGGATGGATGGAGGATGGATGATTGATGGATGGAGGATGGATGATGGATGGATGGATGGATGGATGCTTGGATGGATGGCTATGGATGGATGATGGATGGATGGATGGATGGATGGATGGATGGATGGATGATGGATGAGGAATGGATGGATGGATGGATGATGGATGGATGGATGGATGGAGGATGGATGAATGGATGGATGAATGGATGGATGAGGAATGGATGGCTGATGGGTGGTATCCATTCATCCATCCATCCATCCATCATCTCTACCTGTTCAGTTCTCTGCAGGTTCTCAGAGGTCTGCTGGAGTCTGTTCCAGGTCTCTGAGGGTCTAAAGGCAGGAGGACACCTGGACAGGTGATGAGTCCATCACAGTGATTGATTCAGTTATTTTTTTAATGCCAGCTCAGCCTCAGTCAGCTCAAAAACAGGAATCTTCTTAACTTCCCATCAGACTTGAAATCCTCCAAAACAGAACTGGAACCTGGACCCCATAGAAGCCGATAGAACCCCAGAGAAGCCGATAGAATCCCAGAGAAGCCCATAGAATCCTATAGAAGCCCATAGAACCCCATAAAACCCCAAAGGAAGCCCATAGAACCCCAGAGAAGCCCACAGAACCCCATAGAAACCCATAGAACCCCAGAGAACCCCAGAGAGAACCCAACCCCAGAGAAGCCCGAGAACCCCAAGAAGCCCAACAAACCCAGAGAACCCCAGAGAAGCCCATAGAACCCCAGAGAAACCCACAGAACCCCATAGAAACCCATAGAACCCCAGAGAAGCCACGAGACCCCCAGAGAAGTCCATAGAACCCCAGAGAAGCCCATAGAACCCCATAGAACCCCTGAGAACCCAGTGAAGCCCATAGAACCCCATAGAAGCCCTTAGAACCCCAGAGAAGCCCAGAGAACCCCAGAGAAGCTCAGAGAACCCAATTGAACCAAAGAGAAGCCCATAGAACCCCTGAGTAGCCCATAAAACCCCATAGAAGCCCATAGAACCCCAGAGAATCCCATAGAACCCCATAGAAGCCCAGAGAACCCCATAGAACCCCAGAGAATCCCATAGAACCCCATAGAAGCCCAGAGAACCCAGAGAACCCCATTAAACCCCGGAGAAGCCCATAGAACCCCATAGAACCCCATAGAACCCCATAGAAGCCTACAGAACCCCAGAGAACCCCAGAGAAGCCACGAGAACCCCAGAGAAGTCCATAGAAGCCCACAGAACCCCATAGAAGCCCATAGAACCCCATAGAACCTCAGAGAACCAGCCCTGGAGATCTGACCTTGTTAGAGAGCAGAAGGACTGACCTCTGACGACCTCTGACGTTTCAATTTTCAGCTCCAAAGGCGGATCGAGAGCAGGCTGATGGACCAGGTCTCAGATCAGCTGACTCCTCCAGGGTGAGACATGATGAAGATGATGATTTCATTCAAAATACTTTATTGATCCCTAAAGGTAACGTCATCGTTGCTGTAACTGTCCTGGTCCAAGTCTCTTCAGTGGTTCTAGAAGGTTCCAGCTGTGGTCTGGAAGGATCTCAAGCAGATCTGAAGATCCTCTGAAGACACTCTGCTGCTGAACCTCTGTGTTTTGTAGAGGATGTTCATGGTCGTCCATGATGGTCTTCATTGATGAAGGATCCTCCTCTGCTCCATCAGCTCCATCAGCTCCAGATCAGCTCCAGATCAGCTCCAGATCAGCTCCAGATCAGATCCAGATTAGATCCAGATCAGCTCCAGATCAGATCCAGTCTTCTTCATCAGTTTGTTCAGGTTCTCTGCTGCTCCTCCAACAGATGACTGCAGATGTACTGAACTCTCCACAGCAGACTGATAGAAGATCTGAACATCTGGCTGGAACTCTGAAGGACCTCAGCTTCCTCCAGAACTAAAGTCTGCTCTGTCCCTTCTTCTCAACAGCATCAGTGTCTCCAGTCCAGTCTGTTGTCCAGGTGGACACTGAGGTCTTTATCCTCCTCCACCACCTCCACTTCTTCTCCATGATGAGATGATTGTCTCCACACCACTCCACAGAGAGGACCAGCAGTTCTCAGTCCTCAGTCTCTGGTCCAGCAGTTCTCTGTCCTCAGTCTCTGGTCCTCCAGTTCTCTGTCCTCAGTCTCTGGTCCATCATTCTCTGTCCTCAGTCTCTGGTCCATCAGTTCTCTGTCCTCAGTCTCTGGTCCATCAGTTCTCTGTCCTCAGTCTCTGGTCCATCAGTTCTCAGTCCTCAGTCTCTGGTCCATCAGTTCTCTGTCCTCAGTCTCTGGTCCTCCAGTTCTCTGTCCTCAGTCTCTGGTCCATCAGTTCTCTGTCCTCAGTCTCTGGTCCACCACTGATTCATCTGACTGTTTCTGCAAATGTCAGGACTCTGACTGGTTCTGGAGGTCTGAGATGTCCAGAGTGAAGACCAGTGGTCAGAGTCCAGTTCCCTGTGGTTCTCCTGAGCTGCTGACCACCTGCTCAGACACTAAACCATTCAGTCTCTCCAGCTGTAGTCTGTCAGTCAGGTCGTCAGTGGTCCAGGTGATGGTGGAGACATCCAGCTGTGTCTTCTGGAGGTTCTCTGGTAGTAAAGCAGCTGGATGGAGTTGAATGTTCTGGAGAAACTGAAGAACCTGATCCTCACAGAGCTGCTGCTTCGTCCAGGTGACTGTGGTTCATTGAAGCAGGTGAATGATGGAGTCTTCAACTCCAACCAGACAGCAGTGGGTCCTGGAAGGAGCTGGTTTCCTTCTCCAGGTGGACCAATAAAAGTGTGTCCAGGACCTTCATGATGGTGGATGTTAGAGCTGCAAGTCTGTAGTCATCAGGAGAAGATGGATGAGATCTTCTTGGTACTGGAACAAGGCAGGATGTCTTCCACAGCTCTGGAACCTTCTCCTGGTTCAGTCTGATGCTGAAGAGCTGCTGTAGATTAGCTGGTCCACTCAGACCTTCAGGACTCTGGGACTGACACCATCTGGACCAGCAGCCTTGTTCCTGTTCATTCTCTCCAGATGTCTCTTCACCTGACTGCTGGAGACAGACAGGTGGGAGGGGGAGGAGCCCCAACATCTCCTGATGTGGTTGGAGACGATGATGGAGCAGCAGCAGATCCATGACTGAGGTGGAGGATGAGACGGCTGAGATGTTCAGTGGAGCTGTGGATCCAGGGAGGGTGGACGTTGTCCTGATGTCTCCTCCCTGAAGGCTCTTTGTTCTGGTTGAGGAGGTCTTTCAGGTCTCTGGTGGTCCAGGGTTTGTTCCTGGTGAAGCTCCTCCCTGTTGTGGTGGAGATGGTGTTGATGTCATCTCCACGTGTCCATCCCAGTCTGGAGCCTCGGTAGCTTAGCAACAGCAGCGCTGATGATGTCACAGGCAGGTCAGCTCCAGCTCAGTAGATGATGATGAAACATCTGACAGTCGGTATAATGATGTTTGTGAAGGTGATGAAGATGATCAGTGAAGATCCTCTGCAGCTGTCGACTGTCAGAACACGTCTGACATCAGCAGCATCTTCTGACAGTTTCCAGCTGGTCACATGATCTTCTCCTGTCTTGCAGGTGGACAGCCGCAGCTTCAGGAACGGTGAGTGTGTCCACATGAGCGTGGATGTGAAGTGAGGCTGCTCTTTGACCCGACTGTTTGTTCCCTCAGACGACCTCTTCCAGAAGGTTCTGAGGAGCAGCTCCAGCAGGACGATGAGGCAGTGAGGAAGAGGAGGAGGAGGTTCACAGGAGCACCTGAGTAACCAGCAAGGAGGAGGAGGAGGAGGAAGATGTGGTTGGAGGACTCAGACTCAGGGGGTCTACGAGCCAGCGTTGGAGGGTCTGAGCAGATGTGAGGAGGAAGAACATGTGTCAGATGTTTGAGTGTGTTTTTGTAACCTTGTGTACTGTAAACTTCTGTAACGTGTGTTTGTCACGTCTTCATCACTGTTTCTGTCTCTGTTGGAATAAAGATGACAGTTTGACCACAAACACACAAAAAACCAAACCTGTCCTCTTCCGTCTGTCCTCCAACTGACCACAAACATGAAAATGAAGAGCGCAGCTCGTTTAACTTCTCCACTAACTCTGGACATTGATGCTGAACTGGGAGCTGCAGAGCCCCCTGGTGGCTGCAGGGGCTCTCTGCATCTGTATACATCTGGATTGATCTGTTCACATCTGTGTTGCTGCAGATGTTGAGGGCTTCCATTTCCTGAAAGACTGGAGGTCAATCAAGCTGCTCCCTTAAATGTATTTTTACTCTCAAAGGTGGAAACATGATCTGGCTCAGACTTAAGATTTCTGTGCTGGTTTTTTTTTTTTTGGATAAAGATATCTTCCAGCTGATCCAGTCATGACCTAATCCTTCCAGCTGATCCAATCTTGACCTCATCCTTCCAGCTGATCCGATTTTAACCTTGTCCCTCCAGCTGATCCAGCCTTGACCTAATCTGTTCAGCTGATTCACACCTGACCTCATCCTTCCAGCTGATCCGATTTTAACCTCATCCCTCCATCTGATCCAGTCTTGAGCTCATCCCTTCAGCTGATCCAGTCTTGACCTCATCCTTCCAGCTGATCCAATTTTAACCTCGTCCCTCCAGCTGATCCAGTCTTGACCTCATCCTTTCAGCTGATTCACACCTGACCTCATCCTTCCAGCTGATCTGATTTTAACCTCGTCTCTCCAGCTTTTCCAGTCTTGACCTCATCCTTCCAGCTGATTCAATTTCAACCTCGTCCCTTCATCTGATCCAGTCCTGACCTCATCCCTCCAACTGATCCGATTTTAACCTCGTCCCTCCAGCTGATCCAGTCTTGACCTCATCCTTCCAGCTGATCTAGTCCTGACCTCATCCCTCCATCTGATCCGATTTTAACCTCATCCCTCCATCTGATCCAGTCTTGACCTCATCCTTCCAGCTGATCTGATTTTAACCTCGTCCCTCCAGCTGATCCAGTCTTGACCTCATCCTTCCAGCTGATCTAGTCCTGACCTCATCCCTCCATCTGATCCGATTTTAACCTCGTCTCTCCAGCTGATCCAGTCTTGACCTCATCCTTCCAGCTGATTCAATTTCAACCTCGTCCCTTCATCTGATCCAGTCCTGATCTCATCCTTCCAGCTGATCTGATTTTAACCTTGTCTCTCCAGCTGATCCAGTCTTGACCTCATCCTTCCAGCTGATCTCGTCTTGACCTCATCCCTCCATCTGATCCGATTTTAACCTCATCCCTCCAGCTGATCCAATTTTGAAATAATCCTTCCAGCTGATCCGATTTTAACCTCGTCCCTCCGGCTGATCCGCTCTTAACCTCGTCCCTCCGGCTGATCCAGTCTTGACCGCATCCCTCCAGCTGATCGAGTCTTGACCTAATCCTTCCAGCTGATCCGATTTTAACCTTATCCCTCCAGCTGATCCAATCTTGACTTAATCCTTCCAGCTGATCCGATCTTAACCTCGTCCCTCCAGCTGATCTAGTCTTGACCGCATCCCTCCAGCTGATCCAATCCTGACCTCATCCTTCCAGCTGATCCAATTTTAACCTCATCGCTCCAGCTGATCCAATCTTGACTAATCCATCCAGTTGATCCAATCCTGACCTCATCCTTCCAGCTGATCCGATTTTTTAAACCTCGTCCCTCCAGCTGATCCGATCTTAACCTCGTCCCTCCAGCTGATCCAGTCTTGACCTCATGAAAAATACTTTATTTATCCCATAAAGGGAAATTCAACACCGTAGCAAGGGCTCTCTTTTTTTTTTTTTTTTTTTTTTATAAACAACAGACAAATGACAGCAATAATAATAAAATTACAGAAGTAATAATAATATTAATTGTTGATAATAATAATAATAATAATAATAATAATAATAACAGGTGTTAAGTCTTGTTGTGGAGGCTGATGGCTGCTGGCAGGAATGATCTTCTGTATCTTTCCGTCTTGCAACGGACCTGAAGAAGCCTCTCACTGAACACACTCTGTTGTTTGATCTCTGTGTCGTGGAGAGGGTGTGAAGAGTCCTCCATCATCTTCATGAGAGGGTGTGAAGAGTCCTCCATCATCTTCATCAGCTTGTGCAGCATTCTTTTTTGTACAATCAGCTCCAGCGGCTCCAGAGTTACACCCAGCACAGATCCAGCTTTCTGGATCAGTTTGTTGATTCTCTTCAGGTCTCTGGTTCTGATGCTGCTGCCCCAGCAGATGGCTGCAAAGCTGATTGCACTTTCAACAACAGACCTATAGAAGATGTGCAACATCTTGGTGCAGACATTAAAAGATCTCAACTTTCTTAAAAAAGTAGAGTCTGCTCTGACCTTTCTTGTAGATGTATTCTGTGTTGCATTTCCACTCCAGTCTGTTGTCAAGCTGAACTCCAAGATACTTGTATTCCTCCACCACCTCCACCTCCTTTCCCAGGATGGAAACACTGCTGTGTTGATTCTTGCTCCTCCTGAAGTCGACAATCATCTCCTTAGTTTTGCTGGTATTTAATACGAGATGATTGTTACTACACCATTTCACAAACTGACAGATCAGTTCTTTGTACTCTGCTTCCTGTCCGTTGTTGATACACCCAACAACTGCAGAGTCATCAGAGTATTTCTGCAGATGACAGGACTCAGAGTTGGACTGGAAGTCAGAGGTGTAGAGCGTGAAGAGAAATGGTGAGAGAACAGTTCCTTGTGGTGCTCCAATGCTGCTGACCTCCATTCTCAGACACACAACCTTTCAGTCTCCTTTCAGCTGATCCGATTTTTTGTTTTTTTAAGATTTTTTTTGGCACTAGTGGCCTTTATTCATAGTGGAGAGAGACAGAGAAGGGGGGCAGAGAGAATGGGGAAGACAAAGGGTCGACGAGCCGGGAGTCGATCTCGCGACAGGGCACCCCCAGCTGATCCAATTTTAACCTAATCCTTCCAGCGGATCTAGTCGTGACCTCATTCTTCCAGCTGATCCAGTCCTGACCTCATCCCTACAGCTGATCCGATCTAAACCTCATCCCTCCAGCTGATCCGATTTTAACCCCGTCCCTCCAGCTGATCCAGTCCTGACCTCATCCTTCCAGCTGATCCGATTTTAACCTCGTCCCTCCAGCTGATCTAGTCTTGACCTCGTCCATCCAGCTGATCCGATTTTAACCTCGTCCCTCCAGCTGATCCAGTCCTGACCTAATCCCTCCAGCTGATCCAGTCCTGACCTCAACCTTCCAGCTGATCCAATCTTGACCTCATCCTTCCAGCTGATCCAGTCTTGACCTCATCCTTCCAGCTGATCCAGTCTTGATCTCATCCTTCCAGCTGATCCAATTTTAACCTCGTCCCTCCAGCTGATCCAGTCTTGACCTCGTCCCTCCAGCTGATCTAGTCTTGACCTCATCCCTCTAGCTGATCCAGTCCTGACCTAATCCTTCCAGCTGATCCAATCTGACCTCTAACCTTTCCAGATGACTATGTCAGACTACAGCACAAAATGAAATTAGTTCTGGTATTTGACAGCGGCAGCGGGAGGTCATTGGAGTATGAAGGGCCAATAAAACTTATCAGGTATTTTGAAAAGTTCTGGTAAACCGGGTCCAAGTCAAGACCAAAGGTATCAGATAACCAGCTTTCTTTGGAAGTAACCAGATCAGGTGACTAACCAGCACTAAAGGCAATAAACCAATGCCACCACCTGGTGGATAAAAGTTGCAACAGCATGAAGATATTTTAAACTATTTTTACACGCTTGCAGCTCAAATAATATATCTGACTAAACTTTAATAGAATAACAACATTTAACCAGTTGAAATTAATATTTCTGAATAATCAATGGAAACATACGCAGATATTATGTGGTTCTTCTCGAACATTCTTCTAAAACACTATTATATCTGAGTAAAGCCTGAACTTACAATCTTATTTCATTATTATTCTAAATAAGATGGAATAACATTAACATATGATCCTGATTAATCAGCACTTCTGAAACACAAAGAGTCCTATCAACCGGTCTACAGCCAAAGCCTTAAGACCTTAGACCTTTAATATGTTTCCCTGATTTATCGTTGTTTGGCGTTGGCGCAGGCGCAGTGCTACCATGCAGACTGCCTGCAGGGAGCTGCTGTTCTTCCTCCACACCAGCAGAGGGCGCTTCGACCGTCTCCGGTCTCATCCTCCCTTCAGTTCCTGTGCTGTAGCAGCCAGAACCCAGCAACCAGCATGTTGTCCAGCCTGAAGGAGAAAGTAGGAGAGGTTCTGGTACCAGGAGACGAGTTCGGCTTCGAGGCCGAGCACACCATCTCTCTGACGGAGAGCGCGAAGCCGGAGCGGGCGGTGTGCGGTCCGGGGCTGCGGCGGAGCGGAGACCGGCTTGTGGTGTGCAAGAGCGGAGTGTTGAGGCACAAACCGCCGCACACGTTCTGGATCGAGTCCCAGCAGAGGAGGGTGAGTACCGCACCAGCGGTGTGAGCCGAGCCGAACTGCTCACTGGACCCAACGGAACCGCCTGATGTGTCACAGTTTGTTCTGAGAGTTAAAGCCGATTACGACAGACGCGTTAAAAGTAAAATCATTAAATATTTACTGAGAGTACTGATACCGGAAGCGGAACAACGACGCGACCATCATTTATTTAACAAAACAGGAGGGGCTTCACTAAGAACCTCTATGATAGGGTTTATCTTCTAGATCTGTCTGCAGCAGCAACATCAAGTTTCCTACCATGACCTTATCATTCTCATATATGTTAGAAAACGTTTTGGTACATTTTTATTCACAACATTCCAGCCACTGAGCCCACATCATGACTCCTCCACTACCGTGCTTATATGAGGTGTTCCTGCCGGTCTCCTCCAAACATGGCTCTGGTCTCTGGTCTCATCTATCCAGAGGACATTGAACATCACTTCTGCTTCAGGGTTTGTGTTTTCTCCTGAAGTCCCTCCCAAACAAACGTACTGTTCGGTTTCACTGTAAAATGTTGGCAGAAGCTTCAGAACTTCTCCAGATTGATGTGCAGCAGTAGTTGCTGATCTCTTTCCCTCTTTGCATTGTGTTATCACACAGCTGTAAGTGCTGATGATGAGCAGAGCTCTTAAAACCTTTTAGTGAAGTAAATAATGGGATGTTGTTAACTTGACCATCATAGCTCAGCGTCCTCCTCCGTCTACAGTACGTTCCTGCTAAAGGAGAGACGGTCATCGGCATTCGTGACCACCAAATCTGGAGACACGTTCAAGGTGGACGTTGGTGGCAGTGAGCTGGCGTCTCTGTCCTACCTGGCGTTCGAGGGCGCCACCAAGAGGAACAGACCCAACGTCCAGGTGAGCCTCAGCACTGGTGGAGGCGGAGCAGCTGACGCTGATCTGAGCTGCTGATGGTAAAATGAGATGTTTTCTGAATGGAGTTTGGTGCAGAGCTGCATGGTTGGTCTCCACAGCCTCTGTCTCACCTGTGCAGGTGGGGGACCTGCTGTTCGCCCAGTTCATCGTCGCCAACAAGGACATGGAGCCGGAGCTGGTGTGTATCGACGGAGCGGGAAGAGCCAACGGGATGGGAGTGTTTGGAGGAGGAGGTCTGCTCATCAAGGTGTCTCTGGGACTCGTCAGGAGGTAACTGACCTCAGGCCACGCCCACAATGGGTCGGTTTACCTGTAGGTCTCCACCTTCACAGGTGCTGCTGCAGCTGAGTCAATGACAATGAAGGAGTCTTGTATCTGAAGCTCCTTCAGTTGAATGACTTGAAGTTAATGAAGCGACTCGTTTTAATTACAGACTCGTTTTATTTAGACTTGTTTTAATTACAGTCTTGTTCTAGTTACAGACTCGTTTTAATTAGACTCGTTCTAATTACAGACTCATTTTAATTACAGTCTTGTTCTAGTTACAGACTCGTTTTAATTAGACTCGTTCTAATCACAGACTCGTTCTAATCATAGACTCGCTTTAATTACAGATTTGTTCCAGTTACAGACTCGTTTTAGACTCGTTCTAGTCAGACTCGTTCAAGTTACAGACTTGTTCTTATCACAGACTCATTTAAATTAGACTCATTCTAGTCAGACTCGTTTTAATTACAGATTCGTTCTAGTTACAGACTCGTTTTAATTACAGACTCGTTTTAGACTCATTCTAGTCACAGACTCGTTCTAATCACAGACTTGTTTTGATTAGACTTGTTCTAATTACAGACTCGTTTTAGACTTGTTTTAATTAGACTTGTTCTAATTACAGATTAGTTTTAATTAGACTTGTTCTAATTACAGACTCGTTTTAATTACAGTCTTGTTCTAGTTACAGACTCGTTTTAATTAGACTCGTTCTAATCATAGACTCGCTTTAATTACAGATTTGTTCCAGTTACAGACTCGTTTTAGACTCGTTCTAGATACAGACTCGTTCTAGTTACAGACTTGTTCTAATCACAGACTCGTTTTAATTAGACTTGTTCTAGTCAGACTCGTTTTAATTACAGATTCGTTCTAGTTACAGACTCGTTTTAATTACAGACTCGTTTTAGACTCATTCTAGTCACAGACTCGTTCTAATCACAGACTTGTTTTGATTAGACTTGTTCTAATTACAGACTCGTTTTAGACTTGTTTTAATTAGACTTGTTCTAATTACAGATTAGTTTTAATTAGACTTGTTCTAATTACAGACTCGTTTTAATTACAGTCTTGTTCTAGTTACAGACTCGTTTTAATTAGACTCGCTTTAATTACAGATTTGTTCCAGTTACGGACTCGTTTTAGTTAGACTCATTTTAGACTCGTTCTAGTCAGACTCGTTCTAGTTACAGACTTGTTCTTATCACAGACTCGTTTAAATTAGACTCATTCTAGTCAGACTCGTTTTAATTACAGATTCGTTCTAGTTACAGACTCGTCTTAATTAGACTTGTTCTAATCACAGACTCGTTCTAATCATAGACTCGCTTTAATTACAGATTCGTTATAGTTACAGACTCGTTTGAGACTCGTTCTAGTCAGACTCGTTCTAATCACAGACTCATTTTAATTAGACTTGTTCTAGTCAGACTCATTTTAATTACAGACTCGTTCTAGTTACAGACTCGTTTTAGACTCGTTTTAATTAGACTTGTTTAATTACAGACTTGTTTTAATTAGACTTGTTCTAATTACAGACTCATTCTAATTACAGACTTGTGTAATTAAAGATTTTGACATAAAATTAAGGCTTTGTTGTAAAATTGTAATTTCTTGTTGTTGAAAAGTCTGAAATTTAGTAAAACTGACTTTGGTAAAACTGCAGATTTATGTCCTAAAAACATATTATTTAGTCTCGGGTGCACGATAATTATCGGCCCGATGACAGGAAATGATGACGTCATCCCGATAAGTCCGATATCATGATGAATACCCCTGATAACATTTATATTTTTGTCAACACGGCAGTGAATTTTATGTTCAAGTGACGTCGGCATAATCAGAAAAACGATTTCTCCGTAAGTAAAATCAAGAATACCCCCTCATGCCAGAAAACTTGTTAACTTGGTCATAATTTTGGTAGTTACTGGCTTGAATCGATATTCGCAGTATTTTCCCCACATGTTACACATAAAAAAATAGAAGAAGGAAGAATTTACGTTACACCTTGAATGCAGCCTGCAGCACAGCGCAGCACAACTTGAAAGTTTTGAAATCACGCTAACCTGTCCCATCTGTCCCCTCCCCCTCCAGGCTGCTGGCCCCCCAAAGCCCACTCCGGTCCGACCTGGAGCGCCTGTTCCCCTGTGAGCTGGTGGCGGGGATGAACGGCAGGGTCTGGGTCCGAGCGTCCGGCGTCCAGCAGACACTGATCGTGGCCAACCTGCTGCAGAGCTGCGACACCATGACGACGGCGCAGCGGCAGCAGCTGTTCAGGAGGGTGCAGCAGGGGGCGCTGTAGAGGGTGGGGGGGTCAGGAATGTCCCCAACCCCAAAAGACTGAGTGGGCGTGTCTCAACAAGGATGTGTCATTGGAGCGACTGGAGGTCATGTGACTGGAGGAGCAGCTGGTTTGCAGATAAATGTTGATTTACAGTGAACTTTGACCTTTTGGTCCATCTGGAAACAGAACCAGGAACTTGGTAGAAAACTCTTTTTTGATCACTTTTTTTGAATAAAAATCTAAAAACAAACATGTCGCATGACCTGTAATGATTCAATACTAAAAATTGTTTTAATAATAAAGAATCTTTTGATCTAGAAACCTGGTTAAAAGCTTTAAAACTCAACTATTTGATGTGAGTCTGTCCTTAAAGTGGAGTTTTTTACCTGCCATTATCCTTGATTAGGATTTAATATTATAATTTTAGTTAATTTGCTCAGAGGTCATGATCTGGGTCTCTGTAAAGCGTCTAGAGACAGTTGACATTGTAACAGGTGCTATACAAATAAAACTGAATTGATTCTGATTGATGAAGTAGAATATAAAATATTTCCAAAGCTTGATTTTAAAGATTGTTTAGAGCTCAACAGGATGAGTTAACTGTATTAGAGCTCCGATGGAAGACTGACTCACTGCTGCAGCCAGAACCTGGTGGTCAGTGGAGGAACTGCAGCTGAGTCCATCTCCTGGTCTCAACCCTGGACGCTTCCAGTCTGTCTCCTCTCGTCTCCCCTCTGTCATGTTGGGGGACAGCATCTTCTAAAGACCTCCAGGGCTGTGAAGTTTGTTTCTGGATGTGTGGCAGCTTACTGCTGGTTCAGAGTTCAGGAGCTCCTTCAGACCTGAATCAGTCTGGACTGAAGTCACAACATCTAAAAAGACAAATATCTACATTTTGATGTGAAAATCACATTAAAGACGCTAAAAAGGGATCTTCAAGTTGTTGGACAACTTCAGAAGGAAGAGGACGACATCACTGAAGAGTCCAGAAGAATTCAATAAAGAAACTGAAATTTATCAAAAACTAATCCAGAGACCCTGGAGTCCAGGACCATGGAGACCAGGACCATGGAGTCCTGGACCCTGGAGTCCAGCAAACCCTGGAGTCCTGGACCCTGGAGTCCAGGACCATGGAGACCAGGACCCTGGAGTCCAGCAAACCCTGGAGTCCTGGACCCTGGAGTCCTGGACCCTGGAGTCCAGGACCATGGAGACCAGGACCCTGGAGTCCAGGACCCTGGAGACCAGGACCATGGAGACCAGGACCATGGAGACCAGGACCCTGGAGACCAGGACCATGGAGACCAGGACCATGGAGACCAGGACCATGGAGACCAGGACCCTGGAGACCAGGACCATGGAGTCCTGGACCCTGGAGACCAGGACCATGGAGTCAGAGGGCTGCAGTTTCAGACAAACAAATTACACTTGTGTTTTTGGATAAAAATTCCCAACTTTTGTCAAACAGAACTTGATGGTGAAAAAGTGTCTGGAGGTCGTCAGACACTTTTACGTTTGACTGACAGATGTGGACCGACCCGCCTGGACTGGTAAATGAGAACAAAAGACAACAGACACACCTGAGTTCATCTTCCTTTATCATTGCATTCCTATATTGGTTTAAAACACCCCCCCCCCCCGTACCCCAGCCCCACCCCCTGGTACCACCACCAGCCCCGCCGGTACCAGCACCAGCCCCGCCCCCGGTACACACCCCCCCCCCCCCCCCCCCCCGTACACCCCCCCCCCCCCCGGCACCAGCCCCCCACTTTAAGGCACATTACAGGTGATTGTTCCGCTCAGCTTTGGTCTGCAGACACAAACATGTCGACAACAACGTTCAAACAGCAAACTGATCAATATCTGTCATCAATACAGAGACGAGCTGGTCCTGCTGTCAGGTGACCTCATTCACAGATCAATAAGTCTTTGGTACCAACAGCTGCAATAAGGACACTTGGAGACAATCAAAAACAGTCCTGATAATTCATCAATTTGCTGGGTCTTTTTTTTGTTGATTGATCAAGCAGCACCCGCAAAAAGATCAATGGACTGATCAGCACATTCATCAATGATCACAGGTAATCAATCAAGAGCTGGTTACATTTGGACTTCAGCTGAGAGGCTAAAATACTTCAGAAGACAGAAGAATCACTGGAATATTGATCCCACAGAACAACTGATTATCAGTTTAAAATCAATCAATCAAACAATCAATCAGTTTAAATCAGGCTGCGGTTCAGAACCGGTCCTGGACTCCAGGAAGCAGGTTCTTATCCAGTTCATAACTTACATGAAGTTCACTTCCTGGTCTGCTTCCAGAACCCTCAGCCTCACCTTTCCCACGGGGGGCGGAGCCTGCTTAGTTGTCATGGAGATGAGGAGGGGCCTAAACTGACTCAGGTTCAACAAGTCCAGGTTTAACTAAGCTGGCTGCCTGCTTAGTAGTTATCTATCTGGACCTGGACCAGAACATGGATCAGAAGCAGGTTGAAAACCAGAACCAGGACTCTGGTAAACCCAAAAACTGTGAGATGCGGGTTAAACCAGTTCTGCAGAGGCTGGGTCAGAACCAGGACTCAAACCTGATTCTCTTTCAGAAACAGAACCAGACCTGAACCCAGCCTGTCCGTTACCCATAAACCACCAGTAAATCTCCAGTCATGTGACCCTGCAGGGGTCCTCTGATTAGCCCCGGTTTACAAAATAAAAGCCTCATTCAGGAAGTCACAGCTGCAGCCGGTCTGATCCGGTCTGACCCGGTCCGACCGTCTGACTTCAAGTCCATCTGTACATCTGTGCAAAAACAAGGAAAGTGACGAAACAGCAGAGTCCAGCAGGTCCGGTCCAAGTGGACCAGAACCAGAACATAAAGCTTCAAGTGTCAGAGGCAGCTTTGGTTTTTCGCTGCAACCAGACCCGGTTCCCCCTGGTTCTCCCGGGTCTCCCCACAGCCCCTCAGGGCTTCCCCACGTCCACTGTGATCTTGGTGTACAGGTCCAGCTTCTCCAGACTCACCACCTTGTAGCTCAGAGAGTTGATGCCATCTCTGTTCATGGTTTCTCGGGTGTGAGCGATCCGGTCAAACCTGGAACCAGAACCACCAGAACAGAAATTCAATTGATGTAGTTGTGACTCTGATTCAGCATGTTTACATCTGACTCAGCGTTAGTAGGATGCAGCTAACTTCATGTTTTTATGCTTCTGCAGGCTGATTTCTGCTTCTGCATCAAAGCTACAGTTACGCTGACCCCTGCTCCACAGCTACCTCGGACAAGTGACCCCTCCTCCGCAAGCTACCTCAGACATGTGATCCCTGCTCTGCGGCTACGTTGTACATCTGACCCCTCCTCCACAGCTAGGTTGTAGCTATGTCATACATGTGACCCCTCCACCACGGCTAGGTTGTACATGTGACCCCTCCTCCGCAGCTACATCATAACTACGTCGTAGATGTGACCCCTCCTCCGCAGCTACGTCGTAGCTGTGACCCCTCCTCCGCAGCTAGGTTGTAGCTACGTCGTACATGTGACCCCTCCTCCACAGCTAGGTTGTAGCTATGTCGTACATGAGACCCCTCCTCTGCAGCTACGTTGTACATCTGACCCCTCCTCCGCAGCTACATCGTACATGTGACCGCTCCACCGCGGCTAGGTTGTAGCTACATCGTACATGTGACCCCTCCACCGCTGCTAGGTTGTAGCTACGTCGTACATGTGACCCTTCCTTCACAACTAGGTTGTAGCTACGTCGTTCATGTGACCCAACAACATAGCAGCGGCGGAGGGGTCACAGCTACTTCGTAGCTACATCGTAACCTTACATGCACCTTTCTCAAATGTAATTGCACATTGAGGTTAAGCAAATTTTATTGGTCCATTTGTTCTTCATATCATTACTTAGTCACCTTCAGGTAGAATGGTAGTGGGCTGTAATTGGCTGTAAAAAAAATTGATGGTAAACATTTAATCAGAACCAACTCATTAAATATATTTTATTTGTTCCATTGCTATGTCTGAGTTACATACAGAAGTAAAGGAAACTCCTGCTGCCGTCTAGTGGTCAGTGGTGGAACTGCAGACAAACACTAAACACACCAGACGTGTCCAGCTGCACAGAAGCACCCATCAGCCTCCACTCTTCTTCTGTGGGTCTGACTCAGCGTTCGTCTGTCTCTAACTCAGCCTCCATGCCTCTCCTTTCACATTTTTGTCAACGTTCTGTCATCACTTTTGGACTGCTGTGACCCGTACCGTACCTCTGAGGATTGGGGTCGTTCTGCTCATCCCGGTTGTGTCGGATCATGCGGCACTTTCCCACCTCTCCGCTGGGCCTGGAGATGGACATTCCTCTAGAGACGATCCTGCAAACACAGCAGCAGATGATGAGGAAGAGCTCTGAGGAGGTGGGCCTGAGACAGAACCAGAACCAGAACCCAGCCAGACCTGAGGCCTTGCTTATAAACCTGGACCTCTAGTTTTATTGGGGGTCAGGGTTTGGGCTTCAGGTTAGTGTCTGATCCTACTCTGGTTCACTGATGTGACGTTATGACCACAGTTATTTCTGACTTATGACTTTACACTCAAATTTGGATTTTTTTTAAATGCACTCTGACATCTGACACTGGAAAGTCTGAAAAAGAAATATTGGACTTTCAACAAATTTGAGAAAAATATTTTTAAATGTAAGAAGATGATGTTGGGTGATGTGATGTTGGAGTGGTTCCTCAGCTGATCTGAGATCTGTCGGTGCTCACAGGACACGTCCCCTTAAAGCTGCTGAAGTTAACGCCTCATTTGTTTCACACATTTGTTCACCTGAACAACAGAAGACTTGTAAATGTCTTAAACTTCCCACCGAGCCACCGTGAAGCTCCTGCACTGATAAAAACCTCCGTTTCTAGTTTAGTTTAATGAACGGTGAAGGATCAGAGAGTTCAAGGTCATGGTTTACCTGGACCCAGAGGGGTCACCTGGCCTGGACCCGTCTCAGCAAAGGTCCCAGATACTCAACATAGACCTTGAAAACTTTACTGGATCTAAGAGACTTAACAAGATGTTTCATCATCAATATTCGTATTCAAAGACCTGACGATCGGAGCTGAGCAGGACTGGGCCCGTTGGTGGTCTGAGCAGGTTCAGGGTCGTACCTGTTGTAGATGTCGTCGTCCTCGCCCCCCCAGCCCCAGTAGTTGTTGGGGAAGCCGTTGATCTTCAGGAACTGCTCTCTGCTCAGTGAGGCCACTCCCCCAAAGAACTGGTTGTAAGGTAACCTGCAACAGGACACAGAGGTCAACAGAAGCAGATCAAATCTGACATTTAAATTTCCAAGAAAACTAACTAATAAACTGGTTATAAATTGAATTTGATATTTTTGCACATTTGAAGAAAAAGAAAACAGCTGATAAAGTCCGACGTCGTAAACCTGCAACGAGGACAGAAAAGGTCACCTGAAGCCGAACTTGTCCATGGACACGGACAGGTGTCTGGGCTGGCTGAAGCACCTGTAGGTGTTGCGGTCGTCCATGGGGATGAGGTCCACGTCGCTGAAGATGAAGCAGTCGTAGTCGTACTCCTTCAGAGCCTCCTTGTAGCCCACGTTCAGCAGCTTGGCCCGGTTGAAGGTCTCATCTCCATCCTGAAACACACAGGAAGGTTCTGGTTCCAGACGGGTTGTCTTTAACACCGCTACCATCTGTGAAAGCTTTAGAGACCTGGTCACATGACCAGCTCTCAGCCAATCACAGCAGCCCAGGAACTCTGGGGCTGTTTCAGGTGAGGCACAGGTAAACTGTGAGCAGGTAAACTGACACCAGGTGTGACAAGTTCACCATCAGACTGTTAACCTGCAGGGAGAGAACGTTCAAGACCGGAGCTCAATGTTACGACTAGAGATCATCTGATCTGGTGAGGGTCAGATGACCTCCCCTACCCTGACCCTCCAGAACCACCAGAACCCTCCAGAACCACCAGAACCTCCAGATACTTCAGAACCCTCCAGAAGCCCCTCCTCTCCTGCCACAGTCAGGGCCGCAGCTACCTGGTTGCTGGTGGTCATTAATTAAATCTCGTTACATGTCTGGGGGTCGGAGGACGGAGAACTCTGTTCAGATATTCTCCATTTTTAATGGATTTCTGTAGTTATCGAACAAAAAAGATGGATTCCCTCCAGGAAAGTCTAGAGTTGTGCGCCCGCCGCCACAGCCAGGTAACAGCCAGGTAACCAGGTAACAACCGGGTAACCTCTGAAGTGGACCCGTCTAGGGTTGGGAATTGAGAACCGGTTCCGTGTGTTTCAATTCCATGGAATCGTTTGGCAGTTTATCCAGCGATTCTCTTATTGATTTCAACCAGCAGGAATCTCACATAATTTACGCAAGTTACGAACAGTCAATTCCAGAAAGCACTTACGTGATTAAGTTACGTCGGTTTAGCACACGCATTGGAGTTGAAAACAACAATGGCGCCCACCAGGTTCAAAACGCTCCAAAGTTTGGCTAGTCAACAAGACAACTAGCAGTCATTGTAAAGTGGAGATAACAGCGTCGGGAGGGAACACGACTAACATGCAGAAACATTTGCGCACACAACATGCGATAACGAGTGTCGTGTTTTTGACGCTTCAGACTGATGGATCTCAACCCAGCAGCAGTAGCCAAGCTAAGATCACCTCTGGTAACTCTGGTAAGTAGCTATCCCGCTGCCTATGTGCTTCTTTGTAAAACACGCTATAACATTAGCGCTATGCTATTAAACGAATGCCTTCTGCATTACATTTAGAAGATGAACCGTGATGAGAGAGAGAGTCTGGCTGGTTCAGAGGCTGGAAGACATGATTATTTTTCTGCAAAAGAATTGTTAATTCTTCATAGTATTTGCAGATTTGTACTATGTACTGTTCCAATGTATTTGATAGTATTTATCTTTCTTTATTATTATTTTTGAGTGCTTAGTGAGCTCATATATCCTTTTAAAAGGGAGATTTTTTTCATTTCTATTAGGAAAAATCTGTTAGTAAAATGTTACACATTCTTGTGTATTTGCACAGTTACATATTACAACAGTTAACACGTTATCCAGGCTTTGGGCCTCTTTTGACCTCGCTGTTGAGTTTGTAAGGTCGTGACTTCTAAGTAAAAAAAAAAATGATGCTGGTAAAACTGTTTGTTTTCCTTTTTCTCCCCAAATTAGAATCGATAAGAGAATCGATAAAGAATCGAATCGTTAAAACAGTATCGATAATGGAATCGGAATTGGAAAAATCTTATGAATTTCCATCCCTAGACCGTCTCCAGGGGACCCGTCCATCTCGACCAGTTGCATCTCAATCTGGTCTGGGGCTGCAGAGACCAATGAGGACAGTGGAGGAGATGATGGGGACCCCTTCATGGGGGTCCAGCGCTGGAGCAAGCACACACACTTGGACTGGAGCAGTTGGTCCACTGAACTATCCTACCCACACCTGAACAGAACATCAGCCTGATCCGTCAGCCCACTGATACTGTGAAGAACCGTAGACGTCCTGAAAACATCAAACCTGAGGACAGAAACCAGACACTTCCTGTCAGCAGGAGAAGATCAGAGCGTCTCACCTGAAGCTGCACACCTGTAGCTGCACACCTGTCTGCTCAGGCGGAGCAGACACAGAAACAAGAAGCCGACAGGAAGTCAGAAGAAAGAGTCACCACGGCGACGAGCCACAGCAAGGCGGGCCCCAGCGGCTCCACGAGCGCAGCCATTGGTCAGAACCGCCTGACGTGCAGAGGGAGGGGTGAGAGGGGGCGGCGGTGGGAGAAGCAGAGAGGAAGAAGAGAAGAACAGGAGGAGGAAGCACAGACAAGAGAAAAACCAGGTGTGAGTCACAAACAGGAAGCATCAGAAGAGAAGCAAGTGACATCATAGACTAGAGAAGCAGTGACATCACAGACAGAGAAGCAGTGACATCACAGACTAGAGAAGCAGTGACATCACAGACAGGTGACATCACAGACTAGAGAAGCAGTGACATCACTAGAGCTGAGCGATTTTATCGATTCTGCGATATATATCGATATTTTATTTCCCCAGAGAGTATCGATTTTTCAGCCGTGGGTATCGATATTCTAAGCTTCTTTCAAAACCCCCGTGTCCCACCTTTAAAAGCTTGCAAGCAACAATTTGCACTGTTTAAATAAATGAAACTATTTTTCTCAACAAATCTTTTATTCATTTTGTCCAGCATTTGCTAGCTGCCTGTCAGCCATATAATGTGTAATTGATGCTTTCAGTTCAACTAATTCAAACAAAGTCATTGGAACACTCACAAGATGTCACCAAAATCACTTTGTCCCTTTAAAATATTTCAGAGAATGATGTAAATGTATTGTAAGATGAATATCGATATATATTGTATCGTGAGCCGAATATCATGTATCGTATTGCGAGATTAGTGTATCGCTACAGCCCTAGACATCACAGACAAGAGAAGCAGTGACATCACAGACAGGTGACATTAGAGACAGGTGACATAACAGACAAGTGTCAGTTCAGACAACGAGGACCTAATAAAAGAAGACAATCTGAAATTAGGACTAGAAACGCCCTTCACAAGTTATTTTTAATATTGTTCTTGTAAACCCACAAATAAAAAAAACATCTACAAAATTATTCTGATTTTACAAACTAATTTACAAGAAAAATCAGTTTGAGAAATTTCTGTCTATAAATCAGGTTTTTATCATTTCCAAAATAAAAAAAAAAAATCTAATATAAATGTTTACAAACAAATTTTAGAGACAACCCTTTTTTAAAATAAAACTAAAATTCTGTCTTTGTGAACTTGTTAATTTATTATTTTCTAAACTTAAAATTCTGACTTCATGAAGTCAAAGCTTTCCAGAAGAAGTTATAAAAGACAGAAATTCAGTGTTTAGAAATACAGAAACGATTTCTGACTGTAAACTCAAATAAAAACATTTAAAAATATGTATCAAGACCAATTTTTGAGATAAAAAAAATCTTACTTTATGTCATTTACAAATTGACTTTATCAGCTCACAAGTTTAATGAAGATCTAAATGAAGTAATTTCCAATTTCAAACTTGATAAATTCACGACCCGACGGGAGAAAACCATGTGAGCTTGTGTCTGGTGGTTTCAGTTAAAATGTGGGCGGGGCCTGAGGGCAGGCCCAGAGTCACTTCCTGCTGCCGCTGTCAGATAACAGAGGCTCTGGGCCGCCCCGGTAGCGCAGTGGTTGGGCAGGCGGCCCATATACAGAGACTACAGTCCTCGTGCGGACTGGTCCGCGAGTTCGACTCCCGGCTCATCGGCCCCGTTCTATCTCTCTGCCCCCTTCCTGTCCCTAACCCGCTATCAATAAAGGCCACTAGTGCCAAAAAAAAAGAGTCTTAAAAAAAAAAAAAACATAACAGAGGCTCTTATTTGGTTACTGTCACATTGTTTTAGAGTCAATAACGGGTCCAGGTTCTGTCAACTGTTCTGATGAACGTCTGGACCTACAGACAAACTCAGAACCTCAGCTTTGTCTCCATGACGTTGTTTATTTCAGAAAAATGAAGCCAGAGAGGAAAAAATCCCAAGTACTTTAGCAGAAGTTCTTTCCAGAACAACAGTCCATGACGTCCAGAACCTCCTTCATTGTATTTCTGCAGCTGCTCAGTCCAGAAGTATTTCACCAGCAGCAGAGATCAGCTCCTCGTCGACGTGGAGCCTGCCGGTCTGACGGCTTCTAGAAGCTCAAGGACCATCATTTCAGAGGGAAACTTCAGAGATGCTGACAGCCAGCTGCTGCTTCAGGACCGAGGAGACCACAAGATCTGGTGGTTCAGCCCGGCTCTGGGACTGGCCCGGCTCTGGGTCCAGCCCGGCCCGGTTCTGGGACCGGCCCGGCTCTGGGTCCAGCCCGGCCCGGCCCTGGGACCGGCTCCGGCCCTGGGTCCAGCCCCAGCCCTGGGTCCGGCCCCGGCTCTGGGTCCAGCCCGGTTCTGGCATCAGTCCACTGGCCTCCCTTCTGTTGTAGAGGAGGTCTCCAGGTCTGAAGTGCTTGTTTTTCAGGCTCTGAGGGGCTGCCAGAACCCTGCTGGTCTGAGCTTCTTCATCGTTGTGGTCCAGTCAGAGCTACGAGGTCCTGCATCAGATGGTCCTCCATCAGAGGGTCCTTGTGGTTGAGATCCAGACTCAGAGACCGAGGTGGTCCTGTTCTCTGGAACAGCTGACCTTCACGGATCAGAAGAGCTGGATCTGTGGTTGGGTTCACATCTCTGTTTCTACTTCAGCTCCAACACCTGAGATCATGTTACCACCTGGTCTTGATGAGCAGTATTTCCATTTTTATTTCTATTTTTATCTGTGATGCACTTTGGTCGACCATTTTTCTTTTTATGAACAAACCTGATGTTGAGCTCAGTTACTGTGAAGCACGGTGGTGGAAGAGTCATGATCTGGGATGCCTTCTCGTCTGCTAGTGAAGGACTGAGTGTGAGCTGATGTTTCCAGCTGCGGACAGGTGAGGGCGCTGCTGCTCAGGTGAGTCAGTGCGTTCCCGTCTAAAGTGACTGATGAGACGACTCGTCCACGTGTCCTGGATCCGTCTCAATGACTTCAGCAGAACAAACATTCAAATGTAAACACGGATATCAACGGAAAATTGGAAAAAACGAAAGAAAAGAACATTTTGAGCACTCTCGGGGTGCTTTAGGAGGCATTCTGAGCACAGCATCGTGTATTTGGGAAGCGTCAAGTAGGGAACATCAAGTTGTCCATATTGTTACTTTGAATGCCACATAATCAGATTCAACATCATATTTAATAAATGATTTATTTATTTAATAAAGATTTCCCTCAACAGAAAATAAAAGATAAAAATGGCACAAAGTTTATTTTATTCCTGCTAATGTGAGAATACACTGAGCATAATGGCTGAGGTTAGATATCAAAAATAAAAGTAGTTATGAAACAATTAAGTTGCCTATTAAAGGCAAAAATTCAGAATGACTAGTGATTCAGTCACTGGTGAACTTCAACAGTAAAACATCACTGACAACAAGATACATGGATCCAAAACTTTAGTAAGCAGTTATAGAAAATAGCATGTTAAATTCAACATGTCTTTTTGATGCCTGTAATTCTGAACATTAGCTTTTCTTAATTTTTTTTAAAATCACAAAAAGCTCTAAACACTGAATAACTAATACTTCAGGACATGGAAAATCCCTCAGCTTTTGGCGAAATTTGCCATTTTGAAGTGAAAAAGGTTGACCTACGTGAATCACGTAGATCCAAGGAGTTTTCTATTTTGAGAGGGGAGGGGGTCGGAGTCGGGAGAAATTTTTTATTTAGTTATCATATAATTTCCCTAATATGTAAACTGAGCACTTCAGAAATCGGCAATTTAAATGTACTTGGAGGTTACATTGCTAAGCGGTTTTTAATGTTAATTAAACGAGGCAAACGAGTTTACGTTTCCTACCTACATTTACCAGTGGTGAGAAGCGCTGTATATTTCATCCGCGTTGTCTAACAATAAATAAGTACAATAAGGAATAAACATCTCTCCTGTGAATTTAAAGCTAATAATCATCCATCCAAACAAGAAAGGGAGAAGGAATATCAGAAAATATGTGCTTCGGGCAACTTTGACCGTTGATTTGGCTGCGATAGCAGCTGGATTGTCAACGGGCTCAGTGCGCATGCCCTGGTCTCAATCAACCAATCACAATCGAGAATTCACGTCACGTTCGTGGAGGGTACAGACCATTTCCACGGCAACAGTCTTCTTTCAGGTGTCCAGACCAATCTATTCCACAATAAAAGCACCATCACTGAAACACTGGTGTTCTGTCGCACTTTTACTTTGAAAGTCACGCTAAAAGTTTAAAACAGCGACAGACCTGAACATGTAGATTTCAGGTGGAGCTCAAGCTCCTCCCCCTTTGGCATCGACTTGACAGTTGAGCTGCTGTCCATCTAAAGTAGCAGCGTGACGTTTGATCATTTCAACAAAAACATCATTTCAATTTAAAACTTAATCCCACAGTGATGAATGAAAACAATAAAGTTGTTCTTTTACGTCAGAAAGTTGACATTTTATAAAAGGTTAATATTTGACAACTAAAACTGGGATGAGGCTTTGTTGCCTGTTGATTTTTTATTTCATTTTTTTGCTCTTGTTGTTTTTATTTGTGGCCAGACTGTATTACTTACTCTGCCTTGATCCTGTTTTTATTTTGTTTTTTAACATGTTCAATAAAATTGATTGATTGATTGATTGAAAACTCTGGATTTTCAGAATAATTCCACATTAGTTGCAATTTTACGATAAACAAGTTGCCAATTTTGGTCAAGTTTGTGATTTTACAACAAAATCATAATTTGACATTTTATGACAAAAATTTTGCATTTTTACAAAATAAGTCTTAATTTTCCAGAAGAATGTGATGAGCATCTGCGACGGGATTTTATCAGAAATAAATGAGTAATTAAAGACCAGAATTAGACTCAGTAAACGTCAGGAACACAGGAACGTGGTTCTGGGACTGATCTGGACCCACCTGGTTGATGACGTAGACTCCGTAGTCCAGCTGCTGCCTCTGCAGGATCGGGTGCAGGTAGTACAGCCAGAACTTCAGGTGCTCGTCTCGTTTCCTGAACGGGATGATGACGGCCACCTTCTGCAGCGCCACGCAGTCCTTGGGTTTGAAGCGGCCGCCGGGTCCGACGCCCGGGTTCTCCTGCCTGACCTGGTCCAGACTAACGGGGGTGCTGAACTCCACCCGGAGAGGGCCCACTGATGAAAGGAGGAACACGGGTTCGTCAGTTTAAAAACCAGAGAGGAGACGTTCAGAGGTCCTGTAGTCCAGAGGACCAGGACCTCCACCTGAACCAGAGAATACCTGTACCTGAATACCTGTATCCAGATTCAGATTCAGGGTCTTAACTCTGGACCAGGACCAGGACCAACCTTCTAGCAGCTGACTGGAGTTGAGACCAGAAACGTCTGCCACAGTTCCATGGTCACGTATTCTTCAAGATCCTAACAGCATGCTAGGATTCTGTTACCCCCCAGTCTACCATCTGGACCCAGTCTACCACAGAGCTCTGGACCCGTCTACCATCTGGACCCAGTCTACCACAGAGCTCTGGACCAGGCTACCATCTGGACCAGTCTACCACAGAGCTCTGGGCCCGTCTACCGCCTGGACCCGTCTATCATCTGGACCCAGTCCACCACAGAGCTCTGGACCAGTCTACCATCTGGACTAGTCTACCACAAAGCTCTGGACCCAGTCTGCCATCTGGACCCAGTCTACCACAGAGCTCTGGACCAGTCTACCATCTGGACCAGTCTACCACAGAGCTCTGGGCCCGTCTACCGCCTGGACCCGTCTATCATCTGGACCCAGTCCACCACAGAGCTCTGGACCAGTCTACCATCTGGACTAGTCTACCACAAAGCTCTGGACCCCAGTCTGCCATCTGGACCCAGTCTACCACAGAGCTCTGGACCTGTCTACCGCCTGGACCAGTCTACCATCTGTACCAGTCTACCACAAAGCTCTGGACCCAGTCTACCATCTGGACCAGTCTACCATCTGGACCAGTCTACCACAAAGCTCTGGATCCAGTCTACTATCTGAACCCAGTGCACCACAGAGCTCTGGACCAAGTCTACTATCTGGACCCAGTTCACCACAGAGCTCTGGGTTGGGGGGGTTTGGTTACCACCAACTTGTCAAGCTGGTGAAACATTCAGTTTCTTGTTTCTCCATGAAGGTCACAGATGATGTTTCAATATTACAGGTGATCTTTCTAGTCCTCGTGGTTCAGGACTACACCAGTTACACCTTCAAAGCAAAAACTGAACCCTGGGGTTAGAGTTAGGGTTAGCCTTAACCCTGATAACCTGGAAGAAACCTCTCCAACAAGTTGGTGCTGGATCAGGTCTCTGTGACTCAGAGCCTCACCTGTTCAGAGCCTCACCTGTTCAGAGCCTCACCTGTTCAGAGCAAACAGACGAGAAGAAAGAAACCAGCTATCTGAGAAGCCACTGAAAACAGCCAGATCTTTCCGGACCTGTGGCCCATTTCCTGTTTTAGATCTGAAGCTAAAAGTTAAAGTTTTTGGCCTCTACTTGTTTTGGTCTTATTCAAAAACAACCAAAAACCAGTCACTTTGACTTTTTGTTTTTACTTTTTCATTTTGATTGTCAACTTAAAATGGTAAATAAGGACTGTTCTAGGTTTTCAGCAGGTCTCTGTACCCCCAACTGACCCTCCTGCTGATCCAGCAGAACCTGCTGATCCGGTTCCTCCCTCGATTGTTTTAAGAGCTTCGTTGTTCTAAGCTTTCTCTGTGTTCCTGAACTGGTTTCCAGCGTGATGCGTGAACCAGACACACCTCCCAAAGCTAACAGCATCCTCCCCAGACACCTGCACAGGTAGACTCCAGGTAGAGCCTTTGTTGTTGTAAAAGTCTTTAGAACAACAATGAATTTCTGTCTAAAAGTTGTAGTTTTGTCAAGATTACTTTTTGTAACAAAGTTACATAATTGCAAAATTTGATTTTAGAACAAAAATGTATGATTTCAGGACTTAAAGGTTCAATTTGACGAAAATCTTAATTTTATGTCAAAAAAGCTGCAAATTTGCAAAAATCTGTATTTTACAACAAAAGTTGTGATTCGGTTAAAAAGTTCAAATTTTTAGACGATTTTATAGCAGAAAGTCATGATTTTGTGAAATCTTGTGACAAAATGTTTTAATATTTCAAAATGACAAATTTACAACAATATTTTTATGACCAAGTCTTCATTTTCTGTCACACATTCTCAAAGTTGCTAAATTTGAGATTTTAATGAGAAATGTGAATTTATATGATTGTGAAATTTATGATTTTACAGAAAATGTAGCTATTTTATTCAAAAAAGTTGTGATTTTCTCAGAACGGTGATAGAAATAAACAACTACAACAAGTTGTACTTTAGCTACATTAAATATTCTATCTATTAATTTTATTTTATTTAATTACTGGTGGATCCCAAACCCGAGGAACAGGAAACCAAGGACCAGAACAATGTGAGGAATGACCTGGAGGAACCAGGTCTGGGAGCTTTACTCAACCAGCATGTTTCTGCTCAGTTCTTCAGTCTTTGGTCCTTCCTGGACTCGTCTGAGTGAATCTGAAGAAAACTGGTTTCACTGGTGGATCAACGTCTGACTGCGACCTCTTAGACTAGGGGTGTCAAATGTACGGTCCACGGGCCGGATCAGGCCCGCAAACGAGTTTAATCAGGCCCACGAGATGATTATGTAAAGTATAAAAATGAGCTGCAATTTTTCAATAAACTGCTGTTTCAATTGCGTCCACTGGATGGCGCAACAGCAATTGTGTTAGGCAAGCAAACTGTTCATACCGGGGCAGAACAAGTAGGTCAAGCAAGCGCAGCCAATCTGGATGAGCTACTTTGTGTTTTGCCTGCACTATTTATTACGGCTTCTACTGTTAGCATTATATGCTTTGTCACCCTCATTACCCAAATATGTCGCTGCCAAAAAAGAGAAAAGTGGACGCAGAGTGTTCCAAGAAAAATGGTCATCCTCCTAATTTTTCACAGAGGTGAATGAGAAAGCAGTATGTTTGATGTGTTCACAGCATGTTGCAGTGCTGAAAGAATATAACCTTCGTCACCACAATGTGAGTGTTCATGCCGAGAAGTATGACAACTTTCAAGGACAGCGGAGAAAAGAAGGTGGATGAACTGTTGTCGGGTCTGAAGAAACAGCAGTCTGTTTTTACTCACAGCCGAGACATCATGCGGTGAAAGCTAGCTACCTCATTGCTAACGAAATCACAGTGGCTTCAAAACCATTAAGTGAGGGTGAATTCATAAAAACATGCATGGTGAAGGCAGCGGAGATCGTGCGCCCTGAAAAGCGACAGGCTTTTGCAAATATCAGCCTGACAAGAAACACCATCGCAGACAGGATTTCCGATCTTTCAGTGGATTTGGACTGCCAGTTAAAGAACAAAGTAAAGGCTTTTATTGCCTTTTCAGTTGCAATTGATGAAAGCACGGACATTACAGATGTTGCACAATTGGCCATTTTCATCCACGGAGTTGATGACACGTTGACGGTCACCGAAGAGTTTGTGGAGATGGTGCCAACGTCAGGTACAACGGCAGCCGCTGATATTTTCAACGCACTCGTCGGCGCCCTGGACCGGGTCGGAGTGGACTGGTCCCGTGCTGTCAGCCTGGCTACGGATGGTGCACCCTCCATGATCGGGAAAAAAGCAGGTGTTCAGAGAGAAAGTGCGATCTGCAAATGGAGAACGTGATTTTTGGACTTTTCGCTATATTTTTGCACCAGGAGGCTTCGTGTTGCAAGTCATTAAACATGGATCACGTCATGAAGGTGGTCATCCAAACGGTGAATTTCATCCGATCCAGAAGCCTGAATCACCGTCAGTTTAACAGCCTTCTCAGAGAGAAAGACTACATCCATGGCTTGCCATACCACACTGAGGTAAGGTGGTTAAGCCGAGGGGCAGTGCTGAGGCGTTTCTATGACTTACGAGAAGAAATTGAACAGTTCATGGAAGAAAAGGGGAAACCGGTGTTAGAATTTCATTACGGAGAACAGAGACCTTGCATTTATGGTGGATGTTACTGAGCACCTGAATACCTTGAACAAACAACTGCAAGGGCGCAAAGTTGTCACACAGTTTTATGACAGCATACGCGCTTTTAAGTTAAAGCTGTCATTGTGGGAGACGCAACTCGCTGGTGGTGACGCAGCTCACTTCCTGTCTGAAACGTGTGTGCGCGACCCAACGTGTCGCAGACGTGAAGCAGTTCAAAGATAAAATAACGGGACTGTTACAGGAGTTTAAGCAACGTATTCAGATTTTTGGTGAACTGGAGAAAGACTTCAAAGTTTTTTGCTCGTCATTAATCCCTCTGATCTGCCCGTCAACATCCAACTTGAAATTATTGACTTGCAGTGTGATTCGGATTTGAAGGGCAAATTTGCCGCAGCTGGCTTGGACACATTTTATCAGAACCTCTTGCCAGGTTACTCCAACTTGACAGCGCTCGCTGCAAAGCTGTTGTCCACTTTTGGAACCATACATCTTTGTGAGCAGGTTTTCTCTGTAATGAGCATTAATTAAACAAAGCTGTGCTCAAGGCTCACGCAGAGCCACTTGAATCAAATCCTGAAGTTGGCTGTGACTCAGAATGTGACACCAGATATTGATGCGCTGGTGAAATCTAAAAGATGCCAGGTATTAGGAGTCAAATAAGCAATGCAACCCCACTTAAAGTGCTGCATCCTTAATGTAGTTCTGTGAATCACTGAGGCCTTGTGTGTTGGTGGGTTCTTTGTCCTCAGAATTTTCAAAAAACTTGAAGTGTTTTATGATTAGTAGTGATGTTATGTTTGTCCTATTTTGGACAGTATTAAAACAAAGAAAACAATTTGAAGTTGTTGTTTTTAAGTTATATAACATGATTTTACTGGTCCGGCCTGCTCAGGAACAGATTTTCCTCCATGTGACCCCTGAGCTAAAATGAGTTTGACACACCTGTCTTAGACCCTCACTGCTGAACCTCCGGACCTCATAGACCCTCACTGCTGAACCTCCGGACCTCATAGACCCTCACTGCTGAACCTCCAGACCTCTTAAAACCTCACTGCTGAACCTCCGGACCTCGTAGGCCCTCACTGCTAAACCTCTGGACCTCGTAGACCCTCACTGCTGAACCTCCGGACCTCGTAGACCCTCACTGCTGAACCTCCGGACCTCGTAGACCCTCACTGCTGAACCCCCGGACCTCGTAGACCCTCACTGCTGAACCTCCGGACCTCGTAGACCCTCACTGCTGAACCTCCGGACCTCGTAGACCCTCACTGCTGAACCCCGGACCTCGTAGACCCTCACTGCTGAACCCCCGGACCTCGTAGACCCTCACTGCTGAACCTCCGGACCTCGTAGACCCTCACTGCTGAACCTCCGGACCTCGTAGACCCTCACTGCTGAACCTTCGGACCTCGTAGACCCTCACTGCTGAACCTCCGGACCTCGTAGACCCTCACTGCTGAACCTCTGGACCTCATAGACCCTCACTGCTGAACCTCCAGACCTCTTAAAACCTCACTGATGAACCTCCGGACCTCGTAGGCCCTCACTGCTAAACCTCTGGACCTCGTAGACCCTCACTGCTGAACCTCCGGACCTCGTAGACCCTCACTGCTGAACCTCCGGACCTCGTAGACCCTCACTGCTGAACCCCCGGACCTCGTAGACCCTCACTGCTGAACCTCCGAACCTCGTAGACCCTCACTGCTGAACCCCCGGACCTCGTAGACCCTCACTGCTGAACCTCCGGACCTCGTAGACCCTCACTGCTGAACCCCCGGACCTCGTAGACCCTCAGTGCTGAACCCCTGGACCTCGTAGACCCTCACTGCTGAACCCCTGGACCTCGTAGACCCTCGCTGCTGAACCTCTGAACCTCGTAGACCCTCGCTGCTGAACCTCCGGACCTCGTAGACCCTCACTGCTGAACCTCTGGACCTCATAGACCCTCACTGCTGAACCTCTGGACCTCGTAGACCCTCGCTGCTGAACCTCTGGACCTCATAGACCCTCACTGCTGAACCTCTGGACCTCCAGAAGGGCAGAAGGCTTGTGGAGGTGTCATGTGACTCCTGTCAATACCAAGTTCATAAATGCTAATTATAGGGGTCCCTGTATAGGGAGGCCTGTTATTTGTCAATAACTATCGGGCCGATAACAGGAAATGATGACGTCATTCCGATAAGTCCGATATCATGACGAACAGCCCCGATAACATTTATATTTTTGTCAACACGGCAGTGCCTCGCTCCCTCTGAGACCTGAATAACCAGCAGTGAATGTTATGTTCAAGTGACGTCGGCATAATCAGAAAAACGATTTCTCAGTAAGGAAAATCAAGAATACCCCCTCATGCCAGAAAACAACTCGTTAACTCGGTCATAATTTTAGTAGTTGACGACTTGAATTGATATTCGCAGTATTTTCCCACATGTTACACATAAAAATAGAAAAAATAGAAAAGGATGAAAGAACAACTAGCAAATGAGGGAAAGAGGGAAAGGGGGAATTTACGTTACACCTTGACAGCCTGCAGCACAGCGTGCTGATGAAAACAAACAACATGGCGGTGATTGTATGGAACTTCATTAAAGTTTTAGAAGAAGATAGCTCGCTGGTTATTTCTGACAAATGCTCCAAGCGAATTCCAGTTCCAGATAAATCTAGAATAAAACAAAAAAAAACCACAAGCTGATGATCAGCTGTGACTTCTGAGTGACAGCTGGGGTCTCCATGGTAACGGGTTCTGAGTGACAGCTCGGGTCTCCATGGTAACCTGTTCTGAGTGACAGCTGAGGTCTCACATCTCTGCAAAGACCTCCATGAATGTTTATTTTTTATTATTTTAAACACTCCAGAAACAAAGTCCACATCTGAGCGAGTCAGCAGATGTGTGGCAGATGTTCAGGTCTTCTCCAACAGTCCAGCTCTGGTTTCACGGTGGATGCTAGTGCTGGGCAATATGACGATACATATCGTGGGGACGATAGTGTGTATCTTGCATTTCTCTTCTATCGTTTCTATCGTTTCTAACCTTATTTTATCAATTATTACAGAAAATATGTAATTAAATAACCTGCAACGATAAATTTGATAGAATCATATCTACTTCTACAAAGTAGCCTTTTATGTTTGCACTTTTATTCATGGTTAATGCCTTAAACAGAGTTCTCTTCAACCCTGATGTTTACTTTAGACACTTTATATTGGTTTGCAAACTTTGCACTACAAGGTTACAGATTTCAGAAAGTTGAAAAATAATTTGCGTTTATTTTTTATAGCTGAACTTCAGTGTAAAAATGTGTTTTTCCTCTCAGAAACTGTTGTGCACTTCAAAAAAATGTGAAAGCTACTGTACCTCTGTACCTACCTGTTTTTGCTGCACTAAAATGTATGTTTGTGACAGTTCAGCTAAATGTCCTTTCAAAATAAAGTTGAAAAGTAAGCAATGAAATTTTGGTCAAACTTTTCAGAGAATAACTGAAAACATACTTTATTATGGTATATCGTGATATATATCATTATCGTGATATAAAATAGTCCATATCGTGATATATGATTTTTTTCCATATCGCCCAGCACTAGTGGATGCTGCAGGAAACTGGACTTCTGTTGCTTCAGAGACTTCAATCATGTCAGGACGGACTTTCCTGCATTTAGTGACACATTAAAGTGAACATGTCATTGTCACCCTCCAGAGACATTCAATCACATGTTTCTGCAGGACAAACTGATCCATCTGAGCTTTTCTTCATCAACGTTCCATCGCAGGTCTGAGATAAACTCAGGAGGGGTTCAGGGCCCTAACCCGTTAGTACATGGAAAAAACTAATAAGAACAATAATAATGATGAGGACTGAACCAGCAGTGGACGGGGCAGTTTAACTAGACTGACTGATCAGTCATCAATAGTCAGATTGGAGCTGAACATCAGTGTGGATGGATGAGCTTCACTGCAGCTGTTCCTGGTTGGTTCCTCTGGACTCGGATCAATACACCAGCCGCCGCCACCGTTTCTGTGACGTCACAGATTCAGATTTTTTTCTGGCTGAATTTATGAGATTCTAATTCAAAAGTTCTGTGTTTTGAGATTTTCATCAGTTCTGATAATTACCTCACATTTAGTGAGAAAACTAAGTCAAATATTCTGTTTTTTTTTCATAACTTTCAGAGTTTTTCAATCATAAAGTTCATGGGTCAATAAAGTAAGAAATTCAGGTTATTCTCACTAAATTTTGAGTTTGTAAAACTTTCAGAGATCAGTTAGGAATTTTAAATAAATAAAATCAGAAAATGTGTTGATTTGCTGATTTCTGAGTTTGACTGAATCCTTCCCGGGGCCCCAGAAAGCGTTAACCCGGCCCTGCGGAGAGCCGCCGGTCACACTCACCCAGCAGGGGGGACGTCTCCGGACACTTCTCCTGCGGCTCATCTGCCATCTTCTCCCCGGGCTCCTGCTGCCCGTCCACGGCCATCTCCGTCACGGCGTCGGTCTCCTTCGGCTCGGGACTCGCGGGGACCACCGCGGCTCGTTCCCGGAGCGACTGCTGCGTGGCGACGCCGTAGGACTGCTGGTTCTGGGCGAAGGAGAAGCGGAAGTCGATGGAGCGGACGTAGAAGACGACGGTGACGGAGATGTGGAGGAAACAGAGCAGAACCACGAGCGAGCATGTCCGCTGGAGGAGGCCGAAGCTGCCGGAGGATTCCCCGGGCATCCTGGCGGAGCGGCTCCGAAGACGCTGGGACAGCGGGCGGAAAAAGTCGGCTGTGTCCTCCGGTTTCCCGCTCGCTGACTGCTATCTGCGTCCACACGCCATCTTCCCCAGACTTATTAGAAAAGTTTCTGAGACGTCTACACCGCGACTCTGTCCCGGAAAGAAACCCAGCGGCAGCACGGAGGGTCGGCGGAGCTCCGAGCTCGCGGCGTTAGCTCCCCTGCCGGTCCGGTTCACGGTGGGGAACAGTCACCGTGTCACTATCAGCACTGCTCCCGAAAAAAACCCACAGAAACCGAGTAAATGTCTGCCAGAAATGTGTCAATAATTTAGTTTTACGACCGTGAGTCGACGAGAGCTCCCGAAAGTCCCCGAAACTTCCCGAGAGAAAAGTTGCTCTGCTTTGCTGACGACATCACTCGCTTCACTTCCGACTGGCCCTTTCAAAATAAAGTCCAACATATGTGCTTGACGAAGTTAATAAACTTAGGACAAAAAAGAAAGAATAACCAGTACCATGGTGACTCAGCATTCTGGTGATGTCATGGGCCACAAAATATCCCCCAAAATGTTCTAATTGTTATTCTGATTATAAACACAAGGCAACCCCTACCATTCGCCCTAAGAGAGCTGGGATGGGCTCCAGCAGACCCTGTATAGGACTGAACAGGTATAGATAATGAATGGATGGAACATAAGGCAGAGCAAGAGACATTAGAACAATAAAGTAAGAAGCAAATAATTTCCAGAAAACATATGTGAAAGGAGATTTTCCTTTTGATGCACATGATCACAGCATTGTTTTACAAATGCTTGCACATATTTTTTGGTATAACAGGAAACACAATATCTTGATTCAAGTGAGATTTATCTGATCCCAGTTTGTTCTAGTGAATTAGGGTTAGTTAATTTGAGTGTTCCTCATAAACCTTGTTGGTCCTAGTGTTCCTCAGGGCTCTGTACTTGGGCCGCTACTTTTCCCTCAATACATGTTAACATTCGCTGAAGTAATCTGGTAGCATTTCTATGCAGATGATACAGAGTTATATCTATCCATGAAGCTGAATGACAGCAGTAAACTACCTGGGCAACAAACATGTCTGAATGACATAATGACCTGGATGATGCTAACTTCCTGGTATTGAACTGAGATCCAACTGAGTTTGTTGTCTTTGGATGTGAACATTTCAGAAAAGAGCACCGTCTTTCACCTTCCTTTGTAATCAAATCAATCAAATCAAATATACTTTATTGATCCCCCAAGGGGGAAATTCAAGTTTCAAGTACACCAGACTGCAGCGACAAATCCCCCTGAGCAGCAGCGAGTAGCCTCCATGCCAGGCGAATGTTGATAAAATCAGTAAATTCCTGTTTCAGAGTGATGCGGACAAACTCGTCCGTCGTGAGTTCCTTCCAGATTGTTCTGATGTAGTTTGTTGATAGTAGGATGTCCTAAAACGACTCAGCTGCCTTCAGTTGGTCTAGAGTGCTCCTCCTATATAAAGCTCTTAAGGTCCCAGCTCCCTCTGAGCTTAAAGAACTTCATTGATGATGTGTTTTTAATCTTCTTGGATGTAAATGCCATCATTACTTTTGGTCTTTCTTGTCATCTCAGACCTGTGAACAGTTGAAGTAGATGGCCATCCTCCCTTGTTCTGGTGGAGGTTTTTTAGCTGTTAACTGGGTTTTTTCCCCTCTTTACGGTTGCAGTTTTTCCAGTATTTTGCTCATTTCCAGCTCTGTTATGTAAACAAACATCTTGGATTCGGTCAAATTCTGTTCAAATTGTTTGTGTAGATTCTCAACACACGGTCCAAGCTAAACTACAACATTTGCAACTTTATACCAAAATACCCTAAAAACTTTTTGCAACAAACTTCTATTTTTTAGTGCAATGCTTCGGATGGGCTGGGAGTCGAACCCACGACGCTGTGTTGAGGACTAGGGCCTCTGTGTGGGGGCTGCCTGCCCTCACCACTGCACCACTGCACAGCCCTGTTCCAAATCAAATCCTGTAGTAAAGTGGGGGTTGTCCTAAAATGACTGCTTTTGACTCAGCCAATAAGAATGAGACCATTACATGATGCAGGGAAAGAAACCATGTTTGACAGCAGTCATGAAGGCAAAATTAATGTAGCTGTTTGGGGGGTGATGTGTTCATGGTGGAATTTTGATTTCTTTTTTTAACCTCTATATAGGGGTTTATATAGTTTATATAGAGGTTTGCTGAGAGCAGCAGTGGTGACTGTAGCAAATATGGAGACCTGGTTTGATTTGCTCCATCGGTGTGTATCACTGTAGCATGAGCCCGAACACATCTACAGTGTAATATTCAGGAACAGTTGTAGCGCCACCTATTGGCAACAGCAAATGTCATATTTTGCATTAGCATCGCTGCTCCTGGTAAGATGAGTTCAAACCTGTTGAATTAGTTGTCAAGAAATTGACATAACTTTCTATCAAAGGGCGTCATAAACCCGAAGAGTGACATGTCTCGCCATGAACAGAACTGTTCTAACTTGCAGAACGTTATCCAAACTGTCCCAAAATGCATACGTTTGATGAGGCTTCCACTCTGAACAAGCGTATATGACAGTCTTGAATTAATTCCATAGCACCACCTTCTGGTCAATGGAACATGATTAGTGGTCACATTATTTAGTGTATTTTGTAGTTTATACAAAACCAGGTAAACCTGTCAGTGCTTCATCAGATCAGCGTTGGATTCCTACAGATCAGACTGATAAAAGTCTCCATTCCCCAAACTAAGTTTTGCTGATTGACGTGCCTACTTCACTGTGAAACAGGAAGTGGGTGGTTCTGCTACACACAAATGTGAAAAATTCATGAAAAAAAACACTTAAAAAACGCAAACGGTGTCCTGCAGGTGACTGGTACCCAGTGAAAGGATCTCTTAGCAGCAGTAATGTGTTGAGTTTTCCTGGTTCTTGTTAGAACTCTGACGACAGCGTTTATCATGAGCTGAAGCTGTCTGATCAGACAGAAGATCATTATGGCTGTCAAGTCCGCTGAAGATAAAGGATGGATGAGTTTCTGTAAATCTGCTCTCACATCTCTGACTCTTTATATTTGTTTTCACACCTCTGGATTCAAGCTGGGCAGCAACTTTTATCCTTTCCATTTTATTGCTGAATAGAATTATTTATGCTTTTATTCCAGACTAGTGTGGGAAGGCGGTGGACACCTGGGGGCGGTGGCGATGGGGAAACGCCAATAAACGCTGCTTGCAGCTTTAATTTGGATTAAGTATTGGAATTAATTGGGTTGTGCATTTATTACAGCGAACAGGACTGAACTGGAATATAATTGAACTAAATGATTGTAGTGGTGGGCGTGGTTTTTTGCTCAGCTGCAGGGGGAGATGTGGCGTGAAGGCTCGGAGGGGCAGCACCAATGAGGGACACACCTGTGCTGCGTTAACAACCTTTGTCCCTGCAGGTGCATGCTGGCTCCAGAGCTGCGAGGGGCCACCGACTCTACGACCTCTGGAGAAGAGAAATCCTGAAACCGTACCTGCTGTGACTCTGACTGACAGTCTGAGGGGCCTCCAGTTGCTACAAGAATATAAACCGTTGTAAAGATTTCATCTCAAAGGACTTGAGTCTAGAGATGATTTTGTTGTGAATCGGCGCTACACAGGTCAAAGAGAACTAAGCTAACATGAGTCTGACTGGTCCATCTCAGATGGTCAACATGGTCCATGTTTGAGTCCAGAGATGTCTCCTCTGGGAACAGTTAACTTCTTTATTAACTTCCTCTTATCTGGGTTAAGGTATGAACCGGCCTCGGGGTCCGACTACCACCTGGAACAAATCCAACTCACAATCAACAATGTGAACCAACTCTCCGTCCGTTTTTTTCCTCCTGAACCAAGTAGGTCAAACTCCCACGTTCCCCCCAGAACCCAAGCGGTCTGGTGTTCTGCGGCCAGGACAGAACCCAGACTCACCAGCACGAAATCACCCCAAAGGAAAATAAAGCTGATGAGAAAAAAAATATGAAGAGTGAGGTTTGTGAAATAAATAAAAGTACAATTATATCTGAGTATCAAGTGCAGGTCCTGATTCAGCACACCTGGGCTTTTATTGTGAAAACACTAACAAACCACTTCCCCTGCAGTTCACCGGGAGGAGATGAGGAAGTTTGGCTTACCTGTGTCAGTCTGTGACACGTCTGCTTATCAGATCAACTGTCAATGATTATGTAAGTTTTTGATAAGAAGTCATTCATACTGAAGGAGAGACGACAAAACTCATTTACTGCACAATAAATACACCTTAACCCTAACCCCCCCAGGTAAACCAAAGAAGCCCAACCCGTCCCTCTTTCTGTTTAGCAAGTTTATCAGTCAAGTGACTTTTAACGTAACGGACTGAGTGTTGTAGCACCGCCTTGTGGTAAAAAGATGAAATTACAACAAGCAGTCTGGTCTGTTTGTTCTGCTCTCCTCACGATTCTGGTTTATTTCTGACTTTTCTTTTAGAAGTGAAGTTGTGTTATTAAAAAGTCAAATGAAAAAGATTTAGCAAGTTCCAACAGTCCAGACTGAATTCAAGCTAATAACTGCAAAAATTGCAGTTCCTCTACCAACCACCAGAGGCTGCGGTTCCTCTACCGACCACTAGTGGCTCCGGTTCCTCTACTGACCACTAGAGGCTGCGGTTCATCTAACGACCACTAGAGGCTGCGGTTCCTCTAACGACCACCAGAGGCTGCGGTTCTTCTAACGACCACAGAGGCTGTGGTTCCTCTACCGACCACTAGAGGCTGCAATTCCTCGACCGACCACTAGAGTCTCCGGTTCCTCTACCGACCACTAGAGGCTGCGGTTCCTCTACCAAACACTAGAGGCTCTGGTTCCTCGACCGACCACTAGAGACTGCAGTTCCTCTAACGACCACTAAAGACTGCGGTTCCTCTAACGACCACTAGAGGCTGCAGTTCCTCTACTGCCAACTAGAGGCTGCAGTTCTTCTACTGACCACTAGAGACTGTGGTTCCTCTCAAAAAAACTGTGACCTTAAAAACTTAAAAACCCTAAAAATAAATTTTGGGGAAACAAATTGTAGCTGCAGAATCTGAGCTCAGACTTTCTGATTTTATACATTTGGAAATTTGCAAATGAAAACTTGAAATTGTGACTTCATTAACAAATCAGACATTGCAACTTTTTGAACTCACAAATTTACAAAATAAAGAGTCATAGTTCAAAGCTTTCAAGCTTGTCTGTGGCTTCATGCAAGCCACCTCCATCACCAGTCCAGTGCAGTCCAACCCAACCCAGAACCAGTTAAAGCGGCTCAGTTAACAGCACAAGAAAAACATAATAGGAATAAAAGATAATCAAGATTTTTGTTGGGTTTTTATTCACGGCTCATACCTTCACTGAAGTAGCTAACATGATGATAGTTAGCTGTTTGACAACATGGACTGTGATTCAGTAAATTTGGGACAGACTTTGATCTGGGACAGATCATACTAATATTACACTGATAATATCGTCCTTAAAACTCGATGTGAGACGTTCGTGGTGGTTCTGGGTCGAACATCGACTCACCAGCGACTGACAAATGTCGAGATCCGTGTAGTTTAAAATAGAAAAGACTACAATCATGTCGAACTGTAGCCCAGCGGAGCGACGTAATGACGTCACAGCCAAACGCTGCTGTGGAGGAATGTTACGGAAACTTCTGTCCACTTTTTTCCTCCCTCCGCTGTCCGTCGAAGAAAGAAAAGAAACGCGCTCCAGAGCGGAAAAACCTGCGGGAAAGTCGCTCAAAGTTGGCAGGCGATCGCACGGTGAGTGTCCGGGAGGCATCCGGGGGTCTGCGGGCCGAAGAGCGGCGGGGTTCGGGGTTTTTGTCGGAGGTGAAAAGTTTGAGGCAGTTGGAGAAAATGGAGGCTGCGAGGCGGAGAAGAAGGCGCTGTCCGGGGCTGATCAGGACCATGGCTAACACTCAGACCTGCCGACGCTCTCCAGAACCGAACAGCCGACCAGCACCGCCGAACCGCGCGTGTACAGCCCCCCCGCCACACACACACACACATACACACTCTCTCTCACCGTGGGTTTGGTCGATTCCGCGGCTGAAGTTAGGAGAAAGTAGTTCAGACAGGGCCGGTTCTAGGTTTAAGGGGGACCTAGGTCCCCCGAAACCATCCAGGGTGACGGCAGAGATCAGAGCTGTGAAGATGACCTACGGAGAGGCTTTCATCTGTTATAACTTCAGAAACAGCAGTATGAAGTCAAAGTTCAAGCTGATCTGGCAAAATAAACAGCTGGAGAATTAAAAAAAAAAAAAAAAAAAAAACTACAGAAACTCTTTTTTTCATCCAGTAAAAAAAATATTTTTTAAACATACAAAAAAACACTAAACACTAAAAAATCCCATCCAAAAAAGGATTTATTTTTATTTTGCTTGAAATTGTGACTTAATTAACACACACATTTTTTAAAAAGAAAATCAGACATTAAAACTTTATAAACTCAAATATGTGGGCATAAACTGAGACTGAATCTTCTCTTGCACATTAGAGTTTAAAGCTTCAGAGAAAACGTCTTTGTTACTGACACAGATGAAACATCTGAGTTATAAATTAGGTCTTTATATCTGTTTAATAAATTAGTTCTTCACAGCCCAGAACTTCAATGTTCTTTATGTGGACCCTCAGCGACTTTGTACCAGACTTCCTTTAGATTTTCACTCTTACAGGATAACCCAGACATATGTGTAGGTATTTTTGTCTGAAAGTGACAGATATTTGTCACTTTTTTCCTCCACTAATATTCGGCCTTAGTTCTGGAGTGAAAACTGTCGCCATTCCGCTACTTCAACCTGGTCTCGATCTTCAGGAGGCGCTGTCGACTGACGGTGGTGCTGCTCCAAAATGGCCGGCAGACGCTGTCCTTAGATCACATCGGCCGTAAGAACAGCAGCGAGGATAGTCGTTAGGTCACATCAGCGGGGAGGACCGACTCTGAAACTGTCATTAGGTCACATCAGCGGGGAGGACCGACTTTGAAACTGTCATTAAGTCACATCAGCGGGAAGGTCCGACTCTGACACTGTCATTAGGTCACATCAGCGGGAAGGACCGACTCTGAAACTGTCATTAGGTCACATCAGCGGGGAGGACCGACTCTGAAACTGTTATTAGGTCACATCAGCGGGGAGGACCGACTCTGAAACTGACGTTAGGTCACATCAGCAGTGGAGGACATCCTCTGGAAGCTTTTGTGTAGATGGCACTAATTGAAGGATGTCAAAAACGTTTTAAACAGCTGAAGTCTTCACTGATTCCTTGTCCTTGTCTTGATCAAGGTTTTAAACCTCCCAGGAGTCTGACTGACCTCCACTTTGTTGTCTCTGCAGCTCTGTGACTCGTCATGGCAGCTCAGACTGTGTTCTCGGTGGGGGTGTTCCCGGCTGACGTCAGCCTGTCAGAGGAGGGGCCGGGGCTTGGGGGCCTACCCAGGAACACGCTGCCGGCCCCCCAGCTGGTGATGCTGGCCAATGTGGCGGCGGTGACGGCTGCGGAGGCCGGTGGAGGCGACGGCAGCGTGGCTGACGAGAAGGAGATGATGGAGCTGAAGACGGTGGGCGGCAGCTACTCAGACAGCGAGGACGAGAGTGTCATCAGGTCAGGGGGTGGTCCCATCTTTAGAGCTAATATACTCATTTAATGACAGTCATTTATGTCTTCAGAGATGCTCATCAGACTGTTTTCAAAATAATGGTGATGTATTTCCACAGAAATCTAAATATTTTCGACAAAACTGATAAGATTAAGACTGTTGCACATTTCTAATAACTGCAGCTTTGTCTTGTTCATTTTGTCATGAATTATAAATTGTTGTAAAAGTGGAGTTTAGCAGCCGTGGTACAAAAGAAAGTTTTTTGTCTTTAAAACAAAAATTCTCAATTGTTTTTTCTCTTTTTGTTACACTTTGTCAAAAAATTAAGCATTTCGTAAAATAGTTAATTTCTGTTTGTCATAAAAAGTGTCTTTTTTCTATAAAATCACAATGTTTTATGGTAAAGTAGCAACATTTGTGTACCGTATTTTCTGGAACTATAAGTCTCACCAGAGTATTAGTCGTATCTGTCAAAAAACACATCTTGAAAAGGAAATAAATACATTCAAGTCTCTACTGTGGGTAGCAGTTCAGGATTAGCTTCCCCGAACCGGCCCCCAGCAACACCGTCCATGTCCGCGGCGAGTAGCCTCCTATCATCTTCAGTTTAAATTCTGCAGTAGAGATTTTTCTTCTCGGTCTCATATCTGTGTTCTCTCAGTCTTTATGATTTACTCTTGTCATTTTTTTAGTATCAGTGCTCAGTTGTTGTGAGTGTAGACGATGTCATGTTGTTGTCATGGAGACATGACAACAACATGATATTTTTGATTTGTAAGTTGCTGGAACAGACAAACTACTTATAGTTCAGAAAATAACAATTGTATTTTTTAACATTTTGTTATGAGATCTCTGAACAATATTACAACTTATGTCATGAAATATATTATTTCATAAAATTTCAACCTTTTGATTATGTCCTAAAGTCGCTTTTTTCTTGTAAAATTGTGACTTTTGTAGAATTACTTTATTATTTTTGTCAAAATCATGAACTTTTGTTGTAAAATCGCAACAACTTTTTGACGTATAACTGAAATACCTGTTCAGAGGTCAGAGGGGGAGGAGCTTGGGCCCACCTGGAGTCTACCTGTCCAGGTGCTTGTCTCACTGCCTTGTGTGTCCTTCAGATATGGTTACGACAACCAGAGCCACAGAGAGGTCTGCATCGTTGAGTATCCGGAGTCTCCGCACATCCAGCCCGTCTCCGCCGAAGATGATAGAGACGAATCCCCGCCTAGCCCCCCCCAGACCCAGCCCTCCCCCAGCACACCTGAGCCAGACAACAAACACGGAGCCGAGGCAGCCGACGACGGCGCCAAGAAGAAGAAGCCGTTCCGCTGTAAGCCGTGTCACTTCCAGGCGCAGAACGAGCGCGAGTTTGTGGAGCACCTGAGCTCTCACAGCGTCAGCAAGATGATAGTGGTCAGCCAGGTGGAGGGGCGGAGCAAGAGTAGAGCCCGGGAGGCGGAGACTCCCCAGGTGTCAGCCGGGGGGGAGGCGGCCGGGGACGTCAAAGGGCTGATTAAGTGCGAGCGCTGCGGCTACAACACCAACAGATACGACCACTACATCGCCCACCTAAAGCACCACAGCAAGGAGGGTGACGACCACAGGTAACATCCACTACCACAGGCATCCTGAAGGAGGAGGTGGGGCCTCTGAGCTGAGCACAGGTGTGTGTGTGTCTGCAGGGTATTCAAGTGCACACTTTGTCCGTATACGACGGTGAGTCAGTACCACTGGAGGAAACACCTGCGGAACCACTTCCCCTCCAAGCTACACACCTGCAGCCAGTGCTCCTACTTCTCTGACCGAAAGAGCAACTATGTCCAGCACATCCGCACGCACACAGGTAAGACACCGGGCCCCGCCCCCAGTAACACTCATCATTTAACCTTCAGCTGAAGGACTGAAACCCAAGCAGCTAAGTGAAACTCAAGTAAGAAAAACAACAAAACATGTAGCTGTAAAGTTCCACAAGGTTCCATCCTGGGCCCCTTTATTTTTGTGCTGTCCTTTTTTCCTTCATTCTGATTGGATAATTCCTGAAGTGATGTAGATTTGAGACCTGCCGAAATCCATATCAGGGATTCTAAACCTTTTGCAACCCCCCCCCCCAGTTGAGAACCACTGATCTAAATCAACTCAGCAACTGCAGAAATCTTATAGCAACTTCAAGTTAAGATAGTAATATCATTCTTAACCCCAAACCCGAACCCTAAACCTGCCTCACGCAAGACAGCATCTTAATTCATGTTAGCAATTCAAAGAAGAATAGATTCAGATTTCTGCAGCTGCTGAGTTGTGGGTGTTTGTTCAAGGCCGTATCTCAGGAATGTCTGGATAGATTTATATGATTGATAGGGAATCTGTCAGCCAGTAGAATCAATAAAGAAAGTATGATGCTAAAATAAACGGTTCCAGAATGGAGCCTTGTAGAACTCCACAGCTACAGAATCCCAGTCCTGGTGGACAGAGGAACTCCTGGTTTGATTCATGTGACTGGAACCAATTTAGATCTGAACCAGTATTGGTCCGGGTTTGTCTCAGATTCTTGTACTGTTTTCCAGAATCTGATTTCTGATGGTGAAGCACCAAAAATGAGACTGAATCCAGAGTTCTGTAGAAACTGAAATTGTTTTTTTGTTTTGTTTTTTTTTTTTTGATGTTCTTGGAATCAGAGTTTTAGTCTCAGTGATCATTCTGACAATGTTGTCTTTGAACTTCTACTAGGCTGGCATGCTTGGGTTTTTTGGCACTAGCCTTTATTTACAGTGAAAAGAGATGGGGCAGAAAGTGGGGCAGTGAGTCCCCATTGGTGGTCCACCTGCTTAAACCACTGAGCTACACGGCAGCCTGAACAGGCTGAACAGAACAGTGTGACATCATCCTCGTCCCCGCCCCTGCCGTCTCATTGGCTGTTTGGTTCATCATGTGACCTTTCATCTTGTCGTCCAGGTGTCCGCCCATTCCAGTGTCTGTACTGCGACTACTCCAGCTCTCAGAAGACGCACCTGACCCGACACATGAGGACCCACTCAGGTGAGTGTTATTGTCAGGGATGGTGGAGGTCTGGTGGTGGTTCTGGTCTGGTTGGCAATGTTCTGACTCTCTGATCCTCTCTCTGCTGCTCTCACTGAAGCTGTCCTCATGGATTAATACGGTAACTAACAGCCTGACTTGTGTTGATGTTGCTGTGAGGTGTCCACGCTGAAGCAGGTCCATCTGAACATACAAATGTGGTTCTTCAGGTGGTTCTGCTCACCCATGGAACAAACCAGCGGTACTGTTTTTAACTGTTAGGCTCCTACCAATGGCTCGTTAACAGCAGATCAAGTGTTTTAATTACAAAAACATCAGGAGTGATTAACGTTAGCTGTAGCGTGCTAAAGATCGTGATTAACGTTACCTGTAGCTTGCTAAAGATCGTGATTAACGTTAGCTGTAACGTGGTAACGATCCCGATTAACATTAGCTGTAGCGTGCTAAAGATTGTGACTAAAGTTAGCTGTAGGCTTGCTAAACATCATGGTTAAAAATAGCTAGGGGTGCACGATAACTATCGGGCCGATAACAGGAAATTATGATGTCATCCCGATAACTCCGATATCACGACAAATAGCCCCGATAACATATATTTTTGTCAACAACGCAGTGCCTCGCTCCCTCTGAGCCTTGAATGAGCGGCAGTGAATGTTATGTTCAAGTAACGTCGGCATAATCAGAAAAACGATTACTCAATAAGGAAAATCAAGAATACACCCTCATGCCAGAAAACAACTCCTTAACTCTGTCATAATTTTGGTAGTTGCTGACTTGAATTGATATTCGCAGTATTCTCCCATGTTACACATAAAAAAGAAAAAATAGAAAAGGCTGAAAGAACGACTAGCAAACGAGGAAACGTCGGAATTTACGTTACACCTTGAATGCAGCATGCATTGTGCTGACCACAACAAACATGGTGGCGTGGAACTTCGTTAAAGTTTCAGAAGAAGATAGTTTGGTGGTTATTTGTGACGAATCCTCCGAGCGAATTCTACAAGGAAGGAAGCATAAGCTTTAATATGGAAAACCCGATCGGTCACCTACGACATAACAATCGCTTCTATGGAGTTTTGAAATTTCGTTAACGGAAGCTAATGCTAACATGCGCAAGCCAGCAGGAGTCTCTCCTCCCCTCCCTCTCGCTCATTCCTCTCATCTAAAGCTTCCATGGGATTAAAAAATATTTTTTTTTAAAACTACTGAACCTCATTTACTTTAATTAAAGGTATTAATTTAAATGGAACCACAAGCCAAAATCCTTTAAATATTAATCTTTTTCAGTTAGTAATTCTGATGCATGTATTTCCATCAGTTCAAGGAGCCTTTATTTTTTATATCAGTCAGTAATGCACCTTATTTAAGTTGATGTGAGATATTCAAATAGGTTTGTTTGATAGCTTTAAGAAAATGAGGCTTGCCAATAGTTTTTCATTGGAAAAAATAAATATCTGTTCATTTAAAAAGTCAAAAGTATTTTTGATTTTGTTCATAGTATTGATGTAATGATTTGAGGTATATGTGTGTGTTATTGGTATCGGCCTTTAGGAGCTGAAAGTTATCGGTTATCGGTATCGGTTTTAGAAAACAGTTATCGTGCATCCCTAAAAATAGCTGTAGCATGCTAACAATCGTGATTATCATTAGCTGTAGCATGCTAAAGATCGGGATTACGTTAGCTGTAGCGTGCTAAAGATTGTGACTAAAGTGAGCTGTAGGATTGCTAAAGATTGGGATTAACGTTAGCTGTAGCGTGCTAAAGATTGTGACTAAAGTTAGCTGTAGCATGCTAAAGATTGTGATTATTGTTAGCTGCAGCGTGCTTAAGATCATGATCAATGTTAGCTGTAGTGTGGCAAAAATCGTGATTAACGTTAGCTGTAGCATGCTAAAGATCGGGATTAACGTTAGCTGTAGCGTGACAAAGATTGTGTTTAACGTTAACTGTAGCGTGCCAAAGATCGTGATTAATATTAGCTGTAGCATAGCAAAGATCGTGCTTAGCTTCATAGTTGTAAATTTGGTTCAGTTAATGTTTCATTTCTGAAGTCAAATTACAAAATAATTATCTTCCAATTACGTATTAAATCTGTGTTTTATTGATTACTGCATCTGAACTAACGACATGACTACTTGGATCAATTTTTGCATGCTAATTACTATCGTTAGCGTGGGCTGCTGGTTTGTTCCGCTGTGGGTTGGTCTTTTTTTTTGCCGTACTTCCTCTAACACTGTCATTTCCCGTCTCCAGGTGAGCGTCCTTTCAAGTGCGAAAGCTGCGCGTACCTGGCGGCCAACCAGCATGAGGTGACCCGCCACGCCCGGCAGGTCCACAACGGGCCGAAGCCGCTGTCGTGTCCATACTGTGAATACAAAACAGCCGATCGCAGCAACTTCAAGAAGCACGTGGAACTACACCTGAACCCGCGGCAGTTCCTCTGCCCGCTCTGCAAGTACGCCGCCTCCAAGAAGTGCAACCTGCAGTATCACATCAAGTCCCGACACTCGGGTTGCGACGTCGCCCTGGACGTTTCCAAGGTCAAGCTGCGCATCAAAAAGTCTGGTCCGGACACCGGCGACGAGGGTTCCGACGCTAGAGCGAACAACCTGGACGGCTCCTCCATGGTTGAGGACGGAGACGGTGGTGATGAAGGCAGCGACGAGCAGAGCCCCATCAACCTGTCCATCTGGAAGAGCAGCAGGTCCAACATTGACCAGCCGGTCCAGAAACCCAGTAGCCCAGCTGAGAAACCACAGAAGAAGAATGTGACGAGGCAGAAGAAGGTCAACGAGAGTCTGGCAGAAAACGCAGACAAGGTCAAGAAACGGGTCAAGAAGGTTCTGATGGGCAGAACAGAGGAGTCGACTGAGAACCAGCAGAGTCCAGCAGACAGAACGGAGGAACCTGCATCTCAGAACCAGGAGACACAGACTTGTGACCCGCAGACCACCGAGGAAACACAGGTGACGGAACCAAAGACGACGCCCGACAAGACCGACAAAAACCTCTGCAAGTCCAGAAAGTCTGGTTCTAAGAGGTCAGAGAAGAACTCAGACCACGTCAAGGAGACTTTACGGAAACCGGGTGGTTCTGAGAAGATCCAAAAAGCAAAGGGCGGCAGAGAAAAGCCTGCCAAGAGGAAATCCGTGGAGGTTTTGGACCTCTCCCAAATGTCCTCCAAAAGCCGGCGCCTGAAGAGTCCAGATCAGAAACCACTGTCCAGATCCCCATTCTCTAGAACCCGGATCCAGTCCCACCATCAGAGCGCCGCCACTCAAGCAGAAGAAGGTCAAGAGCGGCGGGAAGAAGGGCCTGGGTCTGAAGCTCAGCGCGGGTTCGAAGGAGAACACAGACGTGGGAGGTTCTGTTCAGTCTGAGACCGGGACACCCACCAGCGCCGACCAGACCAGATCCTCCACAGAAGAACCAGCGCCACCGCAGTCCACAGAGAACGGATCTCCGGACCAGACAGGGCGTCGCTCAGCAGCTCTGGGCTTCCAGAACCAGAACCAGAACCGGTCACACCGGCTCCGACCTTCCTCAAAGCCCGCGTCGCCCCCCCTGGTGCTGCCGGGCCCACAGAGCAAACCTTGCAGACCCGGAGGAAGACGAGGGCATCCACAGCAGCCACGAGGGAGGAAGTGACATCAGCGACAGCGCCTCCGAGGGCAGCGATGACTCCGGCCTCAACAGCGCTGGCCCCGCCCCCAAGATGGCCAACGACCCGGAGACGCCCACAGAGGAGATCCCCACGCCCACCGAGCTGCGGAGCCACACCTGCATCTTCTGTGACCGCACCTTCCCGCTGGAGGCGGCGTACCGGCGCCACCTGAACCGCCACCTGGTCAACGTGTACTACCTGGACGCCGCCGAGGCTCAGAAGTGAGGGGTTGTCACGGCAACGGGCCGCTGCCGCTTCCTGGTTCTTTGTCTTTAAATTCACCTTTTGTCTGTGTTTTTTTTTTTTTCTTTTGAGAAAAGTTCAGTCACTTAGAGATAAAAACCGGACTGTTGCCTTCGACAATCAGCTGTGGTTGTTACCAGGACGACCCAATGATGGACAACGGTTTCCTGTGATCTGATTGGTCAGAGCACCTTTATCCTCACGACGAGCGTTTTCAGCCTTAAATCTGTCAGAACTGTAACATTTCAGTGCAATAATCCTTTTAGTCGCATTTCCTGCTTAGAGGCTCATTAGACATGAAGTTAATGAGTTTTTCTGACTGCGGCGTCTAACGATGACGTCATTAAATCCTGATGAAATGAACTGAAGTTTGTTTCCTCATTCAGACTAAACGAGCAGCTTTCATCTGTAGCTCACTGCTGTTGTCTTCTGCTTCTGTATAAATAAAGTTTTTCAGCCTCAACAGAGTCATCTGGTTCTTGCCTTTGAACGAACAGGACCTGGGTCCAGGATCTGGGTCGGTCCATGTTTTCCTCCTAAATATGTTCCAGTCTGAACAGGAAAAGTTAGGTGGAGCTGCCCAGGTGCAGATCAAGCTCCTCCCCCTTCCCACAGGTCGACCACCATTTCACCGTCTCGTGACAAAACGGCCCGATTTTAGACATTTATGAGGGAACATGTGGGTTTCATTACAAAATGAAACATATGATGCAAAAATCACAAGTTTACCAAGAAAATTAGGTTTTAGGTAAAATTTAAAAGTTGGAGATTTTATGCTAAAAATTAGCCTGAAGGAAATGTAATCTGTTCAAAAGATGTTATGTGGCAACGGAAGTCAAAATTATGGGACAAATTTGGTTTTTTAAAAACGTGATTAATGAGTTATTTATTCTCACAAGAATTAAAACTGTTACATATATGATAATAATAATCACTGTTTTTCTACAGTTTGGAACTTAGTTTTGTTACGTTGGTGGAAAAAGTAAAAACTTCCTGAAACCTGGACTTTGGTTTAAACACAAACAGATCAATGACATTTATTGATCAAGTATTTAATTTAAGGTGACAAACGAAGGTAAAGCAGTTCATGTCTGAGCTCAGGGTCAGAGGTCAGAGGCGGAGCTACAGCCACCTGTTCAGAGTCAGGACAGGTACAGGGAGGCGTGCCCTCCCTCAGGACTTCCTGCTCTTCTTCACCACCAGCCCGTCGTCCAGCCGCCCCGCCGTCTTCAACGGTCTGTACGCACAAGATTTATGGATCCGTTTTCCCTTCAGAGACACGATGTGAGGAAGCAGCGGCGGCGTCCGCAGACCCACACCCACAGTCTCTGGACCGTGGACCCTTAGGTGGACCTGATCACCCTCCTCCGGCGTCACTGCCACCCAGCCTGGGTTTGGGCGAGACAGAGATATGGCAAGCAGACAGGGTCATAAAACAGTTGTCATTTATGGAAACGCAATAAATGGACCTGGCTGGTTCATACGGCAAGACAGCTGAGATGGCTGGAAATATGGCAAGCCCACAGGGACGCATCAGACTGGTGCAGATGTGTGTGGATATGAGTGCTACTGACGTTCTGAGCACTTTGAGACTGAAATGAGCACTACAGTCGCTAAAACACCACGTCCACGTCATCCATGGTGGCAGGAGCAGATGTGACTCCTGGAGGTGGAGAACATGAAGCATTAAAGAGTCTCAGCAGAAACACGAGTCACCATCAGGACGCTCCAACAGACCGTTCTAGTCTTCTGACCATGAAGATCATTTCTGTTCCTGTAATGTTGGTCCTAAGTTTAATGTTCTCTCAAACCAGATCATGAAAGATTACCAGATATGCCATCACTATCTACCCTAGCCAAGCCTAGCGTAGCTTAGCCATCTTAATACAGTATTTATTTCATTCAGAACTGATCAGAGTTGTTCTTAAATTAAAAGAGGTGATTTGAAAGTACAAGGATCCAATCAGAAACCTGAATACAGAGATGGTACTATCGCCATGATGACCACAGATGACATCACTCATTGGTTTTCTGGATGATTGTGAGTCTGGACTCAACAGACCGATGGTAAACCTCCAGGGGTTGGTAGGTCTGCAGAGACGTTCATCATGAAAATATAACTGAAGGTGTCGGGGTACCACAGCTCCTGGAAGTCCTTCAGGTCCTGGAAGTCCTTGAGCTCCTGGACCCAGACCCAGACCCAGAACCAGATCCAGATCCAGACCCAGATCCAGATCCAGATCCAGACCCAGACTCACATCCAGATCCAGACCCAGATCCAGACCCAGATCTCCAGACCCAGACCCAGATCCACACCCAGATCCAGACCCAGATCCAGACCCAGACCCAGACCCAGACCCAGACCCAGACCCAGACCCACATCCAGACCCAGACTCTTCCAGGTTGACTTGCAGGACCAGTAGAATCCAGCAGGTTCCATCAACCCACATATACAAACACTTACACTATATTCCAAACGTATTTGCTCACTATAATGGCAACAATCGTCCATCTTATTTCACCTGTAATATGATGGTTTCTAGTGAGGCAATTTAATCATTAGTAACACCTGACAACCTCGGGAAGGTGAATTTAATCTCTATTTGTCTACAAACAAGAGATGATCGTTTATTAATGTCACCGAACGAGCTGAAGCCAGAAACTGTCTGAACAACAACGAAACCTTGAACTAACTTCTCCAGACGACTACGTGTCCTGAACTCGTTCGATGATGGAGCCTCTAATACCAGGAACGAAACATCACGGACGCATAAACTGATCAGAACCAGGTGTTCCAGTCTCTTCCATGTCCACAGGTGTATAAACGAATCACCTAGACATGCAGACTGTTTCTAGAAACATCTGTGAAAGAATGGGTCTCTCTCCTAAACCTGGTGGACAGCCTTCCCAGAAGAGCTGAAGCTGTTTTAAAGGGTGGAGCCACGTCATATTGATTAGAAATGGGAGGAGCTAAAGCTCAGATGAGGGTCAAAGCAGGTGAGACAGTCCTGTTGGCAACATGGTGTATATACAAATTATACATTTTATGTTCTTGTTGGCTTGCCATACTTAAGACACAAACAGATGTGTCCTTCAGGATGTTTATGATACAGACGGACAGGTGATGTGTTTACCTGCAGATGACAGTGTGACATCAGCAGCAGCCTCCAGACGGCCTCGACCCTCCAACCTGAACTCCTGAGGAACCAACGCCGGAAACCGTTTCATCCGCTCCGACCCTCCTGCAGGTACCTGAACGCAGCACAGACAGGATGGCACACAGAGAACCGAGGGCACCTGAACGCAGCACAGACATGATGGCACACAGAGAACAGAGGGCGCCTGAACGCAGCACAGACATGATGGCGCACAGAGAACCGAGGGCGCCTGAACGCAGCACAGACATGATGGCGCACAGAGAACCGAGGGCACCTGAACGCAGCACAGACATGATGGCGCACAGAGAACCGAGGGCGCCTGAACGCAGCACAGACATGATGGCGCACAGAGAACCGAGGGCGCCTGAACGCAGCACAGACATGATGGCGCACAGAGAACCGAGGGCGCCTGAACGCAGCACAGACATGATGGCGAGGGGCCTGAACGCAGCACAGACATGATGGCGGGAACCGAGGGTGCCTGAACGCAGCACAGACATGATGCGCACAGAGAACTGAGGCAGCAGACTGAACGCAGCACAGACATGATGGCGCACAGAGAACCAAGGGCGCCTGAACGCAGCACAGACATGATGGCGCACAGAGAACAGAGGGCGCCTGAACGCAGCACAGACATGATGGCGCACAGAGAACTGAGGGCGCCTGAACGCAGCACAGACATGATGGCGCACAGAGAACCGAGGGCGCCTGAACGCAGCGCTGCTCAGGTCTGTCAGAGGTCATGTGACTCACCCCCAGCAGTGCATGTCCGGCGTGTTTATTCGTAGATGCCGTGGGCTCGATCCAGACTGGTGAGGTGGACTGGGACGAGACTGGAGACCATGATGGAGAACCAGCAGGAGTTCTGGCCCTGCAGAAGACAGAGTGATGAAGCCAGCAGCTCCAGACCAGCATGGTCCAGATGTTCCGGACCAGCGTGGTCCAGATGTTTCCTTTTAGAAACCAACGTTTGCTTGTTGAACTGCAACCTTTTGATGTTAAAAAAAAAAAACATTTTTGTAATTTTTTTTTTTTTTTTTTTTTTACGAAACTCTGCTTTTGTTGTAACATCAAAAAATTGCTGAAACTTTTAAACTTAATATTTAAATTTTTTGTCGTAAAATGTCGACTTTCGTCACAAACTTCACGTCATTTAATCACATTTTGTCTTGAAATCAAAAATTTTTGCAAAATTGCAACTTTAACTTCTTGCGGTAAAACTTTGACTTTAATTCGATCACACTGACATGAAAGCACAACTTTGTCCTCGAGTCTATTTTTAGTGAAGCTACAAATTTCTAAATATACATTTCTCCTAGTTTTGATATTTAGCTAATTTTTGTCATAATTCACTCCTGGCTTCAGTACTGGGGTGGGGCTTCTGTGTTGGGGGAGGGACTTCAGTACTGGGGTGGGGCTTCTGTGTCGGGGGAGGGACTTCAGTACTGGGGTGGGGCTTCTGTGTCGGAGGTGGGGACTTCAGTACTGGGGTGGGGCTTCTGTGTCGGGGGAGGGACTTCAGTAACTGGGGTGGGGCTTCTGTGTCGGGGGAGGGACTTCAGTACTGGGGTGGGGCTTCTGTGTCGGGGGAGGGACTTCAGTACTGGGGTGGGGCTTCTGTGTCGGGGAGGGACTTCAGCACTGGGGTGGGGCTTCTGTGTCGGGGAGGGACTTCAGTACTGGGGTGGGGCTTCTGTGTCGGGGGAGGGACTTCAGCACTGGGGTGGGCTTCTGTGTCGGGGGAGGGACTTCAGTACTGGGGTGGGGCTTCTGTGTCGGGGAGGGACTTCAGTACTGGGGTGGGGCTTCTTCTGTGTCGGGGGAGGGACTTCAGCACTGGGGTGGGGCTTCTGTGTCGGGGAGGGACTTCAGTCTGGGGTGGGGCTTCTGTGTCGGGGAGGGACTTCAGTACTGGGGTGGGGCTTCTTCTGTCGGGGGGGGGACTTCAGTACTGGGGTGGGGCTTCTGTGTCGGGAGGAGGGCTTCAGTACTGGGGTGGGGCTTCTGTGTCAGGGGAGGGACTTCATACTGGGGTGGGGCTTCTGTGTCGGGGGAGGGACTTCAGCACTGGGGTGGGGCTTCTGTGTCAGGGGAGGGACTTCAGCACTGGGGTTGGGCTTCTGTGTCAGGGGAGGGACTTCAGTAATGGGGTTGGGCTTCTGTGTCAGGGGAGGGACTTGGGGGAGGGGCTTCTGTGTCAGGGGAGGGGCTTCAGTGTTGAGGGTGGGGCTTCTGAGTCAGGGGAGGGGCTTTCGTCTTCTGAGCTTTGGCCTCGTGGGTGTTTCTTAACAACAGTTCTGACCTGCAGGAAGTCGATCCGGAACAGAGCTCCCACCAACAGAGCGGAACCGGGCTTCAGAACGAAGGTCCGCGGGACCACGGCTCGGGTCGGGACCACCATCCGGATCTCCTGATCCTCCAGCAGCTGGAGCACCTGAGATGGGCAGAGACAGATTCAGAGTCCAGAAGGTGCAGAGATGAAGACGTTGATGAAGGCGGCCTCACATCGAACTCCTTCAGGATTCCTGGCGTGTCGTAGAGCCAGTGGGCGTCCTTCAGCTCGTTGTGGCTCAGCTGGTCACGTGACCCAGCAACAGCTGCGGGTCAGAGAGGAGACGGCGTTCACCGTCAGGAGCCAGATGTTTTAACGAGCTCAGTGTCATCATCTCTCACCTACTGTCACCTCCTCGTCTTCGTTCTCTCCGAACGCCAGACTGTCCGGATCAAACTGGATCTCATTTCTTCTGGATCTGTTGACCTGGAACGTCCGTCCCACTCGACCTGAGGACGTGACCATGTGATCAGTGACACATCTGACCACGCCCCAGCCCCTCCCTCCTCTGTTTCACGTCTCACCCACTAAGTATCCCTGTCGGCTGAAGTGCTGCAGCCTCTTCAGCTCGTCCGGTGGTAGGTCGTCCTCTGTCTGAAGCCCCGCCTCCTTCAGGCGCTCCTGCCGTCGGAACATCCGATACGGCGTCGGGTTGATGATGGGGAACTTCAGCAGGTCCAGAGTCGTCCCTGAACGCAGCGTAGCAGGAAGAAACCATCAGAGGCAGCCCACTATTTACCTGACACAAATGAATCAGCCCTGACCCTCTGGACCAGTCTAATATCTGGACCAGTCTACTATCTGGACCCAGTCTACTATCTGGACCCAGTCTACTATCTGGACCACTCTACTATCTGGGCCCAGTCTACTATCTGGGCCCAGTCTACTATCTGGTCCCAGTCTAGTATCTGGACCCAGTCTACTATCTGGACCACTCTACTATCTGGACCAAGTCTACCCTCTGGGCCTAGTCTACTATCTGGACCTAGTCTACTATCTGGTACCAGTCTACCCTCTGGGTCCAGTCTACCCTCTGGGTCCAGTCTAATATCTGGACCAGTCTACCCTCTGGGCCCAGTCTACTATCTGGACCCAGTCTACTATCTGGACCAGTCTACTATCTGGACCACTCTACTATCTGGACCAAGTCTACCCTCTGGGCCTAGTCTACTATCTGGACCTAGTCTACTATCTGGTACCAGTCTACCCTCTGGGTCCAGTCTACCCTCTGGGTCCAGTCTACCCTCTGGGCCCAGTCTAATATCTGGACCAGTCTACCCTCTGGGCCCAGTCTACTATCTGGACCCAGTCTAATATCTGGACCAGTCTACCCTCTGGGCCCAGTCTACAATCTGGACCACTCTACTATCTGGACCAGTCTACCCTCTAGGCCCGGTCTACTATCTGGACCCGGTCTACCATCTGGACCCAGGCTTCTATCTGGACCCAGAATTACCCTCCGATCCAGTCTACCCTCTGAACCCGGTCTACCCTCTGGACCCAGTCTACTCTCTGGACCCAGTCTACTCTCAGGGTCAGTCTACTCTCTGGACCCAGTCTACTATCTGGACCAGTCTACCCTCTGGACCCGGTCTACTATCTGGACCCGGTCTACCCTCTGGACCCAGTCTACCCTCTGGACCCAGTCTACCCTCTGGACCCAGTCTACTCTCAGGGTCAGTCTACTCTCTGGACCCAGTCTACTTTCAGGGTCAGTCTACTCTCTGGACCCAGTCTACTCTCAGGGTCAGTCTACTCTCTGGACCCAGTCTACTATCTGGGACCAGTCTACCCTCTGGACCCGGTCTACTATCTGGACCCGGTCTACCCTCTGGACCCAGTCTACCCTCTGGACCCAGTCTACTCTTAGGGTCAGTCTACTCTCTGGACCCAGACTACTATCTGGACCAGGTCTACTATCTGGACTGAGATCTACCCTCTGGACCGAGATCTACCCTCTGGACCCAGTCAACCTCTGGGCCCAGTCTACCCTCTGGGCCCAGTCTACTATCTGGGACCAGTCTACTATCTGGACCAGTCTACTATCTGGACCCAGTCTACTATCTGGACCAGTCTACTATCTTGACCAGTCTACCCTCTAGGCCCAGTCTACTATCTGGGCCCAGTCTACTATCTAGACCCATTCTACTATCTGGACCCAGTCTACCCTCTGGATCAGTCTACTATCTGGGCCCAGTCTACCATCTGGACCGGTCTACTATCTGGACCCAGTCTACCATCTGGGCCAGTCTACTATCTGGACCCAGTCTACTATTTGGACCCAGTCTACCCTCTGGGCCCTGTCTACCCTACCCTCTGGGACCCAGTCTACCCTCTGGACCCAGTCTACCATCTGGACCCAGTCTACCATCTGGACCCAGTCTACCCTTTGGACCCAGTCTACTATCTGGACCCCGTCTACCCTGTGGACCCAGTCTACCCTCTGGACCCAGTCTACCCTCTGGGCCCAGTCTACCCTGTGGGCCCAGTCTACCCTTTGGACCCAGTCTACTATCTGGACCCAGTCTACCCTCTGGACCCAGTCTACCCTCCGGGCCCAGTCTACCCTCTGGACCCAGTCTACCCTCTGGACCCAGTCTACCTACGGCTCTGTGCACCTTGGAATTAGCTCCAAACCAAGTCGGGTAAATGCTAATAATTAGAGGAAGCGGACTCTGGTACTGACCCGGCCACGGGGAGATGGTGGCCTTCTGGATGACGTCGGTGGCTCTGGACTTACAGTAGTCGGATTCCAGCAGCGTGTTGAAGAGCGTGGACTTGCCAGCGTTGGCGCTGCCCACCAAGTACACGTCACCTTTGTACTTCCAGGACCTCTGCAGGCTGGAGACCAGCGCCTCGACGCCGTAGCCGGTCTTGGCGCTGATGAGGTGGACGTCGGTCACCTGAGCGCCGAAGCCAGAATCTCGACAGTAGCGGGAGAGCTGCCGCTTGATCCGCTGCAGGTAGTTGGGGGAGTCTCCGGGCAGCAGGTCCACCTTGTTGCCGAGGACGACGACGTGCTTGTTGGCCCCCACCAGGTTGGGCAGCTCGGGGACGATGGAGTCCGGCAGGTCCAGCAGGTCCACGATGAGCAGCACCAGAGCTTTGTGGGGGCGAATCCGGCGGACCACGTCCCGGTACTGGTCCCGGGTCAGCTGCAGGTGCAGGGCCTTGTGATGGTGGGTCAGCAGGTGGCAACGCTGGCAGGTGGCCCCGCCCAGCCCGCCCTCCTGCAGCAGTGCCTTGAACTTCTGGCTGGGCAGGTACCCGGGGACGGCGGCGTCGGTGCAGTGCAGCATGGCGCCGCAGCCCGAGCAGCAGCTGTCGCTGACGGGCTCGTCCACGTCCGGGGACCCAAACACCTTGTGCTCTCCGTCCCTCTTCTTCTTCTTCTTCTTCTTGGGCGAAGCTGCGATGAGACTCTCATCCAGCGGGAAGTCCACATCCTGGAACTGGATGAGGGAGTCTGGCTCCGCCTCCTGCAGGGCTCCACCCCTCAGCAGCTGCAGCTGGCGCTCCAGAGACCGCCGAGGTTTCCTGGAGGGGACGTCTTCATCAGGAACCGAGACGGGAGCAGCCGGGGGAGGCGGAGCTGACGGAGAAGCTCCTCCTCCTGGTGGAGGTCCTCCTCTGGACCTGGACCAGGAGAGACCAGAAGAACTGGTGACACAAGTCTGACGCCGGGACTCGAACCTGTGATGTCTGGTGGACGACGGCACTGCCACTAAACCACAGCTCCCATATATAAAACCATTACATCATCATCAATATAACAATATACTCTATAAAAATCAATGATGTCACGTTATTATAATAATCAGCATTAAACGTCTACAACAGACTCAGAGACAAAAAATTTAAATTTTGCCTTTTTAAAAATAAAAAGTCAAAATTTTATGAGAAAATTTTTCTCAAGAACATTTTATGATCCAAAGAAAAAACTGATTTTAGCTTTAGGTCCAAGCAGCCAATCAGAGAGAGGAAGTCTGTGACGTAGGCAGAGCCGACCAGACCCAACAGGCAGCGGGGCAGGAGGTCTGAACCGGATCAGAACCTCGACAGTAGAAACGCTCCCTCACCTGTACAGTCCAGGAACACGAACCTCTCGTCCAGGTTTCGGGTCTACGGTGCAGCTCCGGAGCTCGTGGTTCCGGAATGACCTCCGGACCGCGGACCGGCTCTGCCCGCCGCCCTCCGCAGCCCCCGAACCCACCGGTGGGCTCCCGCCGCCCGCTGAGGACGCGCGTCGGAGGCTCGTCCACACCTGGCGGCGCGCGCACATCTGCAGCACCTTTAACATGGCTGACACGAGACCACCTGGACCGCTGCTCCTTCACGGAAGTGACGTCACACTCGTCACTTGTTTATATTCCGGTGAACGTTATAATGAATTTCTATAAGAAGACAAACTACATACAACCGCATGCACACATGTACAATTCTTAAAAAAGGCATTAATTATTAACCGATTTAAAATAAATGAATAAAGATCGAAGACTGAAACTTGTAGTTTCCAAAGATGCAGAATTCCTCTGAGTGACGTCAGGAGGTCTCACTCTGCTTTTATCTTTCTGGACTGTTATGTTAATAAATATGGATATTTCATTTTGATACAAAGTAGGACTTTTAAAAATAATTAATTGAAATTATTTTTTATATTCTTTGTGAAAATTTTACATTTTTATTTGCTTTAATGTTTTTTTATTTAGGATATTTATTTATTTTGATTCTAAGGAGCAGTGGGGTTCCAGTTCAGTGGAGTCAGGATTTCATCTCTGTTGTTGGAGGAGGACCTGGTCCTGTTGGGACCATCAGGTGGAGATCTTCAGCTGTGGTTCACAGCAGGGATGAGAACCAGCACCATCCAGATCTGAGACCATGCTCCTCAGTCTGAAAAGGGTAGAAGGTCTTCTCCAGGTCGGGAGTGAGGTTCTGCCTCCAGTGGAGGAGTTCCAGTACCTCTGGGTCTGGTTCACCAGTGATGGAGAAAGGTGCAGGAGATCTCCAGATGGACTGGTGCAGCGTCTGGCTGTGGTGGTGACTCTGTACCGGTCTGTTGTGGTGAAGAGAGAGCTGAGACTCTGTTTCCTGGTAGATCTTTGTTCCAACCCTCACCTGTGGTCATGAACTGTAGAGACTGGAACAAGGAGATCACTGATACCAGCAGCTGAAATGAGTTTCCTCCAGGGTGACTGGACTCTCCCTTAGAGATAGGAGGAGAAGTTCAGTCATCAGGAGAGACTCAGAGTAGAGCTGCTGCTTCTCCACATGGAGAGGAGCCAGTTGAGGTGGTTCATCTGGTCAGGATGTCTCCCTGGAGAGGTGTTTCAGACATGTCCAACTGGGAGAAGACCAGTTTTCATCCTGGGACAAACTTGTTTCTAGGATTTATCTGCTTCAGCTCAGCATCAGGGACGAAGGCCACACCCAGATTTTAAGGATTATTCTAATGCAGCTCAGTTTCGACTTGTCTTTCTTTAATGATAATTATTTTGCTGGTTGGAAGGAAACTGAGACATTTGTAGGTTTTCAGATACAGTCGGTTTTGGGTGAAAAAGAAACTCCACTGATGATCAATAATTAGACTCTAGAACTTCTGGTGTGTCAGAGTTTTGGTTTAAGTTTGTTAAAGAATTCAAATGTTTCAATTCAATTCAATTCAAAGTTCTGAATAACCTTTGACCCTGAGTTTAAACCAGGATGTTTCATTCGTGTAGTGGAGAAATAAAGGCTTAGATTCACACACACGTTTGGAGTTGTTTCTCCAATTTCCAATTCATTTTGGGAGTTTGTTCATTCAGTCCTGATTAACACGTGTAACACCTGTAACACCTGTATCACCTGAAACACCTGTATCACCTGTAACACCTGTATCACCTGTAACAACTGTATCACCTGTAACAGGGACCAATAGCTGGTTTAGATGCTCCTAACACCAGCTCAGAAAACCAGAACTAGAAGATGGTATAAATCTGAGTCACCTACCCAGAATCAGTGGTTTGATGTCACAGGAATTAACTAACCCTAACAGAGACTAACTAACCCTAACAGAGAGACTAACTAACCCTAACGGAGACTAACTAACCCTAACAGAGACTAATTAACCCTAACATAGACTGACTAACCCTAACAGAGACTGACTAACCCTAACAGAGACTAACTAACCCTAACAGAGACTAACTAACCCTAACAGAGAGACTAACTAACTCTAACAGAGAGACAGACTAACCCTAACAGAATGACTAACTAACCCTAACAGAGAGACTAACTAACCCTAACTGAGACTAACTAACCCTAACAGAGACTAATTAACCCTAACATAGACTGACTAACACTAACAGAGAGACTAACTAACCCTAACAGAGACTGGCTAACCCTAACAGAGACTAACTAACCCTAACAGAGACTGACTAACCCTAACAGAGAGACTAACTAACCCTAACAGAGAGACAGACTAACCCTAACAGAATGACTAACTAACCCTAACAGAGAGACTAACTAACCATAACTGAGACTAACTAACCCTAACAGAGAGACTAACTAACCCTAACAGAGACTAACTAACCCTAACAGAGAGACTAACTAACCCTAACAGAGACTAACTAACCCTAACAGAGAGACTGACTAACCCTAACAGAGACTAACTAACCCTAACATAGACTGACTAACCCTAACAGAGAGACTAACTAACCCTAACAGAGACTGACTAACCCTAACAGAGACTAACTAACCCTAACAGAGACTAACTAACCCTAACATAGACTGACTAACCCTAACAGAGAGACTAACTAACCCTAACTCAGACTGACTCTTGTTTCATGTCTGAAGGAAGATGTTTGCAGAGAGACGGAACATCTGGACACTTTACCTGAAGAAATGATAAAGCCGTTGGTTCACAGCTGCGCTAGACAGAGTTCCCTCCACCAAGGAGCTTGTTTCTGCTGGAATTTATCTGTTTATCTGTTTATCTGTCTGTCTGTGTACAAGATAACAAAAAGTTATGGATGGATTTTGATTAAATTTTCAGGAGTTGTCAGAAATGTGAAAAGGAAGAACTGATTTCATTTTGGGTGTGATCTGGAAGAAATCCTGGATTCTGGATCACTTTCAAATTTTCGATAACATTTTGGTCAATGGGGCCAGAAATTTAGTTTCTCAATATCTCCGTTGATTATTGCCCAAAACTCATGAAATTTGACTCAGAGATTGACAATGGGAACTTCTATCAAATTTCAAAGGCTGATCCGGATCTGATCCAGAACGCGGATTTTATCTCTGTCTGTAAATGGCTATATGGGGGAACTGTTGTGCTTGGTGGAGGTCTGCGCTCTCTGAATGTTTTTCTAGTTGATGGAAATCTGCTTCTTCAACCATCAGAACTTTCCACAAGTTTTTGTTTATTGTCTCTTTTTCCTTCTTTTTATTTTCATTTTTGTTTTACTTGCTTTAAACTAAAGTCAGCATTTGTATTCTAGTTTGTGATTGAACATTTGCTATTTTCTGAAAATCCAAATAAAATTAAAGTTAAAAAAAAAAAATCCAACTTCATGGCAGAAAGAAACATTTACAGCCTGAAACAAAAACAGTTTTAGTTTCCAAGACAGATTTACAACCAGGACAGCTGACATTCATCCAGGAACTGAGGTCCAACTGAAACCAGTTAAAATGGTCAAAAGGCTCTGGTGGGTCTAGAAGGTTCTGGTCTGTCTGGAAGGTTCTGGTGAGTCTGGAAGGTTCTGGAAGGTTCTGGGTGAAGCTTTAGCAGGCTGAAGCAGCTCTTTTAGGAAAGTTATTTGAGTAATTAAATTAACTGACTTTTGAAAACCCATCAGCACCGTAAGTTTGTCCGTTATATAAATCATTTGAATCATTCAATAAGTGACCAAAAACACTTAATCTGTGTTTCCTTTTACTTGTTCTAATTTCACAAAGTTGTTCAGAATCAGTTTAAATCCCAACTTTGTTAGTAGGTTTGTCTTTTTCTGAAGACTGAGACGTCTGTCAGTGACAGGATCTCTGGCTCCTGCTGTAGCCCCGCCTCCTGCGTTAGCCCCGCCCCCTCCAACTGCCTCGTCTTCAGTCTTCATCATGTTGTCGCTGAGTCGCTCCCTGGTTCTGAATCCAGTTCTGCTCAGACCCGCCGCTGCCGCTGCTGCTGCCCAGGTGAGTCCACCCGAACCAGAACCACCCGGCCAGCCTGGTCCAGACCGGACTGAGCCGTCCGGATCCGCAGAAACCGCTGCTTTTAACCTGCAGATTGACTCTGAGCACGCACGCCTTCATCACACGCCCACTCCTCTTCATCATCCTGATCATCCTCAGCGGTTCTGTGGACCTGCTCCGCTGTCGGTGGTTCGGTTCGGTTGTTTCTGGAGTCTCAGTTCAGTTGTTTGTGTCGCTGAACTTCGATCCGAGTTAAAGTTCAGAAGCTCCGGTTTAACATTAACCAGCTGAGGGGCCCCTGAGGCCCCTGAACGCCTCACTGCTCCGGTTTAACATTAACCAGCTGAGGTCCCTGAACGCCTCACGGCCTTCAGCTGCTCGGTGTGCGCGTGCGTGTCTTTGTTTTTGGACCTGACACCTGATGCGGTCTCAGACAGACTCGGAGTCACACCCCCCAGGCTCCTGCGGTTCGTGGTCCTCAGTCACGTCCCTCTGAGCTGCGGGTCTCCTGGAGTCCAGCAGGAGGCAGCAGGACCGGAGCTGGTCCAGCAGCAGGACCAGCTCCGGTCCAGCAGCTCCTGAATGTAGACCACTTCAGACCAGTTTGGAACTCTCAGTCTACTCAGGCTTCTTTAAACCACTTCAGACCAGTTTCAGGACCGGTTTCAGGACCGTCCGGATCTGGGAGGTTTGACTTCAGGCCTCATCCTGGTCTTCGTCCCCTCCAGGCTCGTGCAGGCGTCTCCACCGGCCCGCAGCAGGAGCACAGGACTTTCTACGAGTTCCGGACCTACTCCATCCGCCCGGACCAGAACGCTGCCTTCCTCAAACTGACCAATGAGAAGATCCATCTGCGGACCGCCCACTCGCAGCTGATTGGCTACTGGAGCGTGGAGTACGGCGGCCTGAACCAGGTCTTCCACATCTGGAAGTATGGTGAGGATGTTCGGCTGTCACACACTTCCTGTCCCTGTGGACGTTGACTGACCCCGCCTCCTCTGACCCCGCCCCCCCAGACAGTTACGCCCAGCGGGCGGCGGTCCGGGCGGCGCTGGCTCAGGACCCGTCCTGGATCTCAGAGTACATCTCGAAGGCGATGCCGATGCTGACGCAGCAGGACAACGAGGTGGTCTATCTGGTGCCGTGGAGCCGCCTGGAGACGTCGCCGCAGGAGGGCGGTAAGCCCCGCCCCCACAGCCGCGCCACAGTCGCGTCACTTTCTTTCCGGTTCTGACAGAGCTTCTGTTTCAGGTGCGTACGAGCTGGCGACTTTCCAGATGCGGCCTGGCGGCCCGGCGGTTTGGGGCAGCACCTTCCAGGCTGCCGTTACCTCCCATGATGCACCGGGGTATGGCAAGCTGCTGGGAGTGTTCCACAGCGAGTTTGGACCGCTGAACCGAGGTACCAGAGAGACGTTTGGGTCGGGTTCTTGGTCTGAGCTCGTTCTTAACCTGGATTGACCTGAGAGTTCCACTGATGATGTCAGACGTGGAGGGTGGGGCAACGACGCCTGTTCTGTGATGTCATCACCACGTCGTGGTGGGTCTCAGAGATCCAAACATTCGATCCTCTGGGGGCGTCGCCATCATCGATGGCCCCTCCCCCCTGTGCAGCATCACTGGTCACAGGGGGAGGGGCCATCATGGGCTCGACAGCAGCGCAGTCAGTCAGTGATGATGATGACATCACTGATGACCTCATCAGCTGTCAGCATCATAGATCTGACCTCAGATCAGGTTATCAGGTCCCTCCATCAGGTTCATGAGCGTTTGTGTCCCTGACAACGTTTTTACTGTGAAGATAATCAACGAGTAAAACTGGGACGTTTCCAATAAAGACATAAAATAAAAGAGCTTTGATTTTAAAATAAGAGAACAGAAGCTCAGATACGTCATTAGATTAATATTTCATAAAAGAAAAAAAACATTGAACAATGTTCATTAATGACATTACACTTGTTTAACGATGACATCGCCGTTATTAACGATGACATCGCCGTGATTAACGATGACGTCGCCCTTGTTTAACGATGACATCATCCTTGTTTAACGATGACATCACCGTTAATGATGACATCACCCTTGTTTAACGATGACATCATCCTTGTTTAACGATGACATCACAGTTAATGATGACATCACCCTTGTTTAATGAAGACATCACCGTTATTAACGATGACATCACCCTTGTTTAACGATGACATCACCCTTGTTTAACGATGACATCACTGTCCCCCCAGTCCACGCCCTCTGGTGGTACGAGAGCGCTGACCGGCGAGCCGAGGTCCGACACCGAGCTCACACAGATGCCAGAGTGGTCGCAGCAGGTGAGGCTCCGCCCCGTTCAGTGTTAGGGTCTGTGATTGGTGGATGGTCAGCTGATCAGTGATGGTCCTGTCGTTGTCAGTCAGGAGCAGCGTCGCCCACCTGGACTCTCAGAGGAACCGCCTCATGTTCCCATGTCTGTTCTCGCCGATGAAGTAGCCTCCTGTCGTCTCTGTGGCGACGCTTCAACTTGAACCTGCTGATGCTGTTAGCCCCGCCTCCTTTCCTGAACAATCATCGCGGTTGAGGGGTGTGAGTGGTGACGGCTCCGCCCAGTCCTGCTGAGTGTTGGTGGGCGGGGCCTGAATGTGCCTTTAACTCTGAATGTTTGTTTCTGACCAATAAAAGATGAGTTTGGACTCGTGTTTCTGCTTGTCTTCCTCAAACATTTCCAGGGAAACAGATGACTGATCTGCTACAAAGGTACACTCAACAGGTGAGTCAGGTTACCTGCTGGGTTACCGTGGTGACGGTGGAGGCTGATCTGAACCAGTGGTTCAGTTTGAGTCCACTGATCTTCACCTGGACGTCTCAGATGGACGACAGATCTACTCACACAGTAACCCTCATCAGTTCAGGTTTCTCCACCCACGTAGAACACCTGAGGAGGTCCCGAACAGTTCTGGTTCAGAACTGCTCCAGAATCAGACACCAGAAAGATCTGTACTGACATCAGGACTCAGCTGAGGGGCGGAGCTTCAGTCCGTTAAATGACATTTATGAGATGAAACAGCTTCATTTCTACGATCAGATTCTTTTTAAAACAAAACATATTTAACTGAATTTTACTTTCAAATTGATCATCAAATCATTTTTTTCTGGTAAAATCTTTAAATCTATAAAACATGATGTAAAACAACTGCATGAGTTCAAAAATCCAAAGTTATTGTTGTAAAATCAAAGTCAGAGTGAAACATCTGCTCAACAGGCTGAAGGGGGAGGAGCCTGAGCTCCACCTGTGCAGGTTTCTGAGGAGAAATATTTGTTTCAGATTTAAACTTTCCAGGACACATCTTCTCTGGACCTGCACATCTGGAGACCACAGATCTATGAGGACACCGTCCCCCATATTTGGGACAGAACTGCCAGTTAACCTGTGGCCCCGCCTCCTGAACCGCCCATCAGCCTTCAACTGCACCAGAAGATAGCTGCTTCGCTAAGCTTTGCTCCAGACCAACCCGGACCAACCCAGACCAACCAGGACCTCCTAGACCAACCAGGACCAACCCAGACCCTCCCAGACCAACCAGGACCAACGAGGACCTCCAGTTTTCTCTGCAGTTCAGTTTGTGTTCTGGAGACATTAAACTGATCAGTAATCTGATATTAATATTGATGGTTCTGGTTTCTGTAGATGATGAACTGATATCTGATGGTTTTATTCTAGAAGTTTCCATCAGTTTCACTGATAAATGTGTGAATAAATTATTTTAATCTACATGAGTTTGAATTCATGAATTATTGACATTATGATCACATTTATCTGATTCTATCTGTCATTTAATTAAATAACATTCATGTTGCTGTTTGATGAGGATGATTCTAGAAAGACCTCTAAACCATATAATCAATAATGTAATACAGCTGAGATCTGTCATGTGTCTGTGGTGGGAACATCTGGACAGCAGTTTGAACATCTGGATGGTGGTGGGAACATCTGGACGGAGGTGCATTAAAGACTCCAGACAGCAGCAGCAGATTAGTCGTTTATTGGATGTAACAGCTCTGGTTTCATCTTCAGCAGCAAAAACAAACATGAGGATGAACGAGCGGCGCCGCGGATCAGACACGATCACCCATCAATCAATGATCAATACTGTAGTGTGCTTTCAGGAGCTGATGAGGTATTTCCGTGTCTCCCTCCAAACTAACATCTGCTCCTTTATTGTAAAAAAAACAACTATAAAATCACTCTAGTCAGCTTCCGCATCCAGCGCTGTGATTGGCTGTTGAACTCTACAGGAAATGGCCTGGACCTCACCAAAATAAAACCAATTAACAACCAACGTTTCTGTTGCAGCTACAAATATAAATACAAGTGTGGCGGTAAAAGAAGGAATCAAAGGTTCGTAAAAACTGATTGAAATGATTCGGATTCTTCATTGTCTGTTCCAACAGCCTCAATCACCAGGAGCTGCGGGAACGCCAACGTCATTCAAGTCTTGAAGCTAGCCGCCTCCACGGGAGATCATTTGCATTGACTGGCATCAGCGGTGGGTTGGCTCCGCCCACCGCCAGTTCAAATCAGTGCGTGGTGGCAGCAGGCGTCTCCTCCACCGCAGGTTGAGTCCGGGCCGAAGCCTCGGCCTCCAAACGTCACACCACGTAGCGGTCACATGACGCTCTCTCTCGGCCCGGCCACGCCCTCAGCGGCCGTGCAGGCGGCGCTCAACGCCACCACGTCCACAGCGACGTCCTTCCTCCTCACGGACGCGTCCTTGGAGACATAGTCGTCGCTCTGGTCCTTGGCAAAGTTAACAAATACCTGAAACCATAAACAGCTGAGTCAGGACTACGTTTCCCATCAGCCCCAGCACAACATGGCTGCAGTAGGTTGTTGGACAAATAGGACCTCAGACCAACAATCACAGAACTAATTTAAACAAAGAAAAGAAATTAGGTGAAGAAGTTTGTCACTGCTTCATCAGCAGGTCGGGATCGGCCACATCAGAACACAGCTCAGTGCTGCAGGCGTACCTGGTCCAGCGTCGTCTGGGTCACGGAGTAGTCCTCGATGCGGAGCGCCTCCTTGTTCTTGGCGAGGATGGAGAAGATGTGAGCGAGTGATGTGAGCGACGACGGTAGCTGGTACTGCAGCATGTTGCGGTGCTTCTCCTTCAGCGTGCTGCCGCTCAGCTCGCTCTCGATGAACTTCATGACCGGCAGCAGGTCGGGGTCGGGACCCGCCACCCGCAGGATGATGGTGTAGCCGTCGCCGAACCTGCGATGACGGTAACGTTAGCGTGTTTCTGTGCAGCGATCCTGACAAGGAAACAGGTTCATGCTAATGCTGCGGTAAACTTCAAACCACTGTTCCATTTGAACTTGGAAGTCATAACTTCTGGGTCTCAGATGCTTTTAGCTAAAGCTAACACATCAAGCTCATGCTATCTCATGTAATGCTAGTTACCATTATAACAGTGAGTCAGAGGTATTAGCATGCTAACATGACATTTAGCATTCAGAACATAACCGACATGTTCATGTGCTAAAATTAATCATGAGGGTTAGCATTTTAAAGGTAACATTACAGTTTATGCCTTAGCGTTGGAAAGCTAATGCTACATCATGAGCTCAGCATGATGAAGCTAATGCCAGAGTAGAAGCATTAGCATGCTCAAATTAGCATTACAAAGCTAATGTTTTATTATGAGTTTATCATGTCCATGCTAGCCTCTAGCATGCTAACATCATGAGATGTAGCACATTAATGTTATTTGAGCTGAAGCTAACAATAAAGAAGCATTAGTGTTGCAAAGCTAACATTATTTGGCGTCAGATGCTCAATTAATCAGGAAACATGACTGCTGCCACGAGCATTAACGGAGCTAATGCTCAGCTAATTTCACGGTTCTTCTTTCTCATTTTTATTCACATTAAGATGTAATGCAGCACCGACTAACCAGCAGATGTGTCGCTACGATGTGAACTGCTGCTAACTGCAGCTAGCAGCAGCAGAGGCCTCAGCTGACATTTGCAAAGGCAACGAATATCAGACGCTTTATTTTGAAAGTGTCTTCGCTCGGTTCTTACCTGTTCTTCAGGTGCTGGACGCTTCCGAGACATCTGAACCTGCCGTTCACCATGATGGCCATCCGGGTGCAGAGAGCCTCACACTCCTCCATGCTGCAACACACAAACCAGACTGTAGAAGAAGAACTGGACACGCCCCCTGTGATGTCATCACAGCTTTCTACAGTCTTTCTGCTCGTCTGCAGGAGAGACGACGCCCTTAATTATGACAGACAGGTAGACTCCGGGTGATGCTCAAGCTCCTCCCACTCTGACCTCCAACCTGACAGCTGTTTCACCGTCAAAAGTTAGAAGTTACAACTTTAGGATTATGGTTCCACAAGTTTGGGATTTTAACAGGAAAAAAATTTTAATTTTATGACAAATTTATGTCAGAAAGTGACTCACTTTTGATAAAAAGTTGCAAAATTCACAGTTTTATCACAAAAGTGGGATTTTAGGACATTTATGACTTGATAAAAAAATGCAATTTTGTAAAAATCTATAATTGAGAAGTCATAACAATTTAAAAATCCTATAATCACATTTAGTGGTAAAATGCTTATCTTTGAAAACAATTTTGATTTTATGACGACAGTTGTAAGATGGTGGAGTTTGAAATTTGACAAATAATATTAGTAACTTCATGACTTTTACAAGATTGTAATTTTATGTCAAAAAGTTGCAATTTTACTCAAGTTGATTTTTTATAACAAAAAGTCAATACAAAAGCTGTAACTTTACAACAAATGATGAAAATTTTTATTATTTTTTTGGCACTAGTGGTCTTTATTTGACAGTGAAGCAGAGACAGGAAGCAGGGCAGATGGTCATCCAGACCGGGAATCGAACCAGTGACCAGACGCAGGAGGACTGTAGCCTCTGAACATGGACGGCCTGCTCCAACCACTGCACCACCGGGCAGCCCGAAAATTTGGGTTTTGTAATAAAAGGTTGTTTTAAAATTTGAGATTTTAAGAAAAATAATCAGCGTTTCATAACAAAGTTGTAAAATTCGCAATTTTAAAACAGATGATTTTTTTTTTTCTACGATTGTGTAATTAGACTTCCTAAGAAAATAAAAAAAGCTGCAATATTTTGAGATTTGTGAGTTCAGGGCAATAATCTTCAATTTATTACATAAAAATCATGATTTTACATCAAACATTCAAACTGACTTTTACACCCAAAAACATGCAATCCTACAAAACCTTTTATAAAATTCAAGATTCATGACAAACATTAGCTTTTTGCGGTCGGTAGAGGAACGGCAGCTTCTAGTGGTCGGTAGAGGAATTGCAGCCTCTAGCGGTCGGTAGAGGAACCGCAGCCTCTAGCGGTCGGTAGAGGAATTGCAGCCTCTAGCGGTCGGTAGAGGAATTGCAGCCTCTAGCGGTCGGTAGAGGAATTGCAGCCTCTAGCGGTCGGTAGAAGAACGGCAGCCTCTAGCGGTCGGTAGAGGAACTGCAGCCTCTAGCGGTTGGTAGAAGAACGGCAGCCTCTAGCGGTCGGTAGAGGAACGGCAGCCTCTAGCGGTCGGTAGAGGAACTGCAGCCTACTTTCTGATTAAACTCGACCCTGAAGTGAGATGTTGTTTTTGAGCAAAAACACATTCTCAGTGGACTGAGGACATCCTGGTTCACAGAAGACAAACAAAGACACCAGTTTCTTTCAGAAATAAGAGACACTGGGGTGTTCAGGTTACCTGGACAGCAAAGACACTAAAAGAGGACAGAAAGGATGAGTGAGTGTCTGTTGTGTCTCACCTGTGGGAGGTGAGGACGACGGAGCGTCCCTCCTTGATGACGCTGTGGATACAGTTCCAGAGGGCCCGGCGGGCCTTGGGGTCCATACCGGTGGTGGGCTCGTCCTGTAACGAGCAGCACAGCCAAGTTCAGGTTGGCCCACAGGTGCAGCAGGAAGCACAGGGTGAAGGTGAGGAGAAGGGGCAGCAGGTGCATGCTCCCACCTGTCCTGACCACACCTGTCCAGCTCCCTTTTCCTTCTGTCTCAGTCAACAGCAGCAGCTGCTTTAATCCCTCACCGTTACACAACCACCCGACCCGCTCCAAATCCCACTCAGCTGCTCTCTGATTGGCTCACAGCTCTGCTGTTGTGTAACAAACCGCTGCCCTGAAAGCACTGTTTCCTGACCACAGCTTCAGTCACATGATGAGGCCACGCCCACACAGAGCCAGAGACCAATGAAACCACACGGACCGCCAGATCTGCTGCAGCAAATCTACGTTTTAATGGTGGAAGGAACCAGGTTCTAGCCAGGTCGAAGTACTTTTAAAGAACCCGGTAATTCCTTGGTGACGCCAACACGTCTGAATATTTGACTCACGATAAATCTGCTCCACACCGTTTAGCAATGACACACACCAACACTGAGGATGTTACCCAGAGATATATAACTGTGGCCAACTTTAACTTGAACTTGACTAACATCTCAGGTTCACTGAAGCCAGCTAACTTTAGCTCGGTTAGCTAACTGTAACTTGATTGACATTGAAAGTTTCCTGGAACCAGCTGACCTGAGCTAATTTCACTGAGTTACAGTCTGAACTTAAGTAACTTCAACAAGCTAACATTAACTACCTGTAATGAACATTAACTAACTGTAATGAACATTAGCTAACTTGGTGCGAACGTCCTTCGCTACCTGGCTAGCAGGTAGCCAAGAGGAGTCAACGAAAGCTCCAGAAACTGCAGCCCTGATTCTAGCTGCTGCTCATCCCGCCTCATCTGCTGAGGAGGAAGAGGAGGAGGAGGAGTGTTTACCAGGAAGACGACAGGGGGCGCTCCAATCAGTGCCATGGCGGTGGACAGCTTCCTCATGTTTCCTCCGCTGTAGCTTCCCGCTCGTTTATCGGCATACTTCAGCAGACTCAGCTTTCTGATGCCCCACTCTGCCACCTGCCAATCAAACAGAGTCAGCACTGTTTGGAGTGTGTGTTAATGAGTGTGTGTTAATGAGTGGGCGTGGTGTTGCATTTGTGACTCACGTCGCACACTTCCTTCTCGGGGACGCCTCTGAGGACGGCGTACAGCTCCAGGTGTTCTCTGCCCGTCAGCAGCTCGTTGATGGCATCAAACTGTGGACAGTAGCCCATGTTCTGGTGGACCTCATCGATCTCCCTGAGGATGCTGTAGGGACACAGGTGAGGACAAGAGTGAGGACATGGGTGAGGCCATGCTGCTGCATTTTTAATAAGACATCATCAGCAGGTCCAGCTGTGGGGAGGGTCCAGCTGTGTGTGTGTGTGTGTGTGTGTGTGTGTGTGTGGGGGGGGGTCCAGGTGTGTGTGGGGGTCCAGCTGTGGGGGGTTCGCTGCAGCTCAACCATCTCAGTTCATTAACGAGCTTCATCAGTGAATTGTGGACCTGAAAGTGGGCGTGGTCCTGTTTACAGTAGTTGTGGGGACCCAGGGTCACCTGATACCTCACCTGTGAGGACCTGAAACCCTTTCAGGTGGCAGACGCCTCTAAAGGAGGACCACAGATGTCCACTAGAACATCTGCAGGTCCTCCAGAGAGCAGTTTATTATTGAAATAATAGTTTTAACAGTTTTAATAAGTTTAACACGCCCGTCCCACCTCTTCCCAGCCAGGAAGGCCTCCCCGCTGGTCACCATGGTGTCTCCGGTCAGCATCTTAAAGGTGGTCGTCTTCCCGGCACCATTCACACCCAGAAGGCCGAAACACTGAGGAAAGTAGGAAGAAACTGGTTCATTGATTGGTCTCCTCTGAGGTCCAGAGGTTCCACATCTGCAGGAAACCCGTCTCACCTCTCCAGGAGGAATCCCCACACAAAGTCGATCCACAGCCGGTTTCTGCTTCCTCTTAAAAACCTGCGGGACAGCGATCAGTTACTGTCAGATGAACCTGATCTACAGACGCAGAGCTCCTCTGCAGCCACCAGGGGGCTCCAGAGCTCCTCTGCAGCCACCAGGGGGCTCCAGAGCTCCTCTGCAGCCACCAGGGGGCTCCAGAGCTCAGTATCCACCATTACAGAAACAGTAGACGTCTGGAGACATCTAGAACATGTGAGATGTTCCCTGTGAAGACCTGAAACTAGGACCAGATAAGATACAAAAACTGTTTCCTCACAAATATCCATGTAAAAGTTTAAATATGTGGTTTTATCGAAAAAAAAAGTTTAGAGATTTTCTCAACAACATTTAAAACTTCAAGTCAGAAATTTTTAAATTATAAATAAATTATTTTAATTATTAAACTTTTATTTGAGTGTATTTAAAGTTGATTTAAACAGTTTGTGGAAATTTTCAGACTGATTTTTTTTCTCCCTGGAACATTTATTAGAGTCAGAATTTTCTGTTTTGAGAAAAATGTGAACTTTTTTGGCTCGAACATTTGACTTTTTTAAGTAAAAAAAAAAAATCAAAATCAGATTATAAATTTGTGAAAAGTTCAGTCAGAAATTCAACCATTTTTATTTTTCATTTTTTAAAATCAAATGCAGCAAGATTTTCTAAGTTTTAAACTGAGAATCAATCATTTTTCTTTCAAATTTGTATCTTTATGAGGTCAAATTAGTTTTATTCATAAATTTGAATTTTAAATTTAGAAGTTTAAAATGTTTTCCTTTTGTTGAAATTTGATAATTTTCAAAGTCAGATTTTTTTTTTAACTGTTTGAAAAATTAAATTTGAAACTTTTTTGTTTATGTTTTGCAAGTTTGTAAAGCCAAACATTTTTCTGAAGATTAAACTTAGATAAAGATAAAGACGCCCATCCAGCGGTGGTCCAGCTGTGACGCCCACCCAGCTGTGGTCCAGCTGTGACGTCCACCCAGCTGTGGTCCAGGTATAAGGACCGTCCACCTAGCTGGGGTCCAGCTGTGATGCCCACCCAGTTGTGGTCCAGCTGTGACGTCCACCCAGCTGTGGTCCAGGTATAAGGACCGTCCACCTAGCTGGGGTCCAGCTGTGATGCCCACCCAGTTGTGGTCCAGCTGTGACGCCCATCCAGCTGTGGTCCAGCTATAAGGACCGCCCATCCAGCGGTGGTCCAACTGTGAGGACTGCCCATCCAGTGGTGGTTCAGTTGTGAGGACCGCCCACCCAGCTGTTGTCCAGCTGTGAGGACCACCCACCCAGCTGTGGTCCAGCTGTAAGGACCGCCCACCTTAGTGAGCTGCCGGAGCTCCAGGATGTCTCCGCGTCCGAGGCCGTGGACGATCCTCTGTCTCTCGCGGGCCACGTCCTCGTCCTCTTCAGCCAAGGGTCCCAGTTTGGTGAGTTTACTGACGGGCCTGCACACAGATCACAGAACTTTATTTACACGACCAACAGGTTCTGGGACGTCGCTGGTCCTACAGGAGGTGGGGCGGAGCCGTCCAGACTCACCTGGGGCTGATGCAGAACCTGTACTGGATGAGGACGGTGATGATGAAGAAGACCACGCCCTCCACAGCCATGGCGAACAGGTTCTTCCCCACCATGTCCCACTCCAGAGGCGAGCGGAACCGGTTCTCACCTGGAACAGAACATCCGTGTAAAAACGTTTGTATGCATCGGCCCAAATCTGGTCTGAGCTTCGCTGCAGGAAGTACCGAATCTCTCCAGGGCGTCGGCCATGGCCTGGTTCTTCACCATGTCGATGAGTCCTCGACCGAGACAGAAGTGAGGGAAGATGAGGAGGACGTTCTTCAGGATGTCGTTGATGCCGCCGATCTCCTGCAGAGAACGACCAAGGTCACAGCTGCTCACCTGTTCTGGGTCGGTTCAGAACCGTTCTTCTGTGGGAACTCAGAACTTCATAACGCCAGAGTTTCTGACGTTATGAAGTTTATAATCCCAACTTTATAAAGTCATAATGAATGTTTTCACTGGACCGGGTCAGAGACTGAGTGGGCGGAGACTCACGTGGTCTCCAAAGAGCTCCATGACGAAGGTGGAGATGCTGCCGTTGATGCCGATGAGGATGTTGACGCTGGTGAGGACGACGTAGGCGGTGCTGGGGATGGTGAAGAAGAAGGAGGCCGGGTACATGAGCGGCGTGATGGACCACCTGGAGACCACAGCAGACGGGACGGGTTCTGTCAGGACCGGAACCAACCCGGTTCGGCGTAGCATAGTTATAATACACAGATTTAACCCAACCATCTAACCAGGTTAGAGTTAACTCTGACCTGGTTAAATGTCTAACTGTAACCTCCTGGTGAACTTTGACTGCCAGGACTATTAAATTGGAACTAATTAGCATTAATTAGCACTACTGGACCCCTCCTGTCTGCAGATGTGAGTGAATGCAGATGAACGTCAGTCTCTGACCCGTAGAGCAGCAGCAGCAGCGCCAACGCTGGAAGGTTGGTGGACGACACGTAGGCTTTTTGTTGGAAACAGATGAAGATGAGGATGACCAGCGTGGCCGGAACGCAGTAGTTACACTGGAGACAAACACACGTGAGCCACGTCACACACAGACACTGGTACACCGGTACCGGTACTGACGGGTCAGCCTGGTCCCGGTCTCACCATGTCCCAGATGAAGTTGGCGACCCAGTACAGCAGCGGCTGGACTCCACTGATGAACTGCATGTGTTTGGCTTTGCTGACTCGCTCCTGGATGAGGAAGACCACGAAACTGGCGGGGACGAAGGACATGGCGAAGATGACGCAGATGGACACCAGGACGTCTACGGAGGTCGTTACCCTGGAAACGACGAGGAGGAAGAAACTGAAGGCTGAAGTTCATGAGAGCAGGACTGACAGAAGAACATTTTCAACCTTTTAAAGACACAGTTCAGTTTGAGCTGAAGTCACAATTAGATTTTTGTCCTTTTTTAATGAAAATGCTTTAGTTTATAAAGTCAAAGTCTGGGATTTGGTTCTTAAAAATTGGTGATTTAAAAAGAAAAATTAAATTTTAATTTGAACATTTTGAGTTCAAATTAAAATTGAGTTTTTTGAGTTTTTGAACTTTTTTCTTTTTAATAAAGGCAGAAATCCTGGTTTTTTATTTTCTGAAGTTTTTCTGGTAAAAGTTTCTAAAATGTATGAGTTTCTTTTGTGGAAATTTAGAGATTTTTCTTTTAAAATTTTTGCTTTTAAAGTCTAAATTTGAGATATTTTTTAAATGTCAGAAATGCTTCGATTTGTTCCTAAAATCTGACTTTTAGAAAATGTCTCATTTTTTTCTAAATTCAAAAATATTTTTAATGTCAAAATTAGAAAACTGTTAAAGTCAATTTCTTTTTTTGGGGGAGAAATTACCAGTACGAAGTTCTGAAAATAGTGAGTTTTTATTTTTTTTGTGGAAAGTTTCCTGGTTGATAAAGACTTCTGATGGTCCGAAGTCCTGAACCAGAACATCTGGACTGAACCAGACCATCCGGACCGAACCAGAACATCTGAACCAGATTCAGTGGAGCGTCTGTGTTCAGGTGAATCGGGGTGAGTTCAGGGGAGTTCAGGTGAGTTCAGGTGAGTTGAAGTGAATTCAGGTGAGTTGAGGTGAATTCAGGTGAGTTGAGGTGAGGTGGGGTGAGACTCACAGGGCCACCTGCGACAGCTGCTCCTTGGTCAGGTTCAGCGGGTGGTTGTAGCCGCTGATGCCGTACCTGCCGGGGTCGTCACCTGGAGGCAGGTTGGATCTCAGGATGCCGTTGTTCATGACGTTGATGAAGGCCGCGATGCTGTGCCAGCCTTTGTTGTTGAACCAGATCTGAGGAGACCGGTTCACAACGAGTCAGAACCAGAATCTCACCTGTGCAGGTAGCTCATCCCGACGGTCAGAGAACAGGTGTGTTCTAGTGCTGCCTGGTTCACCTACAGACTTCACTCACCTTGACGTTGTTCTTCGTGTCGAGACCGTTGATGAAGCCGGACAGGTTGTCCAGGAAGCGATCTGCAGCGTTTCCCTGAAACAGACGTTCACACGCCGTTGTCAATAAAGTTTTAGAACGTTTAAAAAAAAAAAAACCAAAATGTCTGAGATCTTTTTAACTGGAAATTTGAGTTTTTCAAGTCAGAACCTTTTTGTGGAAAATGAATTTATAAAGTCAAAAATTAACAGATTTTTTTATTTATTTTTATATTTATTTTAGTCAAAGATTTTTCAAACAACTGTGATGCTCCTTGGGGTCTCAGAACTGAACCAGAACCAGAAACTGACAAGAACTAAACCCGAACCAGAACTGAAACCAGAACTAAATCCGAACCAGAACTAAACCAGAACCAGAACTGAACCAGAACAAAAACAGATCCAGAACTGAACCAGAACCAGAAGCAGAACAGAAACAGAACCAAGTCTCTGGCTCTGATGCTGCTCCTCCAACTGCAGAGACGACTACATCTCTACAACAGACTGAATAATCAATAATCAATAATATGGAGCCAGAATCCATCTCTGATCTCCTGCTGGAACATAAACCAGCAGAGCTCTGAGATCTCCAGTCAGCTGGTAGAAGTTCCAGTTAGAACCAAGCATCGGTTTTACACTTTAGAGCTTTAACAAAACTAGCTTAGCTGAATAGCTATCGTCCAGGTGGCTATCAGATCGCTAAAACAGATACATGCTATCCACTTTAGCTTAGCTAGATGATGAGATATTTCAGACACGCTACTTTAGCAGCTAGATGCTACTTTACAAAGCTACAATAAGTAGATGCTAGCTACTACAGCTTAGCTAGGTTAACTAGGTCAAAAGGTCAAATGCTAAAGTTAAAACAGGTAGTTGCTATTCTAGTTAGCTAGAGTATCTTAGCTTGGTAGCCAAATGCTATTTTGTACAGGTAGATACATTAAAATACCTGAGAACAAATGTTAGCTTAGCCAAATACCTAGATGCTAGCTTCTTTAGCTAGCATCTAGCAACATATCTTAGCTTAACCGCTACAGGCTATTTTAGAGAGCTACGATAGCTAGCTAGCAGTCACTCAGGTAAGGAGGTATGGTCCAAGCACCAGACTCCACCTCTGACACTACAGGCTCCGCCTCCGAACCAGCTGCTGTGAACAGTCGTGGTTGAACAGGGAGCTGTAGTTCTGGATCTCAGAGGGAATTTCATCCGTAGAAACTTCTGGAAACATCCAGGTGAGGGTGAGTCCAGGATCAGATCTCACTGACCTTCTGCAACTCGAAGATCTTTCGAACTCTCTCGATGGCGTCGTCGACCTCATTGGCCGGCGGGAGGACCTGCGTGCTCCTGGCCCCCAATGAGAAGCCACCGTACCTGCAGACAGGAACGAACACCTGAGCGTGGAGGAGCAAGACACCTGATGCGCCAATGAGACGAAGATCCCAGAGTGGAAACTGACCTGAACTCGTTCACCCAGACTTTGTTCTTCAAGCTGTGAAACAAACAGAGAAGTTCAGCTCAGGTGTGAGATCACCCAACGACCCACCTCAACCGCGACGCCTCACCTCTTCCCGATGATCTCGGCGTACGTCTTCACCAGGTAGTCAGAGATGTTTCTGCCCGTCAGGTTCTGCAGCGTGTCGGTGGCGCTCAGCTTCATCTGGACAGGAACGTCACAGTTTTACTGACCCGACTTTTAAAGTCGCTGCACTCATTATATTATTTTAAAAGGAGCTCAGATGGGTTTTCTCTGAACCGGGTCGGGTGGAGCCAACCTGGTCCCCTATACAGTTCTAAAGGTGACCCGGCTCTGAACTGACCCAGAATCAGGTACAGGTTTAAAACAGGTCCAGTGACCAGAGAGCGCCGCCCCTCCCAGCCAGACTCAGGTGACCTCTGACCTCAGCGGGGGGCAGGCCTCCGGCCCCGGGGGGGCAGTCCGGCAGCATCCTCTTCTTGCCGTCGCAGGTGCAGAAGCAGGAGGGGGACGGGTTCTCCATGGTCCAGTTCCCAAAGCTGAACAGCTGCTGGATGGTCTCGGGGATGTCGGGGGTGTGCCAGTCCTCGTCACCCATGGTACAGGGGACCTCCCTGGTGGGGGAGGGGAGCGTGAATCAAAGAGGGACAGAAACCAGCAGAATCAGAACAGAACCTCAGACGGGAGGACGGCTCTTACGGGATGAAGTATCCGTCCATGCAGCGGGTCCCCAGACCTGGCGGGTCCAGCAGGGCGTTCAGCAGCTTCTGCATGTTGGCATCTGCGGGGGCGTCGTCACTGCCGGGACACAAGCATTCAGAAACAGAACCTCCCCGACCCAGATGGCTCGTACAGGTAGGATGTGCTCACCTGAAGAAGGTCACCTGGTCCTCGTACATCCACGGCTGCAGCTCCAGACTCGGGTACTTCCCGAACGGCGGCACGATGAGGCTGAAGATCAGCGCGATGCAGACGAAGACCGCTGGGAGGACGATCTGCAGGCGGACAGTGAGCTGAGGTTACCAGGGCGACAGACTCAGAAGGGGCGGGGCCATGAGTGTCGAGCCGTACCTGAGCGAAGAAACCCTTCCTGGAGCGCCGCGCGTACAGGAAACGCTTCCACATCAGCGCCACGAACTGCTGCCTCCTCAGGCTCCACCCCCTCACCTGGTACGAGCCTTTACCGCAGGCGGAGCTCAGCCGCTCCGCCTCCCTGCAGTCTGACAGGAGTCATGTGATCAGAGCACAGCTGCAGAAAGCCTCCGAGCCACCGGGGGGCGCCGGCGGGACCGGATCAAGAAGTATGAGACGAAAACCGTTCAAAGCCACAGAAATGTACTGAAATGACTCATATGACATGAGGGAGTCTTCTCACAAATACGGAGAACATTTTTTAAATATAAAAATGCTAAATTTGTTTCAATTCAGAAATGATTTTTTCTTCCACAATAATGAATTTATAAAGTCAATGATGTCATCAGAATTAAATTTTTTCTAGAAACGTTGTTTGTCTGCTTTTTCCTTATAAATTTGCCATTTCATTCAGTCAGATTTTTCAGTTTTATGTCGTACAAGTTTACGAGTTTATAAAGTCACAAATTTCAAAATAAAAGTTCAGAAATGGAATTTTCTGTTAAATTTTATTTTTTCCTCAAGTTGCGCGAATGGATCATCCTGTTAGCATGTTAAATAAATAATATGATAATATGATCTTAAAGATCATCCGTGCATCTCATCCGTGCAGGTGTACTGAGGGGCCCCTGACCAGAGTCTTGCTACAGTCCCTGAAGAAGCCGAAATGGGCCCCAACAGTTGTTTTAGTGGTTGGTGGTTCTGTTACCAGGGTCGGCGTCTGAGTCGTTGCAGTCGTCGTTGTCGTCCTCCGTCAGCGGTCTCAGGCAACTCTGATGGTCTCCTCCGCCGAAGGCGTGAGTCCGCCGCCGCCGACGGACAGGAAGTGTGCCATCTTCAGTGAAACACACAGAGATGGTAAATGCTGGCGTTCAGACTCTTATTCTGAAGGATGTGGCATCACTTCCTCCTCACCTGAGGGTACTTCAGTGTCGACTCCGTTATCTTCAGCCACTTTCAGGAAAATCTTCAAAAACAGGAGGAGGAGGAGATAAAATCAGTCATGAAACTGCGGGTCACCTGAGGGTCTGTTGGCTTCCAGTCCCACCTCCTCCAACGTGGTATCGGACACCCCGTAGCTGGAGATGCCCAGGTCTGCCAGCTTCAGGTCCAGGTCCTTGAAGAGCTCCACGAAGGCGCCGTCTTTGGCAGCGCTGTACGGTAGGACGTAGGTGAGCTCGTGGCCCAGGTCTTCCACCAGCCGGGCGGCTGGGACGTGACGCAGGATCACCGCCGACACCAGAGACGTGTCCGGTGGGACAAACGGGGCGGCGCCAGCGGAGGCGGCGGGGCCGTTCTCTGGGGACAGAAACAAGACGTGGATCAGCTCCGGCTGAAGGCGAGCGAATCAAACGCTCCGCAGTAAAACGGAGAGCTCACCGATGGTGGCTGCCTCACTTTCATGTTCGCTGCCGAGTCCGGCGTCGCTGCTGCTGACTGAAGCGCTCTCCTCGTCCTGAAACACCGACACAGCGTCACGGTACAGGGAGACAACACATACTGCACAGAAGACAAGACACAACTAAACAGAAGTTAACAGGATTCAATGAACTCATGAACTAAACCAGATGGAATCGAATCAAACCGAACTGAGTCACTGAATCCATCCTGAAACAGAAGATCACTTTCATTCACCGGAGACGTCAACCCTACAATCGTTCCCACCTTCTTGCTGAAGGAGATGGTGCTGGATGAGTTCCTGCAGGAGCTGATGGAAGGTTCCGGCTCTTTCTTCACCAGTGTCAGGTAGTAGCCCGTCCCCAGCTGGTTCTTCAGGTACAGAGATGAACCCACGCAGCACAGCTTCCCGTGGGAGATGATGGCGATGCGGTCGCCCAGGATGTCCGCCTCGTCCATGTGGTGTGTGGACAGGATGATGGTCCGACCTGACGGGGGACCGGACGGTTAATCTAACCTCTATCTAACCCTAACCTCTACGGGTGAGCACCTAACCCTAACACCACCCGACCGGTGCGGGTCTCACCTTGTCGGTACTTCAGCAGCAAGTCCCAGATTCCTCGGCGGGCGTAGGGATCGACGCCGGCCGTGGGCTCATCCAAGATCACCACTTTGGACCCGCCGACGAAGGCCAGGGCCACAGACAGCTTCCTCTGCATGCCCCCTGACAGAGTGCTGGTCCTGGACCGGCGTTTGTGGGGCAGCCCCGTGTCCTGCAGGATGTGTTCGATCTCACCCTTCACCTGCTCCTCCGACAGGCCTTTGAGACGAGCGTAGAACCAGATGTGCTCCTCCACTGTCAGCCTGCAGGGGGCGCCACACACCGGGTCACAAAACAAACGTCTACGTGCAAACTTTTCTTTACGTGTTTGAGGACTCACATGCTGAAGAGGACGTTGTGCTGAGGACAGACGCCCAGACTCTGCCGGATGGCGCTCAGGTCCGTCCGGATGTCTTTGCCCAGGATGTAGGCGGTGCCGGAGGTGGGCGGGAACAGGCCGGTCAGGATGGACCTACGGGGACCAGACTAGTCACAATCCGGACCAGAAATTACATGCACGTCCAACTGAGAACCGAGAAAACCTGCAGTTCCTCTGCTGACCACTAGAGGCTGGTCAGTCCCTACAGACCTCCATGCTGAAGACACCCTGGCACAAAGACAGAACCTGGACTCACATGGTGGTGGTTTTTCCAGCTCCGTTGTGTCCCAGGAAGGATGTGATCTGGCCCTCATAGAAACCGAGGGTGAGTCCGTCCACTGCCAGCTTCTTCCCGTGACGGTAGACCTTCACCAGGTTCTCGATGTAGACTCCTGGGTCCAGGTGAGCTGGCTCCTCCTCCACACACACAGCTGTGAACAGGAACACACACCATAACGGTTACAGATGTCACCTGGTTTTGGGCAGAGCTCAGGACGACCCGCCCCGTGGTCATTCTCACCTGAAGCGTTTCCTTTCCGGTTCAGAGGGACTTTGCTGGACTTTCCTTCCTTCTCTCCGAACCAGTAGGACTTGGTGAAGGGGAAGTACCAGGGCCGGGGGATCCCGTACTGACCTGCAGACAAATGGCTTCAGAATCAAATCCAACACCAGAATTAAAGCTGCAAGCAGCATTTATCGGGCCCTCGCACCCATTGCCACCACCCCCCAGGTGTCCACCACCTTCCCAATCCAGTCGGGAATAAAGACAATACAGTAAATATCCAATTTGGCTTTAAAAATGTAAAGGTTGCTGCCCAGCTTGAATCCAGAGGTATGAAAACAAAAAGAACTGAAGCTGAATCTACTCAGAGCTGAGTTCTAAGTTGGCAAAACAAGGCTGTAACTGTTACAGCGGTCTATAATCTTAAAAAAATATAAAGAGTCAGAGATTTGATGTCCAGAGCAGATTTACAGAAACTTATCCAGCCTTCATCTCCAGCAAACTTGACTACCATAATGATCTTTAGTCTGATTAGACAGCTTCAGATCATGATGAACCCTGTTGCCAGAGTTCTAGCAAGAACCAGGAAAACTGAACACATTACTGCTGTTACCTCAGACTCATCCATGTACAACATTTGGATAGTGAATGAGGACTTTTATCAGTATGAGCTGTAGGAATCCAAGGCTGTTCTGATAAAGCACACATAGGATACAAACACACTAAATGTGACCAAGATGATGATCCTTTGATGAGACAGTAGCACTGTCCAAGATTGTCAGATACACTTGTTCAGGGTGAAAGAATCATCAAATATATGAATGTTCAAGCAGATTGGATAATGCATGTGTAATTCAGGACAACTTTTCCATTCACGGAAAGAAATCTGTTTAGTAGAGCCTACAGTTAGTCTCAACAATAGTGTGTTAGGGCCAATAGTCACAGCTACAGTTACAGGAATGGATGAAGACCAGAATAAAGCAGACTGGTCTGAAACAGCCTCATCATAGTTATGCTGCTATAGGTCTACGCTGCAGGGGGACACCAACATGATCCATTAAGTTGTGTCTTCACCTTTTCTCTTCCCTCCTTTACCTTTCTTATTCAGCTGTATCCATAGTTACTTTTTTAATCTCATATTACTCCTGTAAAGTCACAATAAAAGGATTTCTATTCATTTAGATTTCTAGTAAATTACCATATTGGCTCAAATATAGGACACATCTGATTATAAGATGACTGCTATCTTTCAAATATAATTTTGGGATGAAGACAATAAAGTTATTTATAAAATAACGCATTATTGTACAATTACTAAAGGAAACCAGAGCCGAGCAGCAGTGAGGAAGACAGTAGTGGGTGTGAGGACCCACAGCCCTTTCAGCAAATGATGGAAGTAATTGTTTCAGTGATGAATATAAAAGATATTGGTCAGATTGTGACATTGCCAGATCACACACCCCCAGACCTCACTCTCAGACACAGCAGGATGAGGCTGATGTCTCAGCCAATGTCTCTGAAGAGACAACACCAGGACCCAGCTATCAAGAAAGTCCAAGAAAGGGTGTGGAATGTGCTGTAATGCTTCTTCGTTTACACCAAATCAAGCCCAGCTTGACCAAGAAGAGGAAACATGTTTAGGACAGAGAGGGCTGGACCCCAGCAGACTACATACAGCAGTATAGACCTTTTCGACTTAAAAATTGTGGACATGCGCCCCCTAGTGGCCCCGCCATAACTGGAGTGTGCGGTGCTCCACCAACTAACCCAAACACAGCAGCGTGGAGCATCTGTTACTGATAACGCAGACATGTCTTGGATTGATGATGTTAGGCAGTGGCCTCCAGTTACAGATGAAGGTATTTTATCGCTGTTTTTAATGATTGGTTATGGAAATAACATGATCTATTCCCATAACCAAACACTAAAAACTGTGGAACGCTGCAACGCTGGTTATAACTAACGTCAACAAGCCATAAAGATTATGCTACTGTAACATTAACGCTAGCGGTAAATTAGGCTATGTGTTAATGTTATATTTAATTTATTTTATCATTCTTCTTAGTCATTCATTCATTCATTCATTCATTCATTCATAGGCTTGTGCTAGTGCCGAGGGCTACAGTAGTACTTAGGGCCCTATGAAATCCGTTTTATTTTTTTCTCAAATTCCGTTTTGATTTTTTTCATTTTCAGTGTTTTTCGGTTTTTAATTTTTGAGAATTTCGTTTTAAGCATTTTATGCAAATTTAACCCCAATACAGTATATAAAATAATGAAATATAGACAATTTATGCAAATATAACTGTAAACGTTACTGTTATCATACTTTTAAACATATTGTGTCCAATAAAACATTCATTTTATGACAAAGAAAAAAATTCAAGAAAAAAAAACTAAAATAGGTAAAATCCATTTAAAGTGAAAAAAAGAAAGGAATTTCAACAGCTGTAAACTAATCATTTTAGCCTGTTTAATTTATTCCGGTATCAGACATAGTTTGTCATGACGTACCTGACATTTTTCAGGTACGTCATGACAAACTATGTGTCTGATAACAGAATAAACTATATTTACTACAGCTGATGTAGATGCTATGAAATCCAAAGCACTGAACACTGGTTGTGTGTCAGTGTGATTTTATCTTTAGGTGTTCCAGCTGTTACAGCCTCTTTGTGTTTTGATCAGTGAGGGATTCTCGCCTTTTTATGTTTGTGCTTTTCACTCGTCCAGTGATCCTCGCACGTATCTTTTCATGTCCATTCAATCGTGTCCTGGCTAAACTAGCAGAACACTGAATCACCAGACACATAATAATCTCGGAGAAACTGTTCTGTTCTGTACCTGGGAGACAGCCGGTAGTTCCTTCGCTTCTTCGCCGGTTTCTCAGATGGCCGCTTCGACGTTTTTTTTTTTTTTTTTTTTTTTATTAATGAGGAAAGCGGGGGCAGGAGGCGGAGAAGCGCGCAGTGTCCCAGCTTTTCGTGACCCCGTTGGAACATTTTCTTGAAAGAAAAGTTCCTTTCGGGCCGCCCCGGTAGCGCAGTGGTTCGGGCAGGCGGCCCAGGTACAGAGGCTACAGTCCTCGTGCGGCTAATCGCGAGCTCGACTCCCGGCTTGTCGGCTTCTTGCCGCGGGTCTTCTCCGTTCTCTCTGCCCCCCTTCCTGTCTCTCTCCACCATCAATACAAGTCACTAGTGCCAAAAAAATCTTAAAAAAAGAAAAGTCACTTTTAGTCCGGAAGAAAAAAAACAAACTTTTGCGCAAATTGCTGTTCAGTTCTGTTATATTGCGCATTTAAAGTGAATTCCGTTTTTAATCTCCAATTCCGCGATTCCGTCCGTGATTCCGTGATCACGGATTCCATAGGGCTCTACAGTAGCCTCATACTGCTGTTCTTTCGGCCAGAATCGTCCGGGACTCTCAGCTAGACTATGAGTAGTATGAGATTGAATGTTAACGAAAACTCACCCGGCTGTATTTATTTGGAACAAAGTCCTTTCTGTTGATATTTTTCACCCACGTCTTCCTAACTTATTGTTCTGCAAACAACAGTCTTCGTGCAGTAAAGGCTTGTGTATTTCACATACTTTCTTCTTCCATTGTTGAATTTTCATGCCATTGTTGGCACAGTTTATGACGGAACATGTATTCCCACTCGACCGACTCGACATTATAAAAATATATATTTGTAGAAAGAGAAAAACACTGGCTAATCTGCGAGCCGGTGAAAGTGTCCCTCTGTAGCACAACCCAGCAATGGGGGACGGGGTACTTCCTGGGGGCTGGCCCGAAAAGGTCTATACTGACAAATATTTGATGAAAATAATTGCAGATTGCTCTAATGCTACATCACTGGCTTGAAGTGGGGACCCACTCAACATAACGCCTGATGATTTTTTTTCTTTCATTTTATCTAAATACATTCACATACAAACATGTTTAGATTCATGGAAAAAAGTCCGCTAGCTTAATGCTAACTTATATGGGAAATTGCATAGCGATGCTAGCGGTTAGCATGTGCGGATTAGTGAATGTACTGTCAACTCTGTTAATGAACGAAACGGTCTCTAAATGCGGTGTTACAACATCTGAACATAAAAATAATACTCACAGGCAAACGTTTTCTGGCCATATAAAAAGGATGAAAGTTTTCCTGCTGTCTGTCTCTCTCTGACAACCTGTCAACTGAAACTCTCTGACATTTGTCGTCTGGACCAGCTACGGAAACACTGAAGGCACAAATTAGCATTGCTACAAGAAAATCTGTGTCATATCCAGCAATTATCCATGCCTTTTAAAGACAAAGAACGGTCTTTGTCGCCATCTAGTGGCTGCTATCTTCTGCCGCCACTAGATGGCGACAAAGACCGTTCTTTGTCTTGAAAAGCATGACAACTAGATCAGACTTTTTTCATTCATAGATATCAAACTTTGGTGTTCTCTAATGGCCACATGCTTTGATGAAAAGTTACAATTTTCACTCTCTGGTATCTTTAATGTGTTTCCAACTGATTTAATATGGCTTGCAGTGTGTATCGACTCATCACACACGAAGCAGGGATGCCTAATGCAAAAGATGACATTTCCTGTTGCCAATAGGTGGCGCTACAAGGTTTCCTCAATCTGATAGCTGCTATGTATTAAGGATGAAACTACAGTCAAACTCATCTGTTTTGGACCAGAATTAAACACTTTATGGCCGAGTTACAGTCCATTTCTCTTCATGGCGAGTCTTCGATATGACATCAAACTTCACCGCATCACTGCAGCCACGCCCTCTGGTAAAAAGTTATATGCTTCGCAAACTTTCTTCGGCCATGTGTCTAGATTAGAACAAAACAAGTTTGGAGTCAATCGGACCAAATCTCTGGGAGGAGTTCGTTAAAGTACGAGGCCTGGAAATGAAATGACCAAAATATTGGAGAAACTGCATGTTCCATTAAAAAATAGCGGACTTCCTGTGGGAGTTAGAGCAGGGTCCAAGAGACTTTTTTTGTAGGTCTGAGGATGATACATCAGTCCCACAAAGTTCATGTCTGTAGGTAGAAGCATATCGAGGGGCTCATCGTTTTTAAAAAAAACAAGGTGGCGCTATTGAGCCACTTTTGTGTGCCCATGTGCAGCACCCATAAAATATGTAAAATTCTCACACAACTAATATGTGTGTGGAAATTTTTGCAACTTTTTGAGTATGTTAAGGCCCCCAAAAAGGCAATTTATTTTGGAGAAGAGCACTTCCTGTTTTATGATGAATAGCGCTGGCACCGTTGGACGTGCATACATGAAATTGTACATGCATCAGCACCCTTCTGACTTCAGTCTGACCGCTTCTCAGGCTGATACGATGAAGAGGAAGGTAAATAATGGACATAATAAGACAAAAATCATATTCCTATGACCAGATGGTGGCGCTATGGAGTTCATCCAAGATTGTCATATACACTTGTTCAGGGTGGGAGAAATCATCAGACATATAGCTTTTGGTGCAGATTGAACAATGCATGTGCAAGTTATAACAACTTTTCCATTCGTGGCGAGACATCCAACTTCGCCGTACTATCACAGCCACGCCCTTTGATAAAAAGTTTACAGTTTTCACTGTCAATCATCTTCAATGACTTTACTACTGATTTGAACTGGTTTGAGGTCTGTCGGCTCATCACACTCGAGGCAGGGATGCCTAATGCATAACTTGACATTTCCAGTTGCCAATAGGTGGCGCTATAAAAACGGTTCCTTAATCTGATAGCTGCTATGTGTTAAGGATCGGACTACGATCATACTGATCCGTTTTGGACCAGATTAAACACTTTATGGCCGAGTTACAGTCCATTTCTCTTTCATGGCGAGTCTTCGAAATGACATCAAACTTCGCCGCGTCACTGCAGCCACGCCCTCTGGTAAAAAAGTTATATGCTTCGCAACTTTCTTCGGCCATGTGTCTAGATTAGAACAAAAACAAGTTTGGAGTCAATCGGACCAAATCTCTGGGAGGAGTTCGTTAAAGTACGAGGCCTGGAAATGACCAAAATATTGGAGGAGGAACTGCATGTTCCATTAAAAATAGCGGACTTCCTGTGGGAGTTCGAGCAGGGGTCCAAGAGACTTTTTTTGTAGGTCTGAGGATGATACATCAGTCACACAAAGTTCATGTCTGTAGGTGGAAGGAAGCATATCGAGGGGCTCGTCGTTTTAAAAAAAACAAGGTGGCGCTATTGAGCCACTTTTGTGTGCCCATGCGCAGCACCCATAAAATATGTAAATTTCGCAGACAATGAATACGTGTGCAAAATCTCGTGAATTTTCGAGTATGTTAAGGCCCCCAAAAAGGCGATTCATTTGGGAGAATAATAATAATAATAATAATAATAATAATAATAATAATAATAATAATAATAATAATAATAATAATAATAAACATTCGAAATACAATAGGGTCCTCGCACCCTCGGTGCTCGGGCCCTAACAAGTCCTCCTCCTGGTCTGAAACCAGGTCACGCTGGCGTCTGCTGACCACAAACCCGACTGGTCAACGTAAAAACAAACAGGCACAGTCCCTTTACGAAGCACAATAACTGAAAATCAAACATTTATAGACAAAAGGTGACTATTAAAGCTTCAATCAGTGCGTTTACATGGGAAGTTTAATTCCTCTTTAATTCAGAATTAAAGTTAAATCCGAATAAAAGTTACCATGTAAACACCTAATTCCATATGAAAATGTCAATTCCGAATTAAACTTAATTCCGAAGTAAGTGGCTGGTTTATTCCCATTTTAATTCCGAATTAAATAATTCCGCGGTCATGTAAACACTCATTCCTGTTTAAATTAATTCCCGTCTTTCTGCGCATGCTAGTTCTCTTGCCCGTCTGTCGCGATGACGCTTATATTCTGCACTGGGCTTGTTTTCAAATCAAAGTTTCAAGATGGCAGCCCGCAGTAAATGGTGGTCAAGAGCAGAGACGATTTATTTAATAAATAGCTTGGAGGAACTGGAAATAATTAAAAGAACAGATGGCAGGAAACATAAAAACTGTGAGCTTTTCAAAGCGGCCAGGTTAAATGAAGGAGGTTTCGCAGATAGAGACGCCACCCAGATCAAAAATACGTGGAACGTTGTTGCTAACCGAGTTGTTGCTAAGTTTGTTTTCTTTTGGTAGACGTAAAGACGTCCGCCCCCCCTATCCAATCAGAACCCTTCCCAAACCCCAGACCTAAAGCGGAATTGGATAAAGCCGAACAAACGTGTTTTGCATGTAAACCTCAATTCAGAATTACTGTTTCCATGTAAACTCGACGGAAAATAGTTTAATTCGGAATTATTTATTTCAGAATTGTTAATTCCAAATTAAAAAACATCATGTAACCGCAGCCATTTTGGCCCAGAGTGGTTTTTTGGATGGTAATCAGCATCAGTGAGTTTTGTAGGTCTAGATCAGTCCAGGAGCTGCAGAGACGGGTAGGTAAAGAACTGCCCACAGACCTTCCTAACAAGCTTGTTAAACTTCGTAAAGATGAAAAAGGATATAAAAAGATATCCTGAGATGTGAGAATGATAATCAGTACGGTCCAGTCAGTCATCAAGACAGTTAGTCAGTTTAAATCAAACCAAGAATCATCCAAGAAACAAAGAAAAACTCTCCAACAACCTTTATGGTCACGATTATCACCATCACTGATGCTGAAGGGACACAACGCTGAATTAGAGGACAGCTGTCCTTCACCATCATGTCCTCGTTGATGGTTGGATGGTTCTGTTGGGGCCTACAGGTCATGAACCTCACGTGAAAAAAAGCACTCACCTGGAAAGACGGCCTCAATGTACCAGGTGAGGACTCCGTACAGGAAGGAGTCGAAGTACATGACGATGATGGTGGTGCGGAGGCTGAAGTCGTCCTCCTGAAGAGGACTGGACACCAGGTTCTTCCACTGGATCCCGACCCCCTGCTCCTCAAACAGCGCAAAGTACTCGCAGCCAAACCCGAACGCCACAGGAGACAGGAGGCTCTGTGGGAGGAGAGATGGGACACATGACTCACTCCGGCCAATCAGCACTCGGCTTCAGAGCAGCAGAGTCGAAGAGGCGAGCAGCTCACGGCGAAAACTTTGGCTCCATAACCGATGTAGTCCTGCCAGGCGACGCAGAGCACGTAGGGCAGGTAGAGGGTGAAGTAGATGATCCCTCCGCAGGCCGCCGCCAGGTTGGCGCGGGCGAACGCCGTGCTGAGGAGGAAACACTGCATGATGGTGACCACAGCGTAGGACGCCAGGAAGAGGAAGACCACCCCGGGGTCGCTGTAGGGCAGCAGGTTCCCCTTCTGGAGGGCACAGAAACGGAGAAACCAGTGAAGCCCCGCCCACTTCAGGGCTGTGTAGCCCCGCCCTGGTTACCATGGAGACACAAGACTAAACGGTCGCAACACGTGCAGACTTTTCAATCAAACGAAATGAGATGTGCATCGCAAAATTACAAAAAAAAAAAAAAAAGGCAACAAGCTAATTTTTTTGTCATAAAAGTCCTATTTTTTTTAAGGTGTGACTTTTGGACAAAAAACAAATAATCAAACTTTTGTCATAAATGAAGAATTTTAAGGATTTTTGTCTTCAGATCACAAATGTTTGTTAAAAAAATAATCACGATTCTTACACTGCATCACTGCAACTTTTGACGTTTGAAATTTGTTTGAAAAATGAATTTTGTAATAAACATTTTTTTTGTTGTAAACAGCTGCAGTTAGTCATGAAACCAGGACTTCTGTTGGAATGTCTTGATTCATTACAAAATCACCACTTTGACAAATAATTCCCATTTTTCGTCATAAAATTGAAACTTTTACAAAAACTTTTGACTTTGTCAAAATCACACTTTTTTCATGTAAAATCACAAATTTCTAAATTCTGCAACTTTGTCAAAGGGATCAATATTGATAATTTCAGAGGTTTGTTTGTTGTAAAATCACGATAATGAAATCTGACGTGTGAACGTCGTTAAATTGATTATTTTTTTAAAATATTTGTCATGAAAAACCTACTTTTTGTAATAAAATCTAAAATTTCACAAAATCACAAATCAAGACTCTTAACATCTCGATTTTCTGTCATAAAACTGCAACTCTTTTATCAAAATAAAATCACATTTTATTTTGTAGCGTAGCAGTTTTTGATAAATTACAACTTTGCCATAAATGAAATGAAAAATACTTTATTAATCCCAGAAGGGAATTTAAACAAGAAAAACGAAGTAAAATCTGAATTTTTAGTTGTAAAATGGTAAATCTCACGCAAAAAAAAAAAAAAAAAAAAAAACACGGAGACGTTTTCGACGGTGGAGACTTGAAGGTCCAGCTGGACCAGGTCACCTTCAGCAGCAGCACCAGCAGTCCAGCGCTGATCAGCAGAGGAACCAGGCTGCTGAGGAACCAGCTGAACCACAGGATGCCGTTGTCCAGGCCCATGATCCTCATGGTCTCCTTCAGACGGGCCTCCTTCTCGTACACCACGCTCTTCAGGATGATGGACACCGAGTACATCCAGGCCAGCGTCATGAAGAGCGGCATGGAGCGGCTCATCACCCTCAGGAAGCTGGCGCCAGGACAGGAATGACAACATTAGAACCCCCCAGCGTGAGGCCCGTTACCACGGAGACGGGTCGGGGCGATCTTACATGTCGTCCTACGTAGCAGGGGTACGGCATCTGCTGGATGTACACGCCCGTCTTCTCCTTGGTGCCCGTCACGGCTCTGATGATGCCGTGCTCAATGACGTCCTGCAGGTACGAGAACCCGCCCCAGATGTACCGCATGTCCTCGAACGGGTCGGCGCGAGGACCAGGGTCCCAGTACCTGGACAGGACGGGAACAGGTGGACTGGATCAGATCTGCTGAAGCCCTAAAAGTAGATCTGGAGGACGGGCCTTCTGCTACCAGGCACCTTTTTTATGGAACCAGCTACCAGTTTGGGTTCAGGAGGCTGACACCACCTCCATCTTTAAAACTAAACTGAAAACATTTCTGTTCAGTAAAGCCTACAGTTAGTCTAAACTATAGTGTGTAGGGGCTAATAGTTATAACTATAGTTGTAGTAGCTCAGACTAGAGTAGCTCGTCTTAATCACAGCTTCATCATAGCTATGCTGCTATAGGCCTACGCTGCAGGGAGACACCAACATGATCTGCTGAGGGGTGTCTCCACTGCTCTTCTCCCTTTCCTTCCCTTTCCTCCTCCCTTCCTCCTCCAGCTCATTCCATAGTTAATTAGCAGCACCTCATTACTGTAACTGTGCTCCATTTTCTTTCCTGTAGTTTGTTGTGTTGTTTTCCTCCATTTTCTCTTTTCTTTGTGTATGTTTTCAGACCTGAGTTTCATGCTGACTTGCAGTTCCCTCCTCTGTCCATCCCAGCGTTCACCTCCACCTGTGTGTGTAGGTGTGTTCAGGGTGTCGGCTGACGTGGTGACCGGTGATCTAGTCCTCTGACCATCTCACCTCAGTGCTGCTACCTGCATCTGTTTATGTTTATGTAGTCATTTCATTCAGTCATTTGTGTCTCTCCTCTCTCTGTCCCTCCTCCTCTCTCTGTCCTGTCTCTCCCCTATTTTCTTTCTTTATCCAGCTGGTCTTCATCAGGAATGTCTCTCCATATGATCCAGGTCCTGGTCCAGGTTTCTTTCTCTTAAAGTGGAGTTTTTTCTTGTCACTGTTTGGCTTAAAAGTTTTTTCTCCCTCTGTGGGAGTTTTTTACCTGCCATTATCCTTGATTAGGATTTAATATTATAATTTTAGTTAATGATATTTGCTCGGGGGTCATGATCTGGGTCTCTGTAAAGACCTGGAGACAATTGTCATTGAAACAGACGCTGTACAAATAAGACTGAATTGAATTGAACAGTTCAGCGTGCATCTTACGCGTCTTTGATCTTGTTGGTCCGCTCCACGTTGTCGATGTCCATGCGGATCTTGTAGTTGAGTTTGGGCGGCAGCTCGGTGGCGTTGGCAGGGATGTCGGGGAAGACGATGCCCGCCCAGAACTTCCTGTCCTCCAGCAGCAGCATGGACTGGTTGATGAGTCGCTCCTCGCTGGACCCGGCTCCAGTTTGTCCAGGTTCACACACTGACACACAAACAGAAGTCACATGATCGCTCACAGCTGATGACATCATCACATCTGGGTGGGGCGGAGCCACAGACCTCCATGAAGCGGGAGATGCTCATGATGGCGTGGTCCGTCTCGTTGAACAACTCCCTCCAGGTGAGGGCACTGCCTGGCGGCCGTGGGTCATCCACCTTTTTGGACAGGAAGTTGGAGATGTCGGTGACGGTCCAGTCGGTGCCGGCCAGCTGGCCGCTGAAGAAGATGGCAGTGGCGTTGTTCTTCAGCAGACTCTGTGAACCAGGATGCAGTTTTACCTCTCAGCGAGGTCTAGACCAATCAGGAAGAACAGATGAGGTGATGGGAGGAGCCCGCTTACCCGGATCAGGTCCATCTGCTGGCTGTTCTCCATGAAATCCCAGACTTTGGGTCGCACCTCCTCCCACATGCCGCCCAGATCCCTGAACACGCCGAGCTCCTGGAAGGTCCGGTTCACCTGAAGGCACCGTAGAGACCATCAGTGGCGGTCTGGAGGTGTGTGCTGGACAGGAAGTGATGTCATACCTCGTGGATGACCCTCTGGGTGGCAGGGGTGTGGGGGGTGTAGAGAATCTTCCCCAGCAGCAGTGGCTTCAGAGCCTGCCAGATCATCCGGGACATCGGGTTGGAGTCCATGTTCCTCACCAGGCTGTTGCAGTACGGAGCTGCACACAAACACACAGGTTCACCCAACCGGGCCGGATCAGAACCGGTGCCAGATCAAAACCAGGCCGGATCAGAGCCGGGCTGGAGCAGAACCGGTGCCGGATCAGAGCCAGGCAGGACCAGAACCGGGCTGGATCAGAGTCGGGCCAGATCAGAGCCGGCGCCAGATCAGAGCCGGATCAAAACCGGGCTGGATCAGAACCAGGCCGGATCAGAGCTGGGCCAGATCAGAACCGGTGCCGGATCAGTACCGGGTCGGCTCAGAACCGGGTCGGATCAGAACCGGGCTGGATCAGAACCGGGTCGGATCAGAACCGGGCCAGATCAGAACCGGTGCCGGATCAGTACCGGGTCGGATCAGAACCGGGCCGGATCAAAACCGGTGCCGGATCAGAACCGGGCCGGATCAGAGCCAGACCAGAAAACCCAGCCAGACTTACTGGATGAGTTGTCGTAGAGCACGGCGTCATCATCGCTGCTGTTCTGGTTCCCAAACAGGGCCTTGTAGTTGCTGTCTTCGTACCAGTTCAGGGACTTGATCTGCAGGCCGCCACCTTCAGGGTGACCGCACACGATCCTGGACACGGCCTGGTACATGGTGCTGGGCGACGACGTGGCGTTCTGGGTCAGGAAGACGATCTCGTTCCTCAGGTCCACCCAGCTCTTCATCCCGGCCAGCTGGAGACCAGAGACACAGGACACAGACGGTGAAGTCCAGTCTTACCAGAACCAGACTGGTACCCAGGATACAGCTGTGTTCTGCCTCCAGCCTCCAGATGTGCTTCCAGGCACCCCTTCCTTTAGCTTTAGCCTCCTGTAGCTCAGTCTGCTTTAGTGCCACTAGATTTTAACTTTAGATTGTTTTAGCAGAATAAAAATGGGTCAAAGTCTTTCAGGGTTCAACAGAGTCACCAGATCAGGAGTCTGACCAAACTTTCTGCTGGTGCTACGTTGACTGATGACCTCACTTCCTGCTGACTCCACGACAAACATTAAAAACAGCTGACTCTGATGCTGCCTTCACTTCCTGTCAGCAAAACAGAACTTAAATAAAATAAAACAGCTCAGCAGAAGCAGCTCTGAAATCCAGCAGGACTGTTGATGACTTCAGGACATTTAATAACGGTCATTATACATGAATGAATCTGGCGTGGAGCTCCTCAGGGCTCCATTCTCGGTCCGCTCAAATTCAACCTCAACATGCTTCCTCTGCGTCAAAAGACAGAAGGAAACAGAAGAACAACAATGTTAATCTCACTTTCGTTCTCCAAATCGCTTCGTGTCAAATGTACATTTGTTACGATTTATAGGTGTCTCACTTAATTTTTTTTAATTTCCACGTCCAACTCAAACCTCGTCTTCATCTACAAACACCAGACTGTTGGTAGCTGCTGGGATTCAAATAAGTTCTGAGTTCAGGAAAGTCTGAGGAGGTTATCAGATGAAGTCTCATCTGGAGGACAGACAGGTCAGCTGATGAAGACAACTGTGAGGTTTGATGATGAAGGACAAGCAGCACGAGGTGACTGTATGTCATCAGCATGAAGCAGAAGTGAAACCGCTTAGATCTGAGTCAGAGGTCACTGGGTTTTATCAGAACAAAAACACTGGTGCAGCTGGACTCTGGTCAGATCATCAGGACCAGGACCTCTGGAGGTTCAGGTGAGACCCTACGATGGATCCTCCAGTTTCCAGGTCCGCTCTCATATTTGTAGTCATGTGACCCTCAAGGAAGTGGATGATGACATCAGTATCACCACAGACTGGAACATCAGCAGTTTCTTCTGCTCTGGCAGCAAATCAGTTTCTAAATCAGCCTATGAATCAACTTCACCCTGACTGCTAAACTGGGAGATGTAACTCCCAGTTTACTGAGACCCCAGTCTGTCCTGAATCCAGCTTGGAACCAAACTGCAGTTCCTCTACCAACCACGAGAGGCTGCAGGTCCTACTGACCACTAGAGGCTGCAGTTCCTCTACTGACCACTAGAGGCTGCAGTTCCTCCACCGACCACTAGAGGCTGCAGTTCCTCCACCGACCACTAGAGGCTGCAGTTCCTCCACCGACCACTAGAGGCTGCAGTTCCTCTACTGACCACTAGAGGCTGCAGTTCCTCCACCGACCACTAGAGGCTGCAGTTCCTCCACCGACCACTAGAGGCTGCAGTTCCTCTACTGACCACTAGAGGCTGCAGTTCCTTCACCGACCACTAGAGGCTGCAGGTCCACAGACCACTAGAGGCTGCAGTTCCTTCACCGACCACTAGAGGCTGCAGGTCCTACAGACCACTAGAGGCTGCAGTTTCTCCACCGACCACTAGAGGCTGCAGGTCCTACAGACCACTAGAGGCTGCAGTTCCTTCACCGACCACTAGAGGCTGCAGGTCCTACTGACCACTAGAGGCTGCAGTTCCTGACCACTAGAGGCTGCAGTTACTGACCACTAGAAGCTGCAGTTCCTCTACCGAGACCACTAGAGGGTGTTGTAAAATCAAAAATATACAATTGTCTCGTTTTGACATTAAAAAAACAAGCAAAATGAAACAAATTCTATTTTCTTCCAAAGATCAAACCTTTTTCTAATTATCACATACAACATAACTTTTTGAGGCCAGTTTTAGTTGAAAAATTGGAACTTGTTCAACTAATTTGCTATTTTTTGTTCTAACTTTTGCATTTTGTTGAAACTTCATCATTTATTTCTTTAGCATCTATAATAAGAAAGTTCTCTTCAGGATCTGGATCTCCAGCAGATGTTCATGGTAACACTGGAAATTCATGACTTTCTCATAAAATCTCAGTTTTTTTTTTGTAAAAATGTTTGTTTTTTTATAACGAGGAAATTTCATGAAGTTGCAGCTTTTTGATGTGAATTCGCCACCTTCAATTTTCAGGTTGTGTTACTGGCCTGTTGGACTGTTCCAGGATGTTTGGATTATCTCCGTCATCTACCATCTCTGTCGTCTAACATCTCCGTCATCTACCATCTCCATCGTCTACCATCTCCATCGTCTACCATCTCCATGTTGAACGTCGTCCATCCATCTTTGTTAACAGGCCTTGTAACCGTCTATGTAATTAAACCTTTATTTAAAAGCCCAGTCTTAAATCCAGGAGTGCTCAGTCATGTTTTTCTCCAGAGGGTTGGACTTGTTACTGGGATTAAAGGAACAGCGCTGGTTTGGATTAGATTCCTCATCCAGACTTGGTCCTGGTGCTCCTCAGGGTTCTGGTCTTGGACTCCTCTCTCCGTACATGCTTCTGTTAGCTGCTGTTATCAGCTTCTATGCAGATGATACTGCATCAGTCCATGAAGACAGATGAGAGCAGTCAGCTCGCTGGATGTGTTTTGTAGCTTCAGGGGCCCTGAACCTGCTGAGGTGGCCCCCAGAAGCTTCAGGGGAACCTGAACCTGCTGAGGTGGCCCCCAGAATCCAGGAAACGAGTCTGGAGAACATGAAAGTGAAGGAGTGTTTGTGTGTGTGGAGCTGCTGATGTCACATCCAGCCGGACTGTGACATCATCACAACTGCTCAGGTGTCTCACCTCCACAGCCAGAGAGCCCAGACTGTCCAGGAGGTTGTTGGTTGCCCTGGCAACCTGGCGGACGGCCTCAGGGTCGGAGCGGACGTCCCTCTGAGAGACAGAGACAGAGACAGGTTCTGGTCAGTTAGTGGGTTTCACAAGAACAAACAGATCAAAGAGCTAAAGAAGTCCAGAGCTGCTGGTACATGTCCAGGTCCAGGTTCAGCATCTTTGAGGGCTCTGAGCATCATCTCAGTCATGATCAACCAACTTCATCAACACGGAGAACAAGTTTGACACAGAGAACACGGATGACAATGAGAACACGGATGACACAGAGACCACAGATGACACTGAGAACAGGGATGACACTGAGAACACGGATGATACGGAGAACACGTTTGACACAGAGAACACGGATGACAATGAGAACAAGGATGATACAGATGACACTGAGAACACATTTGACACAGAGAACACTGATGACACTGAGAACAGGGATGACACTGAGAACAGGGATGATACTGAGAACACGGATGATACGGAGAACACGGATGACACTGAGAACACGGATGACACTGAGAACACTGATGAGACGGAGAACACGTTTGACACGGAGAACACGGATGACACTGAGAACACGGATGACACTGAGAACAGGGATGACACAGAGAACACGGATGACACAGAGAACACGGATGACACAGAGAACAGGGATGACACTGAGAACACGGATGATACGGAGAACACGGATGACACTGAGAACACGGATGACACTGAGAACACTGATGATACGGAGAACACGTTTGACACGGAGAACACGGATGACACTGAGAACACGGATGACACTGAGAACACGGATGACACTGAGAACACGGATGATACAGATGACACTGAGAACACGGATGACACGGATGACACTGAGAACACGGATGATACGGGAACACGTTTGACACAGAGAACACGGATGACACTGAGAACACGGATGGTACTGAGAACATGGATGATACGGATGACACTGAGAACACGTTTGACACAGAGAACATGGGTGATACGGAGAACATGTTTGACACAGAACACGATGACAGAGAACACTGATGACACAGAGAACACAGATGATACAGATGACACGGAGAACACGGATGACACTGAGAACACGGATGACACTGAGAACACGGATGATACGGATGACACTGAGAACACTGATGATACTGAGAATACGGATGATACGGATGACAGTGAGAACACGGATGATACTGAGAACACAGATGATACGGATGACACAGAACACGGAGGATATGGAGAACACATTTGACACTAAGAACACGGATGACACTGAGAACACGGATGACACTGAGAACACGGATGACACTGAGAATACGGATGACACTGAGAACACGGATGATACGGATGACACTGAGAACACGGATGACACTGAGAACACGGATGATACTGAGAACACGGATGATATGGATGACACAGAACACGGATGATATGGAGAACACATTTGACACTAAGAACACGGATGATACTAAGAACACGGATGACACTAAGAACACGGATGACACTGAGAACACATTTGACACAGAGAACACGGATGACACTAAGAACACGGATGACACTAAGAACACGGATGACACTGAGAACACGGATGACACTGGGAACACGAATGATACTGAGAACACGTTTGACACTGAGAACACAGGTGACACGGAGAACACGGGTGACACTGAGAACACGGATGGCACTGAGAACACGGATGACACTGAGAACACGGATGACACTGAGAACACGGATGACACTGAGAACACGTTTGACACAGAGAACACGGATGACAATGAGAACACGGATGATACAGATGACACTGAGAACACGGATGACACTGAGAACACGGATGATACGGAGAACACGATGACACTGAGAACACGGATGACACTGAGAACACGGATGACACTGAGAACATGGATGATACGGATGACACTGAGAACACGGTTGACACAGAGAACACGGGTGATACGGAGAACACGTTTGACACAGAACACGGATGACAGAGAACACTGATGACACAGAGAACACAGATGATACAGATGACACGGAGAACACGGATGACACTGAGAACACGGATGACACTGAGAACACGGATGACACTGAGAACACGGATGACACTGAGAACACGGATGACACTGAGAACATGGATGATACGGATGACACTGAGAACACGGATGATACTGAGAATACGGATGATACGGATGACAGTGAGAACACGGATGATACTGAGAACACGGATGATACGGATGACACAGAACACGGATGATATGGAGAACACATTTGACACTAAGAACACGGATGACACTAAGAACACGGATGACACTGAGAACACGGATGACACTGAGAACACGGATGACACTGAGAACACATTTGACACAGAGAACACGGATGACACTAAGAACACGGATGACACTAAGAACACGGATGACACTAAGAACACAGGTGACACGGAGAACACGGGTGAGACAGAGAACACGGATGACACTGAGAACACGGATGACACTGAGAACACGGATGACATTGAGAACACGGATGATACTGAGAATACGGATGATACGGATGACACTGAGAACACGGATGATACGGAGAACACGGATGATAAGGATGACACAGAACACGGATGATACAACCTTCAGATGTGAATTGATCCTTTTCATCGATAAAACTTCATCTCTGATCAGGATCAAGTCTCCAGTTTGATTCTATGATCATGAACATCTGGAACAGCAGCTCGACGTCCTCCAGCTGGTTTCAGAGTTGCTCAACAGAACATTTCATAGACATTAGACATTTCTGGCCCTCTGGGGACTCCCAGGAGACCTCCACCTGCATCTGGCACCTGAACAGGAGCAGCTGGACTCTGATTGGCTCTCAATCAGCTGTTTTGAAAAGTCAGCTTCAAGTCCCACCTACAACATTTTAGCATTTATGCAAAATTCTGATTTTATCTTCATCGGTTCAGAAGTGAGTTGTAGTTCAGACACGTTTTGTTATATTTGTTTATTACATCACCAGATCCAGGAAAACCACTGATGTTAGGCCATGCCCACACATTTGATTGACACATAACTTTGAAATGGACTAACCAATCAAACCTTTAGTTTCTAAGCTCTGTAGATGAAACACAGCAGGTTTCTGAACAAGGATGATTTGATGATGAGAACTGATGAGAAGAATGATGGATTTGATCCAGAATGAACTTTTGTTCCAGAACAAAGTTTTGCAGATATGGGCCAAAATATAAATCTTATTATGGTGCCACCTGGAGGCCAGCTGAGGTAACTACGTCTCCCAGTGTTGCTGAGCTCTCAACAGGGTTGGAGCTGAACCAGTGGAGGGAAGGAGGACAATCTGGAGCTGCAGACGCCATGTTGAGCTCCTGTTCTCTCTCCTGCTGCAACAGCAGCTCTTTTCTTTATGTTCCTCGTCATGGACCCGAACCCTCTGACCTCCCGCCACGGACCAGCAGCTCAAACAGTCAGAACTTTTAGCCGCCGGTCCTCAGTTCACCTCGCCAGTCTGTCGGCACTGTCTTGGCTGCCGTGGAAACTCGTCCGTCGTAGATTTTTGAGGACAAAAGCATCTGAGTCCTCTGTGACACTGAGCCTTTAAAAGTGTCTCCAGGCTACGAAAACTGAGACGACAGAGAGCCGAGGCAAGTCACCACATGCCCCTCCCACGCTGTAAATAAAACACGCCCCCTCCCATGCTGTAAATAAAACACGCCCCCTCCCACGCTGTAAGTAAAACACGCCCCCTCCCACAGAGGACACAACAGCCAGCACACCTGAGCAGTCACCTGAGCAGACAGGAGCCTGACAGACTGGCACAGGGCTCAACAGCTGCTCTACTCTTTGGTTCTGTACAGAGGTTCTGGTTCTGTCAGGAAGCTGCACAGGTGGACTCCAGGTGGATCTGAACCAATCAAGGACTGTTGTTAAAACACGCCGGGCGTCACTGGACTCCTCTAACATCAACAGATGTCCTACAGGTGAACGAGCTCTTCTGCTGCAGGCGGGGACGCTCAGGTGAGGACGCTCAGGTGAGGACAACCGGGGACGCTCAAGTGAGGACACTCAGGTGGGGACGCTCAGGTGAGGACAACTGGGAAAGCTCAGGTGAAGACGCTCAGGTGAGGACAACTGGGACACTTAGGGGAGGACGCTCAGGTGAGGACAACTGGGGACAAACCATCAGAGAACTGGTGTCCTCTGGAGGGTCTTACCCTGACGGGCTTGAAGAAGTCCAGGTTGCTCTTAAAATGCTCCTCAGCGTGGTCCAGCCAGATGGGCGGAGCCTGACAGATGACTTCCTGCACCACCGCCGCCACCTGCTGGTCCGGAATCTTCACAAAGTCCTTCAGGTTTTGGCTGCCCCGCTTCCTGGGACACATGTTCCTCAGGTGGACGCCGAAACCTCTGAGGAGGACCTGAGACAAGGAGGACATGGAGGACATGGAGGGAAGACGTCATTATCTAACCCTACCCCTGGTCGCTGGTCAGGTGACCACCTCCTCACCTGCTCCAGGTCCACGTCGGCCTCCGTGATCTGGTGGACAGCGTGTTCGGAGAAGGAGACATTCGTCAGCAGGAACCCTGACAGAGTCTCGTTGTCTCGCAGGAAATGCTTCAACTTGAAACCTAAAAGAAAAAACAGAAAACAAGTCAGAGCAGAAGCTCCGCCTCCTGTTCAGATTAAAGTCAGAGCAGAATCTAAACAGGAGGCGGAGTTTAAGGTCAGAGCAGAAGCTCCGCCTCCAGTTCAGATTAAAGTTAGAGCAGAAGCTCCGCCTCCAGTTCAGATTAAAATCAGAGCAGAAGCTCCGCCTCCAGTTCAGATTAAAGTCAGAGCAGAAGCTCCGCCTCCAGTTCAGATTAAAGTCAGAGCAGAAGCTCCGCCTCCAGTTCAGATTAAAGTCAGAGCAGAAGCTCCGCCTCCTGTTCAGATTAAAGTCAGAGCAGAAGCTCCGCCTCCTGTTTAGATTAAAGTCAGAGCAGAAGCTCCGCCTCCAGTTCAGATTAAAGTCAGAGCAGAAGCTCCGCCTCCAGTTCAGATTAAAGTCAGAGCAGAAGCTCCACCTCCAGTTCAGATTAAAGTCAGAGCAGAAGCTCCACCTCCAGTTCAGATTAAAGTCAGAGCAGAAGCTCCGCCTCCAGTTCAGATTAAAGTCAGAGCAGAAGCTCCGCCTCCAGTTCAGATTAAAGTCAGAGCAGTTAGAGAAGCATGTTGAGATCATGATTCAGAGATCACCTTCAAGCAAACATCTGCTGAACATCCCAGACAGAAGAATGAGTCAGCTCCTCAGCTGTTAGGGTTAGGGTTAGGGTTAGGGGTTAGAGGTTAGAGGGTTAGAGGTAAGGGGTTAGGGATTAGAGGTAAGGGGTTAGGGTGCTGACAGCAGTAGAACCTGCTTGGAGCTCATCCATGGATGATTTTCTGACCAGAACCACAGTCCCAGGAAGAGCCTACTATATTTGGGGGTTTTGTGAATGTAAAGGTCATGTTCTTGTTTGCGTGCCTTCACACGTCTGTAAACTTTCCATTCAGGTGAAGTTCAGAACAAACGAAGCCCCCGTGGCCACGCCCACCTCCTACTCCTGCTTTTCTTCTTCTGCAGGTCTGGACAGGCGCCGTGAGCTCCTGCAGCACGTTTCAGAGCTTTGAAGCAGCTCTGTGTGCGTCAGCGTGTCGGGATGTAGCTTCAGGAAAGTTTTCCATCCTCGGCAGCACGACCATGAGCATCAGCTGATCCTTCGCCAGAAACACGCCAAACATGTGACGGATTCTCACTGTTCTGTTGAAAACTTTAACCAGTCGTGGGTCTTTAAACCAGATAAAAAACTTTACCAGTGGGCAGTGCTAAGTACCCCTTCTGTGCTGCCACAGGATCTAAAGGAGCCATATGCTTCTGAAGAGCAAATTTAGCACGCTAACGCTAAAATACATCATGAGTTTTACCATGCTAACATAATGCCATCAGATGAAGCATTTTAAAGCAATCACATCAATAGTGTTAGCATCCTAAAGCTAATGTTTTGTCATGAGTGATAGCATGCTAAAGCTAACATTATCTCATGGTTTTTAGCTTTATGGAGTGTACATATCATGACCCTAAGCTAATACTAGCTAATTTTATCTCATTGAATTTAGTAAGCTAATGCCAATGCAACACTTTTTAGCATGCTGACATTCCATCAGGAGCCTTAGCACTGTGAAGCTATCGTCATATTATGTGCTTCCCTTAAACTAAATCACCACCAGATGTTAAAGCTCATAATGTAGCATTAGCATGCTAAAACTCAATGTTTCATTAGGATGCTAAAACCCATAACATAGCATTAGCATGCTAAACAACTGCCACAGCTGCTACCAGGTTCTTCCTGCTCAGCCTCTAAATCCTGTGGAAGCAGTCAGGTGTTACTTCAGATTGCCCACAATCTTCTTTTTTGCTTATTTCTGTTAAATAAATGACAGCATGCTGAATATAAGAGGGAGGACAGTAAGTTCTGGGCCCGACTGAGACCGTGTCCCACAGTGGACACGTGGGGTCCATCTCTGGTGTGGGCGTTGCTTTGGTCGTCCTGACATCAGTGGCTCTCTGTGATGTGATTGGTTAAATGAGCTCCAGCTGAGCCGTCGTACCTGCTCCCCTCACAGGTCGCGGGAGAACGACCTGAACTCGCTGACGGCAGAAGGGGGGGCGGGGGTCCCGGTCAGGAACCGGCCCGATGTGGACTCAGCTGTGTGAACTCGCTGACGCTCAGCGCGGCGCCACCGAGCATACAAACTCATCATGACGGGACCACGGGGGACGCAGACCGCACGCCGTCTGCTGGTCACCACCTGCAGGAGGGTGGGACCACGAAACCAGCCAATCAGAGCCCACTACGCCCCTCCCTCCCCAGCAGTCAGAGGCCTGCATTGACCAGAACCTCAGCATGGAGCCAGAACAAATGGACTGCCACAAACGTCAACAAACTTCAAAGCCGGGTCGCGCTCCTCTGCTGGGGGTGTGAGGGGTCTCGGGGTTCAGGGGCCCAGTCCCAGCAGACCAACAGAACCGCTGATTTGTTTCAGTCCGTCAGCTGGGAATTTTCATTCATCAGCTGTTGGAGAACCAGAACCAGCTTGGTTCCCCGAGTCCCTGATCCATGACTCCCCCAAAGGTTTGGAATCTTTTATTTCCCTGGACATGCTTGCGCAGGGGGGCTCCGCCTGCGCAGGGGGACTCCGCCTGCGCAGGGGGACTCCGCCTGCCCAGGCTCCTCCCCCTGTTCAAGCTCCTCCCCCTCCGACCAGCGAGAGAACGAAGTGCTGAGCCGTTTCAGCAGCAGTCTGACGACAGACGTCACGATTCTGCAGCAGCTGCAGTTTTTAAACGATTCTTACAAAAAAAACTAAGAAAAGTGCAAATTCTACAAAAGTCAGAATTTGGAGTTTTTATTGTAAAATTTGCAACGATACAAGAAAATTTTGATTTTTAGTTTGTTTTCAGACAAACAAAAAGGAAAATTGTGAAATAAATCTTTTTTATAGCCAATTAATGACATTTTAATGAAAAAAAAATTTTTTTTCCATGATTTTTATGACATGAAATCCTGATTTAAAGTCAAAAGTTGTGATTTTATAAAAGTTGATGTTTTACTACAGATGTTTAGTGATTGTACAGGTAAATAGTAATTCTGTAAAAACTGTTGATTTGATGGTTTCACAATAAAATGTTTTAATTATTGACGTTAAAGTTCAGAAACACTAAGGTCCTCATTTTTGTTGAGAAGTCCTGATTTTAAATGTTCTTTAAAACTAAAACAGTTTAACAGACGAACTGAAACAAGGATTAAAGTTTCTCAGACGTCTCAACTCATTCAGCTCTGGGCTGCTAGGCTCCGCCCCCTCGCCCCACCAGCTACTCTGGACCAATCAGACGCTGTTGGGGTGTCTGTGTGTGTGTGGGGGGGGGTGAGCAGGTCGGAGCAGGTAGAGAAAAGGAACACCCCCGCTGAGACAGAAAACTGCAAATTAACACACAAAGGAGTGAAATTCTTTTAGTTCACTGATCCTGAAACTCCCAGCAGCAGCAGGAGGGGGCGGAGCCTCCAGGCTGCCGTTGGCTTCATCCAGCTGCTCTGAGCGCTGCTGCAATGACCCATGATGCATTTAGAGCATCTGGACCAAAGATGAGGCGCCCCCCCCCCCCGGTCTCCTGTTCCTACCTGAGCGGCTGTCTTGCAGCACCTTCAGAGCTCCAGCCAGCTCCTTGAAGCCCTCCAGGTTCTTGTCGTTCTGACTGTACAGGAGGATCTTCTTGGCGTCCGAGAAGAGTCGAGAGATTCTGAAAAACAAGCGAGAAGTCAGCAACAAAGAGATGCTGAAGACGGTCACTCGTCCTTCCAGAACCGTCACGACATCCGAGGAAACCTCCAGAAACCAGAAGCTGCTGCTGAAGATGGCAGACGTCTGTACGACGCTCCAGACCAGACAGTTCTGGAGGACCGGACAGTTCTGGAGGACCAGACAGTTCTAGAGGATCGAACAGTTCTAGAGGACCAGACAGTTCTGGAGGACCAGACAGTTCTAGAGGATCGAACAGTTCTAGAGGACCAGACAGTTCTGGAGGACCAGACAGTTCTAGAGGATCGAACAGTTCTAGAGGATCGGACAGTTCTGGAGGATCGAACAGTTCTAGAGGACCAGACAGTTCTGGAGGACCAGACAGTTCTAGAGGATCGAACAGTTCTAGAGGATCGGACAGTTCTGGAGGTCCGGACAGTTCTGGAGTCAGAACTCACATGGAGTCGTTGAAGTTCCCGACGACGCCCGGAGACTCGCCCGGCGTGGGGTTCCTGAAGCAGGGGTTGTTGGCGTTGCAGAGGATCCCCTGAATCCAGGGCAGCGTTCCGGCCGACGGCATCGCCTTGTTGGGGAAGTGACCTGAGAACAGGAAGTGACGGAGGTTTACCAAAATAAGAGCATCGATGGCTGGAAGGAAACACCAACAACAGAAGAGTTCACTTCAACTAGAAACATCTGCATCTAAACTAACATCTGGATCAACGAACAACCGGCGCTGAAGAGGAGACGTCCTCGTACAGAACCTCGTCTCCATCAGCAGGAAAAATCTGGACCAATGATCCAGAACTGAAGAAAAACTAATTCAGAAAAAAACCTGCTGATTTTATAAGAAAAAAACAAACTGATTTGTTTGTTGAGCAGGTTGAGCAGTTATAAGAACAAACAAACAATAAAAACATGTATATTTTCTCCTCTTCCAGCGACGGACCCGGTAGGATCTACTGACTTACTCAACTACCACTCCATCTGGTGGCACTACTGAGCCACTGGCACTGTATGCTGCCCCCTACCAACACATTTTAGAAGCTGCTGCAGCTCAGAAATGTAATAATGTACGTTTGTTAGCAAATGAAATCAAGCGTAGCAGAAAATTCAATAAAAATCGGCTTAATTTTGACTTGGGTCATGTAGCTCCGGCTGTTTCAGAACTTGTATTTTTTTAGGGTTATTTTGGGACTGTCTACAGAAGTAAACATCCACATCTGTTTCAGCTTCTACAAATAGTTTCTTATTCCATCCATGCCGCTCTTTTTCTCCCTCTCTCTCATACTAATGAGGATGACAGGAAGTGAGGCGGTTCAGTTTCTGGACTGAGAACACGTTAAACGTGGCAGAGCTGCAGGATCAAACCCACAATCTCAGGTCAACGTTCACCAACTCCTTTATTTCACCAAACTGAAGACAAAAAGAAACAGATATGATGTGGTATATCCCCCGTTGTTTCCTTAGAACTGACGAGACCCAACATTGTCTCATCAGCATCATTAGACCCATATTATTAAAGACACGTTTTATTTTTAGTAAGACATAAAGAACATATCAGATGCTAAACTGAGACATTTGACCATTTTATGAAAATATGAGCTCATTCTGACGGATGGCAGCAACACATCTGTAAACAGCTGGAACATGAGCAACAAAAGGCTGGAAAAGCAACTGGAGCAGATCAGAAACACCTGGAGGAACATCTCCAACTAATGAGGCTAATTAAAAACAGGTCAGAACCACAGGAGGATGTTAAAGAAGCATTTCAGAGACAGATGGACAGAGGTTCACCAGTCTGAGACAAACTGTCTCAAACCTGAACAATTTCAGATAAATGTTCCTCAACGTAAAACACTTCTCTCCTGGACACCCCTGATGGTCTCGGGAACGCCTCCAGAGACCACTGATGGGCTCGGGAACGGCTCCAGAAACCACTGATGGTCTCGGGAACGCCTCCAGAAACCACTGATGGGCTCGGGAACGCCTCCAGAAACCACTGAGGGGCTCGGGAACGCCTCCAGAAACCCCTGATGGGCTCGGGAACGCCTCCAGAAACCCCTGATGGGCTCGGGAACGCCTCCAGAAACCCCTGATGGGCTCGGGAACGCCTCCAGAAAACCCTGATGGGCTCGGGAACGCCTCCAGAAACCACTGATGGGCTCGGGAACACCTCCAGAAACCACTAATGGGCTCTGGAACGCCTCCAGAAACCACTGATGGGCTCGGGAACGCCTCCAGAAACCACTAATGGGCTCGGGAACGGCTCCAGAAACCACTGATGGGCTCGGGAACGGCTCCAGAAACCACTGATGGGCTCGGGAACGGCTCCAGAAACCACTGATGGGCTCTGGAACGGCTCCAGAAACCACTAATGGGCTCGGGAACGCCTCCAGAAACCCCTGATGGACTCGGGAACGCCTCCAGAAACCCCTGATGGACTCGGGAGCTCCTCCAGAAACCCCAGATGGACTCGGGAACGCCTCCACAAACCCTTGATGGACTCGGGAAAGCCTCCACAAACCACTGATGGACTCTGGAACGCCTCCAGAAACCCCCGATGGACTCAGGAACGCCTCCAGAAACCCCCAATGGACTCGGGAATGCCTCCACAAACCACTGATGGACTCGGGAACGCCTCCACAAACCCTTGATGGACTGATGGGCTCGGGAAAGCCTCCAGAATCCCCTGTCTGTCAACACAGTTCACCTACAATCCACTGATGCAGGTTAAAGCCGGACCATCAGAAAAGAAGACACATGTGAACACCATCCAGAAACACCAGTGTCTTCTCTGGACCAAAGATTATCTAAGATGGTCTGAGGATAAATTAAAACTGGTCTGAGGTCAGATGGATCAACCATGGACGCCGTGTCCTGCAGACTGAAGAGGAGAGGAACCATCCAGCTGTTATCAGACAGTTCAACATCTCTGATGGTCTGGGGTTGATTAGAGTCTATGGAGCAACTGGAACATCTGGAAAGGCTCCATCAGTGCTGAAGAGAACATGGAGGTTCCAGAGCAACATCTGCTCCATCAAGACAACATCACTTTCAGGGAAGACCTTCCACATTTCAGCAGGACGATGCTGAACCACAGACTGGATCATCACAGCAGCAGGACTTCACAGGAGAAGATCCAGCTGCTCCAACTGGTCTAACTGCAGTCCAGACCTTTAACCAGCAGAAAACATCTGGAGCATCAAAAAACCAAAACTCCATCAGTGAAGGTCCAGGACTGTTGAGCAGCTAGAATTCTGGATCAAACCAGAATGAGACAACGTTCCTCTCCTGAACCTCCAGCAGCTGGTCCTCCAGAGCTTCAGGCCGCACTGAGCCTGTCTGGAGAAAACCATCACCAGCAGAACCACCTCAGACACTGTCAGGCACGGCGGTGGAGGTGTGATGATGTGGAAAATCCCAAACACAGCAGCTAATCTGCACCAGAACAACTGAAGATGATCAAGGCTCTGGAACGAGACCTGAACCTGACAGAAATGCTGAGGTGGATGTTTCCATGGCAGCAGGTCCAGCTGTGTGAACATGTGCTTGCTTCCTCCATTACAGATGTTCAGGTTCTCCTGCTGCATTGGAACAGGCCTCACCAGACCTGGGAGAAACCTGGACCAGCCCGTTATCACCGCTGTTGCCTGCAGCGCTGCGGCGCACACGTGCGACCTTTAGCCGACGCTATCAGAAACCTTTAAGACTGCCAACTGGGCTGTCGCTAATCAGCTGATAAGATAAGAGAAGAAGAGCAGGTTCACAGGTCGCTGCTGGGCCCAGTTCAGCTCCAGAACACAGCTGATCATCGTCCATCAGCCTGCAGGGCTCTGAGCTCCTGCTCAGCGGTCCCACCAGAACCAGAACTGCTGCTACATGAGCTTTAGCATCCTGATGCTACATGACAGTGAACTCAAACAGATACATCGTCTCCTGTTCTAAAAATTCATTAAAAAAAAAAAACAGAAAAGAGCATCTGTTTTAGCTCGTATGAAATTCTCCATTTATACGATGAAACCACTGAAGGACCAGAAACAGCTGGAAGAGATCAGGGCAGAGCAGAGAGTCCATGACATCAGTGTCAGCTCCTCTAGTCCTGGTGTCGGCTCTTCTAGTCCGAGTGTCGGCTCCCCTAGTCCCGGTTTCAGCTCCTCTAGTCCCAGTTTCAGCTCCCCTAGTCCCGGTTTCAGCTCCCCTAGTCCCGGTTTCAGCTCCTCTAGATGTGGTTTCAGCTCCCCTAGTCCTGGTTTCAGCTCCTCTAGTCCCGGTTTCAGCTCCTCTAGTCCCGGTTTCAGCTCCTCTAGTCCTGGTTTCAGATCCACTACTCCCAGTTTCAGCTCCTCTAGTCCTGGTTTCAGCTCCTCTAGCCCCGGTTTCAGCTCCTCTAGCCCCGGTTTCAGCTTCTCTAGCCCTGGTTTCAGCTCCTCTAGTCCCGGTTTCAGCTCCCCTAGTCCCGGTTTCAGCTCCACTAGTCCCGGTTTCAGCTCCTCTAGTCCCGGTTTCAGCTCCTCTAGTCCCGGTTTCAGCTCCTCTAGTCCCGGTTTCAGCTCCTCTAGTCCCGGTTTCAGCTCCTCTAGTCCGGTTTCAGCTCTAGTCCCGGTTTAGTCCCAGTCCGTTTCAGCTCCTCTAGTCCCCGGTTTCAGCTCCTCTAGTCCCAGTTTCAGTCCTCAGCTCCCCTAGTCTTGGTTTCAGCTCCCCTAGTCCCGGTTTCAGCTCCACTAGTCCCGGTTTCAGCTCCACTAGTCCCAGTTTCAGCTCCTCTAGTCCCAGTTTCAGCTCCTCTAGTCCCGGTTTCAGCTCCTCTAGTCCCGGTTTCAGCTCCTCTAGTCCTGGTGTTAGCACTAGCAGCACTCATTTCAGATGTTTCAGCAGCGACACTTGAAATGAGGATGTTTGGACAGATTTGATCAGAATGAAGTGCATGCTAACATTAGTTAGCATTATATGTTAGCATAAGCTAGGCCAGGAAAACTGAAACAGCTATGACTCATCTGAGGTGGGGGTGTTCCTGTCACCTTAAGTCCTGATCGTTCCAGCTTTTAATGATATGGCACCATGCAGAGACAAAAAAAAGCTTGAAAAACACTCTTCAGAAACATCATGAGGACGTCACAAGGGGCGTGGCCTGTTCTTTGATTCAGTTTTGGGCACCAACGAGGCGGATATGCGGCCAGCAGCTGGTAGCTTCTGTCAATCAGTGCAGATAATCCAGTTTTCACTGCTTCCTCAATAACTTTAGGTAATCCAGTGGTTATTTACGATAGTTTATTTTAAAATTTGCGTGACAATTAGATTTTTATCCTTTTCTCTGATAAACTGATAATAGTGTGCATATATCCATCTTGAAAAGAGGGACTCCTCCTGCATCTATAATCTCCACTAACTGACCGCCGCAAATGGTAGATGAAAATTAAATTAAAAGAAAAAGAAAACAATAGCATCAAATCAGAGTCACGCTCAGCGTGATGACGCTAACCAAGGCTGTGGGGGCGGGGCTTAAGGGTCAATGCTTTTAACGTTTTGAACCCATTATGTTTATTTTATTGAAACATTAAGACACTATTGTCATATTCAGTTGGTTTTAAACTAAAATAATAATTATGAGCAGAACCTTAACACCAGGTGTGGTGAAGGTTAAAAACTGAACCCGCCCCAGAGCTCTGGGGGCGGAGTCTCTGGGAGCCTCTGAAGGATCAGATGGAGGAATAAAACCCCAACAGACGAGTTACCATACAGACCAGCAGTCACATTAACAGACAGAACTTTTAAATTTATATCATTTGGACTTTTACATTTCCTTCTCTTATTTCTCAAAATTGCATACACAGTATTATTTCATTATTCATTTACATTTTTTATGAATTTGTTGCAGTGTTAACTTTAACTGCCAGTGTTTCAGACTGAGGATGATGAGTCCAGTTTAACGAACTTTCAGCCTCATGACGGAGCAGACAGTTAGAGCTGCTGCATCTCTGAGCTCTTCTGGAAGTTTCTCTGAGCTGCTGCAGCTCGGCGAGTTTCAACACGCCGCATGAATCACCGCGGGAACACGTCACGCAGCAGAATCGAGAGCTGCGTCGTTCCCACAGCTTCTGCTTTCAGAAAAAACTGGAGGACGTCCCTCTTCCTGCAGCAGCAGGCTCCACCCATCCACGACTGAAGTGACCCCGCCCACCAGTGAGACCAGAGGCTGCAGCCGATTTCCAGTCCTGTGCAGTTTCAGAGCCGAAAACGTGACCCGAGGCGGCGGTTTCTGAAACACGCTTGTAACAGATGAAAATTTGAAGAAGCTCTTCAGCCTCTCAGACGTTATCGTGAGGGGAGCCTCCTCAGGCCCTCCAGCTGTGACACATCTGGACTCCTGAACACTGCCCTGTGGCCTTCAGGAGGTCCGTGATGACATCAGCGCCCAGTGATAACAAAGAGATAACCACTGATAAATGACACGAGATGTTGACGCGCTGTTCAACATCTGGACTTTCACTTCCTGCAGCCTGATGATCCATCAGATCTGATGATCAGGGATCAATCTGCCCACTGATGAGCTGACAGGGACGGAGAGCAGGCATCAAAAACTCCCAGCATGCACCTGGATCGCAAGGATCAGTAATCCTGAATTATAGAAACAGTAATTCTGGATCAGATGACTCATCCTGGGTCATCAGAATCACCTGGATCACTGTTTCAGTAATTCAGGCTCAGGTCATGATCCTGGTTCATCACATCACTGATCCAGGATCAGACTTCATCTTTGTGTAACAGAGCAGTGTGGACGTAGAGGAGGAAAGGTTTAATGACTGCTGGTCTCCTTGTCAATAAACCGATCAACTGATCACTGATGTTAAAACCAGCTCGCTGTGGAGGAGGAGGAGGAGTTTACACGTTTCTACCTGCAACAGGTGACCTTCCTCCTTCTCAGGAATCGATCCTTTCATTAGACATTGAACATGACAGCGAAGTTACTCACACTCATGCTGCTCGTATGGAGGGTAGTTGAGCCGCACCGCGATGAGGATGAAGAAGATGAAGAGCGGCCAGAGGATTTCCACCAGCAGCTGCACCTGAAACGTAGTTGGCATCTCGCATGAGACATTCACCAGTTTATTTATGATTCATCTTCATCTGAGAATAAAGAGTCAAATAAAAGCCGCCTCGTCCTGGAAGAACGATGCTGCACACAGCTGGTAACAGCTCCAGACAGCTGCACACAGCTGCTAACAGCTACAGACAGCTGCACACATTGCTAACAGCTACAGACAGCTGCACACAATTGCTAACAGCTGCTAACAGCTACAGACAGCTGCACACAGCTGCTAACAGCTACAGACAGCTGCACACAATTGCTGCTAACAGCTGCTAACAGCTACAGACAGCTGCTAACAGCTGCTAACAGCTACAGACAGCTGCACATAATTGCTAACAGCTGCTCACAGCTACAGACAGCTGCACACAGCTGCTAACAGCTACAGACAGCTGCACACAGCTGCTAACAGCTACAAACAGCTGCACACAGCTGCTAACAGCTACAGACAGCTGCACACAGCTACAGACAGCTGCACACAGCTGCTAACAGCTACAGACAGCTGCACACAATTGCTAAGAGCTGCTCACAGCAACAGACAGCTGCTAACAGCTACAGACAGCTGGACACAGCTGCTAACAGCTACAGACAGCTCCTCACAGCTACAGACAGCTGCTCACAGCTACAGACAGCTGCACACAGCTGCTAACAGCTACAGACAGCTTCACACAGATGCTAACAGCTACAGACAGCTGCTAACAGCTACTGACAGCTGGACACAGCTGCTAACAGCTACAGACAGCTACTGACGGCTGCTAACAGCTACAGACAGCTGCACACAGCTGCTAACAGCTACAGACAGCTGCTAACAGCTGCTAACAGCTACAGACAGCTGCACACAGCTGCTCTAAACTGGATCTAAAAAAGAACTTCGTTTGGCATGACGAGATTAGAAATCTGTTTCAAGTTTCAGGATCAGAAGACGAAAATAAAAGAATTCAGAAAAAAACATTTAGTTGGACAGAAATATAGGTTTAGAGTCAAGATTTTACAGGGAGGAAGTGATTCATTAAATATGTTTTAATTATAACAATGAGTCAATTTTAAAAAAAGTCAATGTTACAAGAGAAAAAAATATGAGTAATAATTTTACAAGACGAGTCAGTGTGCTAACGACACAGCTGATCAATCTGTCTGATCGGTTTGGAGTTCACCAATAATAATAATAATAATGATAACAACCATAATAAAGATAATTATAATAATAATTCAAACCTGGGGGGGGGGGGGGGGGCACCAGGAGGTCAAGACATTAATATCAGAAAAAGAACGATACAAGAGTACTAAATCTGAATGTTGGTAATTTAAAAAAATTTAACCGAAAGAAAACAGCAGAAAAAAGGTTAAAAATATTAAAAGGAAAAGTCAATTATTATTATTTAGAGAAAAAGGTGCAATTTAGCAAGAAAAAAGTTATTTTATCTGGATTTTTAAAAAATTCACCTTCAGAGAATTTTACTTTTAAAAAAGTTGTAATTGTGAAGTTGTAAAATAAAAAAAATAAAAACATAATATTACAAGAAAGAAAATCTTAGTTTTATTATCTAAGTATTTATGTCAAAAGAAAAGAAGAGAATTTTATTTTGGGAAAAAAAAATCTTTTTTTTTTATGAAAATAGGAAGAATTTAAAAAGAAAGAATTTTACTAGAAATCACAATTTTAGGAGAAAAAGAAAAGTTACATGAAAGAAGCTGAAATTTTATGAAAAAAAACACAAATTTACAGGAAAAAAGATGATTGAATTATTCAAATAAATGAATAATTTTACAAAGAAAAAGAATTATTAGAATTTTATTTTTTACTTAATTAGAAAAAAAATATTATTTTAAGTAGTTTGTGGATATTCTCATTCTTTTAAGTAAAAAGTTATGTTACAAGAATAATTTAATTTTACTGGAAAAAAGTAACAATTTTGAGGAAATGTTGTTTTTTGAGGAATTTTGAGGAAAAGTTTACGAAGAGAAAAAAAAATGTCAGAATTTTACCAGATTAATTAAAATAGATTTATGAGGATTTTTTTTTTTTTTTAATTTACAAAGAAAAAGTTGTAGTTTAATGATAAAAGTCAATGATAATTTGAGTTAAAACTCCCAGAATATTAAAGAATCAGTCACTTTTGTTTGTTTACTGATGTTTCCTGAAGCTCAGAAGAACCTTCTGGTTTCATCTGTTCCCAGGAACTAAAACCAGGTTCTAGTTTAACGCCGTGAGCTCAGTGTCCTCTGATTGGTTGATCAGCAGGACGCTGCTGCGTCTTCAACCGATCAGAGACAGAGACCCCTGATGGCTGACGAACCCGACTGAGTTCAAGAGAAGGTGACTGAAACAGACGATCTTTGAGCCGATCAATAACCATCAGACATTCTGACAGACGTGGAACATGTGGGGACACAGGAGACGACAATCGATGGACACGTCCAGTAAAAGTGAAGGTATTGATCCACCTGCCGGCAGACAGAGTCCAGAAAAACTCCTGGGAGAGTTCTGGATTCAGGGAAACATGAAGGATGCAGGTCAGAGAGACAGGTGAGACCAGAGAGACAGGAGAGACAGGTGAGACAGAGAGACAGGAGAGACAGGTGCGACGAGAGAGACAGGAGAGATGAGAGAGACAGGAGAGAGAGGAGAGACAGGTGAGACAGAGAGAGACAGGAGAGAGACGGGTGAGATGAGAGAGACAGGTGAGCAGCGGGGACTGACCGTCTGTCTCCGTCGGTAGGTGAAGTTCTTCCACAGCAGCAGTCCCAGCTGCGTGAGGACGGACATGTCTGCAGCTGTTGCTCTGAGGACTGATGAGGACTGATGGACGCCGCCGCCGCTTCCCTGCATTAAACACACGCGCTCAGGTCGGATCAAAGGTGGGGGGTCGAAGGTGCGCTGATACCAAAGCTGCTGATACCAGCCTCAGTTATCAGAGCCACAGCGTCAGCACTGATCAATCAGATCAATAAACTGCTGTTGGTCACATTCACACCTTTCTGTTTGTTCAGGTAAAGAAACGGACCGGGATTCACCTGTGGACCTGGACCGGGTCCAGACTTCTACGGTGGATCCGGTCCACCATAGAAGTCTGGACCTGGTCCACCATTGAAGTCTGGACCGGGTCCAGACCTCCACTGCAGACCGGGTCCAGACCTCTACTGCGGACCGGTCCAGACCTCTAGACCGGGTCCAGACCTCTACTGCGGACCGGGTCCAGACCTCCACAGCGGACCGGGTCCAGACCTCCACTGTGGACCGGGCCCAGACCTCCACGGTGGACCGGGTCCAGACCTCCACGGTGGACGGGTACAGCCCTCAACTTGAATTTAAACAGACCCCCATGGTTCATCTTAAGGGTTCTGAACCTCTGAACACCGCTCCCTGAGTCTGGCTCCAGGGCTCCAGGTCAGTGCTCTGGTCCAGACCTGGACTAGGACCTACTGGAGTCAGGGGGGGTGCTGTCTTGAAAACAGCTAAGCATCACCATTAAGACAGTGACTCTTCACACACTTTGAACATCTGATGCAGATGTAACGGGGGGGGGGGGGGGGGGGGGGGGGGGGGGGGGGGGGGGGGGGGGGGGGGGGGGGGGGGGGGGGGTCATCTGGGTACATTCACATGAGGGGAGCCCCCCTCCCCCACCCGTTCACACAGTGATCAAAGACAGCTCATGGGAGGGGGGATTCAATCAGCAGAGCTGCAGGTGATCATGTGACCTTCATCTCCTCCAGAACCGGTTCCTTCCTGATCCAGACTGAGGACCTCCAGACCACCAGGGGGCTCCAGACTACAGAGTCCACCTGGATACCAAAGACCAGATTTCAGTTTGGAGGTTTCAGGAAGTTTAGGGTTCAGGATTTCAAAAGTCTAAATGTCAGAGCTCCTCAGGTTTTAGGACGAGTTAATGTTTTTAAACGTTCTAAACATTTCTAAACGTTCTATACGTTTTTCAATGTTCTAAAAGTTTTTAAACGTTCTTAAAGTTTTTAAACGTTCTAAAAGTTTTTAAACGTTCTAAAAGTTTTTAAACGTTCTAAAAGTTTTTAAACATTTCTAAAAGTTTTTAAACGTTTCTAAAAGTTTTTAAACGTTTCTAAATGTTCTAAATGTTTTTAAATGTTCTAAACATTTCTAAACGTTTTTAAACGTTCTAGACATTTCTAGAAGTTTCTCAACATTCAGAGACGTAAAACAAGAGTTTCAGGGATCTGAAGATGGAGTTTTCTGGTTTCCAGGGTCAAATCCAAGTTTCTGGCTTCTGAAGTTCAGAAATCTAAAATCTGAACTTTAGATGGTCTCAAGTCTGAATTTCAGGAGGTTTAAACCAGAAACTATTTTAAAGTCTGAGTTTCAGAGCCTCTGAAATTAAAATAAACCAGTGACTGTCCTGAAGAACTTCTCTGCTGCTGAGACCTTTATACTGACACCAACATGGATTCAAGGGTCTCCTGGTCTTCGTTCAAACCTTCTGAGGAGCAACGGTTCCGTCGGATCAGCTGGTTCCACCTGGAAGCGACATCTCAGCTTCCTGGAGGTCAAACCTTCAAGATATAAAGCACCAGAACCTGGATCTGATCCCGGTTCCTCCTGTCCTGACAGCTCCATCAGAATCCCAGTAGGAGACCAGCGGGCCTCAACAGCGCCCTCTGCGGCCAGAACCGGAACTGCAGCCTCACAAACAAACTTTGATCTTTTCTCCTCTTCTTCAGAAAACAGCCTGAAAACACACCTGGAGCCTCAGACAGCCCGCCCCTTCACCCGCTCACCTGTCCGCGGGTCCTCCTGCGCGTGTTTCAGAAGTTTCAACGCAGTTTCTGACCGGACGCGCAGCTGAAGCTCCTCAGAGGTCCAAAGGAAACCTGCGGAAGACCAGGAGAAGTTCTGGAGAACCGCGGGAAACCAGGAGAAGTTCTGGAGAACCGCGGTCCAGAAGGGGCAAGCCTTCACGTGCACGCTCACACGCGCTGCCAGTCTCCGGTGCTCGGTGTTCCCGCTGGTGTCTCTCCCGCTGCTGCTCCTCCGCCTCCTTCCAGCGGCATCTGCTCCGCTGCTGCCAGCAGCCGCCGGTCTTCAACTGGAGCTCACCGGAGTCAAGAGCCGGAGACACACCGGGCCGCTTCCGCCCGAGGAACTCCAAAATAAAAGCCTCACTGCCTCTTTTGTGGTTGAAGTGACAATATCCGGTTTTTCTCTGAATGGACGTAAACTCTCTTTGGAGACCAAAACTGCTTTTATACCAGACTGGAATAATGTTGTTTTTGCAGAAAAGTTGGACATTTTAGCATTGATGTCAACAAAGACTTGTTTTGTTTTAGAGCCACATCCCAGTGGTCAGTAGAGGAACTGGAGCCTGTAGTGGTCTATAGAGGAACTGGAGCCTCTAGTAGAGGAACTGGAGCCTCTAGTGGTCAGTAGAGGAACTGAACCCTCTAGTGGTCTATCGAGGAACTGCAGTCTCTGGTGGTCAGTAGAGGAACTGGACCCTCTAGTGGTCTATACAGGAAATGCAGTGTCTAGTGGTCAGTAGAGGAACTGGACCCTCTAGTGGTCTATAGAGGAAATGCAGTGTCTAGTGGTCGGTAGCGGAACTGCAACTTATAGTGGTCAGTAGAGGAACTGCAACAAAACCTGTAAGGCTTTGGTGGAAGTGGAATAGTTGGCATTTGCTTTAAACTGACTTTCAGAAAACCTGCTTGGACATCAAAGAGGGCTGTTCAGATCTTTTTTTTTTTTTTTTTCCAACAGATGAAGTAGCAACAACCAGCCATTTATGAGCTCCTGTTTGATGGCGTCTTTCAGATTATCTATAATAAAAGAGGGACAGATTAATCTAAAACTAAAATCAGACTAGTACCAGCTAACAGTAGCAGTACCAGCTAACAGTAGCAGTACCAGGTAGAGTCAGTTAACAGTGATAGCAGCTTGCTACTATTGTAACTAGCCTCTACCAGTAGCTTGAGGCTAGTTGCAGTAGCTAGAGGCTAGTTAGCAGTACCAGCTAGTACTATGAAGTAGCCTCTAGCTACTGCTAGTCAAAGTTACCACATATCAGTTTCAGGAACAGCAACAACATAACTTCCGGTTGGTTTTGTAGCTGTAGTTATGAGATATATATCTAAGAATGTTTCAAGCAGCTGGCTGTGGAAGAAAACACAGAAATAACGGATTCGTGAGAACATTTATGACGTTTGATTTTAGTTTCCGTTCTGAAAAAATCAGCTGGCTGGACTTGAGCAGCCTCGTTTCAGGCATCTTTTTGTTTTTTCCTGTTCGGAAGACGTAACCGGAGTTTTACTTTGGAATAGCACCACTGGCTCACTTCCGGTCATGCTGAGCACTTGATGATGGCGCAGCTGGACTCCAGGTTTCACAATAAAAGTCCCGCCGGTGTGTCTCAATAAAAGAGTTTCCGCTGAGATTTTGTCAGACGGAAAACGTTTAAAATGTGAACCAGCTGTAACAAAGACTCCGTGTTCTCATCTGTTTACCAGCCACCCGCGTCAAAGTGAGTCACGTTACTGTCACACATGAAGGAATATTCCTTCATCTTCATATTAATACTGAATACATTAATTGGTTTTAAATTGAAATAATACTGCATTCCATTTACATGGGAAGTTGGACTGAGAATGACGTCACACCTGAGCTGTGAACTTTTCTAAATGGAACTAAATGTTAAACTAATATATATATTTCATAATAATCATTCAAACAAAACAAGTAATAATGACAATGATATGAGATTTCTTGAATATATATTATAATCTTATTTTCATATAATATAGTGATGTTGTGATTATATGATTGGATAATATATTATTTATAATAATGACAATAAATAATAATCATAATGATAATAAAACAATGCAATTAATAATTAATAGTAATAAAAACGATAATAATGATAATAATAATAATAATAATAATAATAATAATAATATAATTACTGTTGTTTTTATTATTTTTTATTAGTTGTTTAATTATTATAATTATAATAACAATAATAATTATTGTTATTATTGTTGTTGTTGGTGGTGTTTTGATTATCGTCTATCAGATTTGATAAGACTTCACACATTTGGGTAAAAAAAATCCTTGAACATGCTTGAAACCTGCAGCAACACAAACACGCCCTCTGGTGGATACAGAAGTTACTGCACTTACAGGGAAGACCACGTGATGTTTTAGACTTAAAAAAAAATGAATCAGCTGATGATGTTAGAAAAAGATGAACAGCAGCACAAAACCTTTTTAATATTTTGTCATTATTCTTTTTGGTTAATTCATTAATCATTCATTTATTGATAAGCAGCATATTATGAATTAATAAATTAGAGAAAAGGAAAGTTTCAACCAAAGCCTCTGTGTGCTGCCCATATATTTAAACATATCTGGATAGATGTCATAAATCTGAACCTCCAACTTCAGTTTGGTTGGTATTAGCTACAATAAGAAATGATTAAGCTAATGATGTCTCTAAGTATTGACTGTAAATTTGATTGTCACAAATTTAAATTCAAGTTTATTAATAGCTTTTGTATTTTGTTTACCATATTATGAATTTCCTTTAAAAGCGGTTGTTCTCTTGCAACAGGCCTCCCCAGGTATAGAAATCAAACACCCCTGGTCTCCCCAGGTATAGAAATCAAATGCACCCCTGGTCTCCCCAGGTATAGAAATCAAACCACCCCTGGTCTCCCCAGGTGTAGAAATCAAACGCACCCCTGGTCTCCCCAGGTATTGAAATCAAATGCACCCCTGGTCTCCCCAGGTATAGAAATCAAACCACCAATGGCCTCCCCAGGTATAGAAATCAAACGCACCCAAGGTCTCCCCAGATATAGAAATCAAACCACCCCTGGTCTCCCCAGGTATGGAAATCAAACGCACCCACTGGCCTCCCCAGGTGTAGAAATCAAAACACCCCTGGTCTCCCCAGGTATAGAAATCAAACGCACCCCTGGCCTCCCCAGGTATGGAAATCAAATGCACCCCTGGTCTCCCCAGGTATAGAAATCAAACCACCCCTGGTCTCCCCAGGTATAGAAATCAAACCACCCCTGCCCTCCCCAGGTATATAAATCAAAACACCCCTGGCCTCCCCAGGTATGGAAATCAAACCACCCCTGGTCTCCCCAGGTATAGAAATCAAAACACCCCTGCTCTCCCCAGGTATAGAAATCAAAACACCCCTGGTCTCCCCAGGTATAGAAATCAAATGCACCCCTGGTCTCCCCAGGTATAGAAATCAAATGCACCCCTGGCCTCCCCAGGTATAGAAATCAAACCACCCCTGGTCTCCCCAGGTATAGAAATCAAACCACCAATGGCCTCCCCAGGTATAGAAATCAAACGCACCCAAGGTCTCCCCAGATATAGAAATCAAACCACCCCTGGTCTCCCCAGGTATGGAAATCAAACGCACCCCTGGCCTCCCCAGGTGTAGAAATCAAAACACCCCTGGTCTCCCCAGGTATAGAAATCAAACGCACCCCTGGCCTCCCCAGGTATAGAAATCAAATACACCCCTGGTCTCCCCAGGTATGGAAATCAAACCACCCCTGGCCTCCCCAGGTATATAAATCATAACACCCCTGGCCTCCCCAGGTATGGAAATCAAACGCACCCCTGGTCTCCCCAGGTATAGAAATCAAACCACCCCTGGTCTCCCCAGGTATAGAAATCAAATGCACCCCTGGTCTCCCCAGGTATAGAAATCAAACCACCCTGGTCTCCCCAGGTATAGAAATCAAACCACCCCTGGTCTCCCCAGGTATAGAAATCAAACCACCCCTGGTCTCCCCAGGTATAGAAATCAAACCACCCCTGGTTTCTCCAGGTATAGAAATCAAACCACCCATGGCCTCCCCAGGTATAGAAATCAAACCACCCCTGGTTTCCCCAGGTATAGAAATCAAACCACCCCTGGCCTCCCCAGGTATAGAAATCAAAACACCCCTGGCCTCCCCAGGTATAGAAATCAAACGCACCCCTGGTCTCCCCAGGTATAGAAATCAAACCACCCCTGGTCTCCCCAGGTATAGAAATCAAACGCACCCCTGGTCTCCCCAGGTATAGAAATCAAACCACCCCTGGTCTCCCCAGGTATAGAAATCAAACGCACCCCTGGCCTCCCCAGGTATAGAAATCAAACGCACCCCTGGTCTCCCCAGGTATAGAAATCAAATGCACCCCTGGTCTCCCCAGGTATGGAAATCAAACCACCCCTGGCCCTCCCCAGGTATAGAAATCAAACGCACCCCTGGCCTCCCCAGGTATAGAAATCAAACGCACCCCTGGTCTCCCCAGGTATAGAAATCAAACCACCCCTGGTCTCCCCAGGTATAGAAATCAAACGCACCCCTGGCTCTCCCCAGGTATAGAAATCAAAACCACCCCTGGCCTCCCCAGGTATAGAAATCAAACGCACCCCTGTCTCCCCAGGTATAGAAATCAAACCCACCCTGGTCTCCCCAGGTATAGAAATCAAACCACCCCTGGTCTCCCCAGGTATAGAAATCAAACGCACCCCTGGCCTCCCCAGGTATAGAAATCAAACGCCACCCTGGTCCCCAGGTATAGAAATCAAACGCACCCCTGGTCTCCCCAAGGTATAGAAATCAAACCACCCCTGGAAATCTCCCCAGGTATAGAAATCAAAAACCACCCCTGGTCTCCCCAGGTATAGAAATCAAACCACCCCTGGTCTCCCCAGGTATAGAAATCAAACGCACCCCTGGCCTCCCCAGGTATAGAAATCAAACGCACCCCTGGTCTCCCCAGGTATAGAAATCAAACCACCCCTGGTCTCCCCAGGTATGGAAATCAAACGCACCCCTGGTCTCCCCAGGTATAGAAATCAAACCACCCCTGGTCTCCCCAGGTATAGAAATCAAACCACCCCTGGTCTCCCCAGGTATAGAAATCAAACCACCCCTGGTCTCCCCAGGTATAGAAATCAAACCACCCCTGGTCTCCCCAGGTATAGAAATCAAACCACCCCTGGTCTCCCCAGGTATAGAAATCAAATGCACCCCTGGTCTCCCCAGGTATAGAAATCAAACGCACCCCCCTGGTCTCCCCAGGTATAGAAATCAAACCACCCCTGGTCTCCCCAGGTATAGAAATCAAACCACCCCTGGTCTCCCCAGGTATAGAAATCAAACGCACCCCTGGCCTCCCCAGGTATAGAAATCAAACGCACCCCTGGCCTCCCCAGGTATAGAAATCAAACGCACCCCTGGTCTCCCAGGTAGAAATCAAACCACCCCTGGTCTCCCCAGGTATAGAAATCAAATCAACCACCCTGGTCTCCCCAGGTATAGAAATCAAACGCACCCCTGGCCTCCCCAGGTATAGAAATCAAACCACCCCTGGTCTCCCAGGTATAGAAATCAAAACCACCCCTGGTCTCCCCAGGTATAGAAATCAACCACGCACCCCTGGTCCCTCCCCAGGGTAGAAATCAAACCACCCCTGTCAAATAGTCTCCCCAGGTCTAGGTAGAAATCAAACCACCCCTGGTCTCCCCAGGTATAGAAATCAAACCACCCTGGTCTCCCCAGGTATAGGAAAATCAAACGCACCCCTGGTCTCCCCCAGGTATAGAAATCAAACACCCCTGGTCTCTCCCAGGTATAGAAATCAAACCACCCTGGTCTCCCCAGGTATGGAAATCAAACCACCCCTGGTCTCCCCAGGTAAGAAATCAAACGCACCCCTGGCCTCCCCAGGTATAGAAATCAAACCACCCTGGTCTCCCCAGGTATAGAAATCAAACGCACCCCTGGTCTCCCCAGGTATAGAATCAAACGCACCCTGGCCTCCCCAGGTATAGAAATCACCCCTGGTCTCCAAACCAGGTATAGAAATCAAACCACCCCTGGCCTCCCCAGGTATAGAAATCAACCACCCCTGGTCTCCCCAGGTATAGAAATCAAAAACGCACCCCTGGCCTCCCCAGGTATAGAAATCAAACCACCCCTGGTCCTCCCCAGGTATGGAAATCAAACGCACCCCTGGTCTCCCCAGGTATGGAAATCAAACACCCCTGGTCTCCCCAGGTATAGAAATCAAACGCACCCCTGTAGTCCCTCCCCAGGTAGAAATCAAATGCACCCCTGGTCTCCCCAGGTAGAAATCAAACCACCCCTGGCTCCCCAGGTATAGAAATCAAACCACCCCTGGTCTCCCCATGTATAGAAATCAAAATCACCCTCAAACAAACACCCCTGGTCTCCCCAGGTATAGAAATCAAACCACCCCTGGCCTCCCCAGGTATAGAAATCAAATGCAACCCCTGGTCTCCCAGGTATAGAAATCAAACCACCCCTGGCCTCCCAGGTTATAGAAATCAAAACACCCCTGGTCTCCCCAGGTATAGAAATCAAACAACCCCCCCTCTCCCCCAGGTA